>MU400526.1:15968-507096 GCA_022578965.1 Xylaria sp. FL1777 | reverse complement strand
TTTTCCTAATTAGGAAGTACTTACCGTAAGTGGTAAATAAATACACTGTACATAATTTTTAAGCATGGTCCAGACTTTTGGCCACAACCTACGTACCTACCTACTTAATAAGACGCCCTTCTATAGACGCCAGCGTCTTGCCTCCCGTCTTCCTTTATAGGTACTTCAAATTATGTGTGTCAGCCTATACAACTTGAACAATTTATGCAATGACCAACATCAGGTGGTGCTGCACCTGCTATTGCTACCTGAACGTTACAATCAATAGGCTATTCGGTAATATGACTGCATATGCCATCCAGTTGGATGAAGCCAAGGTTAAGCAACTTTGAATAACATGGAGCATTTGGATTATGTCAGACAACAAATCTACGCAGTCCACTGCCTGCCTAACAACGTGCATTTTGTGGGTAGTCGATTTTGGTCATTCGCCCTTACCATGATTGGGCACCTGGTCTACCCGAAATGGAATACCTCTGATGGATCGACGCAAGGCGATTATACTGAGTATGCACTCATGACGCTCGTGGCCAAGGCACCGGTAAAATAAACCAGGGTTAGGTGAGTCACCTCCCTCACTGCAAATTCTTGACTAGCTATCTATCTAGTTATGGTGATGTCTCGGCAGGGACTTCACCAAGTCTTCTGCTGTCGTGATAAGTACGTAGTACTGTACCATACCTATTATATTCAAGCATGTAAGGGGTTCAAGACCTGGTCCTGTCCTCTGTCTTGGAGAGGGAAGGCCAAGGACCCTGACATTATAGTACTTGGGAATTATCAAGCCCTTCATAACGTATGGCCTAGGTAGTCCAAGGAGAGGACTAGCAACAGCTTATTTCCGTCTCTATCTGCAATATCGAGGTACTGATATTCACTTGGTATGCTCATAAGTTGGTGTCCAAGTGTAAACCAAACACAGAATTAAGTAACTACCTAACTGATTGGTAGATTTAATAGCACACTAGCCCGGGACGATCCGAACGGCTACTCACGGATTTGGATACCCTACCCTAGTAACTACTTTGACTCCACCGGGAGCTCAGTAATAAGAACCTTGGAAGTCTGTCTATCTAAACTCATTTTGTGTTAAAATATCAACTACGAATACGAGGTCCAAAAGTAACTAGCAACACTTAGGGCCACCGCTATAAGCAACATCCAAATGTTTCATACTGTTGTTGCGAGGATATGGATATGCTTGTCGGCACTAGTCGAGAAGTAGGTAATGGTGCTATCCCAAGGGAAATTTAGACGATGATCTGATTGTAGTAAGGAGATAATTGGACGAGGAAAAGGGGCAAGAAACTTACACTACTACTCAGACAGTGTCTACTGTAATCGGTCCTAAAAATCTACTTCATCCCGTTGACATGGGCTCTTAACCTGCTGCCTATCAATTCTTCGTATGTGTCTGAGCCGGTTTCACCTCAGAAACAACCCCCAGCAGCACATACTGTTTGTGAAACACAGTCTCGACAAGATCATTAGACCTTGGCGTTATTGCAAGATCTGCTGCCAGCTTGTATCGCCTGCCAAGTGTGGGTTAGATAGATACGGGGCAGATAAACATTGCCCTGGTAAAGATTGATGGGATGCGCCTCCGGACTGACGCAGTACTCAGCCGCCAAGACAAATTCAAGGGCCAAGTCTTATCTAGGTTGGAGAAAGCGACCAACTCTATGATGAAATGCTATATAACTAAGTTTATGTCGTGAATTCTACTGGCAAGTTCTTCCTTCTATCAACTCTTGATCAAGCTCACTGGCTTCCCCCCCCTACTTATTATTCTTCCCGCTTCAGGGAAAAAGCAGAGAAAAGCAGTCCATGTTAAAACCATGATTTGCTACCCTTCGAGTTACTGTGCTGTCACTCTACCATACAATGCCCTTGCTTCTCCCGTGGATCTTTGGCAATGTCCGTCAGGCATTACGGAGTAGCGACGTCTCAACCTCGATGTTTGTGCACATGCTTCGGTATGTAGTAGGGTTGTCGAACCTTCGATGTTGTTCTCTGCATTTGTTTGGGCGGTAGCGCTGGTTACTGGGCCATCCGAGACCCTTGTAACTGCTGGGTGAGCTTGGACCACTGGAGAGAGGTGAGTATAGGTAGGACTTACGCATATTGTCTATGGAGTTTCCCCTTCCAGGGGATACTGCCTTGATGTGCTAGATGGGGCTAGATATACTGGGGCAAGGCTCCGGGGCTCTACAGGGCTCGACGGGGCTCTGTGTCTCTCTCCATCCGTCACCGGAGTCCCCACCTCCAATTGCCCAAATAGCACTAAATTAGGCCGTGGAAGGGTTCCATTGCATTACCGGAATCAGTCAGAAGATGCATTAGCTTCCATCAGGTAGAAGTATCTGCAAGTAGAATGGGGCTGAGCTAGGGCCACAAGCAGCCTATTCCTCTCGCGTGGAATGCTAATCTCGTTGCTTTCAGCCGCTCCAGATACCGAAAGCTACATCGATGCCCACGCCACGATTCCATCTGTTTCGATGGGAGTGTTCTCGTGGCGCATGAAGTCAGCCTCGGTCAGTGAGGTCTGTTGGTTGGTTTAGGTGCTGGTGGCGGCTCCCGCTCTACTCTGTAGCGCACCTACTAGCATGTGTCCCGCGCGCCTTGCCTTGATTGCTAACGTCTCTTTTTCTAAGATAGCATAACACCTCCCTCCCTACTTACATCCCTCTTCTCCGTTATCTATCCCCGGTTTGTAGGCAGGTCTATTATTTACCATCTTACATCTGTGCCTTGTCCCGCTACTTCGGTTTTCTCTAGCTCGATTGACTTTTGAACCTTTTACGCTACTATCCATTCCACAATCTTCTGGAACCCCCGAGGCTGCCGGGACGACTCCCGAGACCATCGCTTCACAGCACTGTACATCAGTCATCCATCTTCTACCACAATCCTTCTGCGCGCCTCTTGCTTGGTATCCGTCTCCATTATCATCTGCCCGTGCAATATCAGAGAAAAGGTGATCATATCCGAGATTGGTCTAAAGTCGGCAAATTTTGACATAAACTTGGGGCCAAAGACGAAGATCTTCGCCGCATTCACACTTCTTGCTCTTGTGGTCAACAGCACTCTGGAGGAATTGGTTTTGCGCATTTAGCTGGTAAGCAATTTTGGTTTGTCTTTTGCTCTGCCCCCTCTCTACCGGAATTGTGATGCCTCAATTCTTCTGCTTTCTCCCTTTCTCGCCGCACTTCGCTGTTGTGAACATTAATGTTGTTGAATAATTGTCTTCGGTTGCTGTTGCCCCTCTTCCCGATCCCTAGGTAGCTTAGGTACCTAGGTAGGTAGGCAGCCGCTACAGGGCATTGCTAGAGGCACACAGGCTACTTTAGGTACCTACCTTAGGTAGATACTAGTCCCTGAGCCTGATTCACTTCTGTGGGGCTCACTGCTGGACTTTTTCTGTCGCCTTCTACCTATCACCCCCCCGACCGCACATCAAGGGATTCCCCACTGCTTTTTCATATCCTCTTGTAGTACAGGCACGCTTGTGATATTTCTTCCTCTTGATTGACTGACAGACACATGAATTAACATCTACTGGGCCACAGTACAGGATACTTCTCCTAACCAACCCACGGGTATTTCGAGACCGATCTCCGACCCAAACTTATTACCATCGGTTACATCTTATAATCCGTCAAGATGGTCAAGGAAACGGGCTTCTATGACTCCCTTGGGGTATGCTTCTGAGCAGTCTACCTTTTCCTGCTAGAATCAGAGCATTGACGCTGTCTAGGTCTCACCGACTGCCACAGAGCAAGAGCTCAAAAAGGCTTACAAGATGGGTGCCCTGAAGTATCATCCCGGTAGGTCTAGATGATGGTGCATCGATAGTCGCATACTGTAGGCTGACAATCTACCGTAGACAAGAACGCCCACAATCCTGCCGCCGAAGAGAAGTTCAAGGAAATCTCCCATGCCTATGAAATCCTATCGGACCCACAAAAGCGCTCTCTTTATGACCAATATGGCGAAGCCGGTTTAGAAGGTGGTGCCGGAGGTGGCATGGCTGCCGAAGATCTCTTCGCTCAGTTCTTCGGTGGCGGCTCCTTTGGCGGCGGTGGTCTTGGCGGCATGTTTGGTGGCATGGGTGGTCAAACTCGTGGCCCCCCAAAGGCGCGAACTATTCATCACACACACAAAGTTTCTCTCGAGGACATCTACAGGGGGAAGGTTTCAAAACTGGCTTTGCAGCGCTCTGTCATCTGCCCCAAGTGCGAAGGGCGAGGTGGCAAGGAGGGTGCTGTCAAGCGCTGCCCTGGTTGTGATGGCCACGGCATGAAGACCATGATGCGTCAAATGGGCCCCATGATCCAACGATTCCAGACTGTATGCCCGGACTGTAGTGGCGAGGGTGAAATTATCAAAGAGAAGGATCGCTGTAAGGGTTGCAGTGGTAAGAAAACTATCGTAGACCGGAAAGTTCTACACGTCCACGTCGACAAGGGCGTCCGGAGTGGAACCAAAGTCGAGTTCAGAGGCGAAGGTGACCAGGCTCCCGGTGTTCAAGCCGGCGACGTTGTTTTCGAGATAGAGCAGAAGCCACATCCCAGATTCACACGGAAAGATGATGATCTTCTCTACCGTTGCGAGATCGAGCTTGTTACAGCTTTGGCCGGAGGTACTATTCATATCGAGCACTTGGACGACCGATGGCTCAATGTTGATATTATGCCCGGCGAGGCCATTGCGCCAGGTAAGCCAACCCCCTAAAGTTCATGGTGATTGACGTTTGCACTCCTTGCGGCACGGCTAACATATGCCAATGCAGACGCTGTTAAGATGGTGCGCGGGCAGGGTATGCCATCGCCTCGCCATCATGATTTCGGCAATATGTATATCCAATTTGCCGTAAAGTTTCCCGAGCGTGGTTGGACCGATGATCCGGATGCTTTTGAGGCTCTCCGGAAGATTCTTCCCGCCCCTGCCATGCAGGTTGTACCTCCGGCAGATGCCATGACTGATGTTGCCGACCTCGAAGATTTGGACAACTCCGGCCAAGCGAGAGGCTTTGGAGGTGCCGCAGCTATGGATGAGGACGATGAAGATGGCCATCCGCATGCTGAGCGTGTGCAGTGTGCGTCACAATAAATGACCCTATTTTAAAGGCAATCAGGTCATAGTTTAAAGCGTCCGGGCTCTCGGTCCCGGAATAGCTTCGATAGTCGGCGTCAACATTTGCTCCGCTGGTTATTTGAAGACTGCATTTACGGCGTGACGTTTTGATGGCATGAAGGCTCGATATCTGGCTTTCCATGAATACCTGCATGCTAAGGGGGTTTATGAGATAAAAGCGAGAAGGGATACACAGACCAGACGACCTCTGCCCAAAAGCTAATGTGATATGCTTCTGTGGCGACTGCGCTCATTTGCTGAGCATATTCCCTTTGTGTCGTGTTGCTTTGTCAAGCAGGCGTTCAGATAGGCCATAGAGGGAGAGGACAACTTCTGTTGTTTTAATTGATATTGCATTCAGAAACTTGAGTGTTACAATTAGAAGGACTTGAAACAAAGGCCCATAGTCGAATAGCTCAGTAATATATAGTGCCTTGTTTTCCGTTACATATTTTCTAGTAGTTATGTGTCAGTGATGAATGATGCTAGCATCGGGAGACAGCCGGATGACGCAAATCCTAGCCCATCTTATTCATATGCCACCCAGATGTCCCCGTAAAAATGATACTTTGCCACGTGAATCGGCATTCACATACTTGGATTCCAAATTGCTATGTATGGTGTCTGAAGAGAATGATGTTAACTAACCCAGTTACGTTATATAAATTTGTCACGTACTTTAAAAGCTGGAATTCCTTTATTACAGCTCATATAGAAAGGGGCTGATCATGGGAGCTGCGAAGAGTGACATTGCTGTCATTAAACTTCTGCTACCATACTTCCAAACCATTTAATCGTTTTATAAGATTGTGTACTATTCTAAATTTATTTCCGGATTTTGCTCAGCCGTCTCTGGGGCAGCTTCATCCTCGCCTTCGTCGTTGTCCGTCTTTCGTAGATTCTCGACCGTGTACAGCGCCTTGTCCAGATCCTCCCGGGAGAGAAGCGGCTCTTCATCTGTATCGGTAGTGCCATGAATAGATTGCCGAGGATTCCAGACTATTTCGTCGCGCTCAAATATCAATATCTCTCCATCACTACCCGCTACGTCAACGGCTACGAGCAGAGACTGCGCTGCCGAGCCCAGAGTCATGATGTCTAGAGGATTCCCGCGTAGCGCGAGCGTGCCTCTATGTACGATGCCATTGTCGGTCTGAAGCCGGAAGATGAAGAGTGCAGGAACTCTATTCATGGAGTCAGCGCACATTCTCTCGTCAGCGCACATTCTCTCGTCAGCGCTAATCGCCTGCAATGCTTACCGTTCACATATTGCCGCCACGTAGCACTCGTCTCCCGCTTCATACGAAATAAGCTTCACGACCGCGATTTGGGTTACATCCGGCAGGACTTCGCGAACGTGGGCCAGCAGATCGACGGTGCCTAGCAGCTTCCCCGCCAGCCAGTCCCACACGAAGAGCTCGTTATCTCCGCCGCCGGACACCAAGATGTCAGACCGAGAGTGCGGGTTGCAGAGAGCCGAGACGAAGGATCCATGACCCAGACAGTACGTCTCGATAACGTGTGCCTGCGGCATGCCGCGGGAAACACGGATGTGCTCGTCACGATCGGCTGTGATGATGTATGGTCTGTTCCGAGAGTCTTTTGCAGTCACGACACACGTCAGCATCGACACATGGCCGAGCAGCACCTCGTGCGCAAACTTGGGCCCTCCCTTTGGCACGTCCCGCCTCGCATTGGCCTCTCGCTGACGCTGCTGGTCCTCAAGCGCTCGTCGGTTGCGCTGCGAATGCACCGTGAAGACGTTCGCCCCGCGCAATGGCTCAGAGGCTACAGGTGCTGGCGTTGATACGGGGCTCGCTTCTGGCTGTGTGACTAAAGGCAGCGCGTAGACATCGCCGAACTTGTCTACACTAAGAATTACCTGCCCATCTGCTGTAAGGGCGAGAGAACACGGGCGCTTGGGCATAGCTCTGTGGGGTTTTATGAGCATCGATACTTCGAGGAGATTATTCAAAATTGAGAGACCTTGGACTTAATCTTACCGCTGGCTGATTTCTTTCAGTGACCCCTTGCCATCGTGCTCGAAGACCCAGAGTGTCTTGTCTTGACCCGTTACTGCTATCACATGGCTCCCATCCTCGGTTGCCGTCAGAAGCACCACAAAAGCCAACTCTGGCTTAGGCGGCGTTGATTTCGTCTTGCCCTTTTTCTGAGTCTTCTTCCCGTTCGTGGGCGTATCTGGCATTTCTTGTCCAGCCTCTGTCTCAACATTCGACTCAACATCATCAGAGGCTAGCTTCCGTCGCTTAGACGGCGGCTGCTGTCCGGTCTGTTCTCCATCCTTCAGGCCTTCATGTGCCTCTTTAGTCTGATTGGCGTTTTCAACAACTTGTTTTAAAGACGGATGAGTCCATGAAAACAGGGGTTGAGGGCCCGAGCTGAGATCGAAGGTCTGAATGGTGCCTTCCGTCGCGGCGCAAAAAAGGGTGCTTTTCCCCAGCCGACTGAGGCACTGGAACGGCAAGCCCATGATAGGTACCTATAAAACTGAATATCCGACCACGGCGGATTTGCACTAACAGGGATGAACGGTGAGGCCTTGAAAATTTGAGTGTACCTATAAAAGTATCGTACTTCGGGTGTAAGGGACGAGGCCACACAGAAAAAAACACAAATTAAATTAAAAGAGAAGATCCACCGGATTATTAGAATTTTTTTCAAAGGCTTGATGGATGGATAATATGCCCTAGATGCCCTTTACTTCTCTTGAGTTGAGAAATCTCAACGAGCAACTTGCTCCATTGAAGCGTCCTACCTCTTCACTGAATATGCAATTATGCATAAATCTGTAGATATTACATAATATTCTGCGTGCAGATACTGAATTTAGAAACGTAGAGGCTGTGGCGCAGCGTAGCATCAGCCCCTTTGTCTTGTTCTCAGCTTCTGCCAATTGAGATGTAGAAACGTACGACGCTGAGAAAGAAGAGACAATCAATTATATTCCAACGTCGGCCGACGGCATTGAGTTAGTATAGCGACCAGCTCGTCATTCATTGACCGACCACCCCGAGAAGCTCTGTTTTGAAGCTTTAACTACGACGCTATCCTAATACGTGGCCATCAACATCGGCACTAAGCCATTTCACCAGCTCTCAGTAGCTCCGACTAGCACGGCACGTCTACATTGCGCAAGCTCGCGAGAGTGACAATCAATCCTAGCAACCGCGAGTTCTTGGGTTGCCTACAATGGCGCAGCTACTACAGGATCTCATATACTCCCTGGGGAATTGCTTAAACTGCTTCCCGGGCTCTCCGACCCTCAAGATCAACAGCCGGTCCTTCAAGATCCTGCGCCTGCTCGGAGAAGGCGGCTTCAGCTACGTGTACCTCGTGCAAGACACGGCGACAGCAGAGCTCTTCGCTCTGAAGAAGATCAGATGTCCCTTCGGCACCGAATCCGTCCAGCAAGCTATGCGCGAGGTCGAGGCATACAAGACGTTTGCGCATACGCCATCGATCATCCACAGCATCGACTACTCGATCGCGAGCGAACGGAACGATGCCGAGTCGAAGACAGTATACGTGTTGCTGCCATACTACAGAAGAGGAAACTTGCAGGATATCATCAATGCGAACCTGGTCAATCATACGAATTTCCCCGAAAAGGAGCTCATGCACTTATTTCTGGGTGTTTGCAAAGGCATGAAGTTTATGCATCAATACCGCGCTCCACGTGGTGGGGAGCGCATGGAGATGGATAACGCGAAGGCAGGCGAGGAGGATCTGCAAGGGTCAAATAGAAGACCTAAGAGAAATCGAGCTGTAGCTGCCGCCGATGCGGACGACGAGACGGAGCAAGCTAGACCTTTGATGGTCGAGGAGCAGGTTGTAGCGCCTGGCGAGCAGCGGTCCTATGCTCATAGGGATATCAAACCCGGTAAGTCTTACAGACAAGCAGAACTAGGTAGTATAGCTCGGTCAAGCTAACCACACTACCACCAAAGGCAACATCATGATTGACGATTCCGGATCCCAACCAATCATCATGGATCTAGGCTCAATCGCAGAGTCGCCGATAGCGATCACATCAAGGTCCTTAGCCATCGCCACACAAGACACGGCGGCAGAACACAGCACCATGCCCTATCGCGCCCCTGAGCTATTCGATGTGAAGACGGGAACGGTTATTGACACCAAGGTAGACATCTGGTCGCTGGGTTGCACACTGTATGCTTGCCTCGTAGGAAAGTCGCCTTTCGAGATGCGTAGCGATGAGACTGGCGGCACTCTCAGCATGTGCGTCCTGGGTGGTGACTGGCGATTCCCCGACGAAGGGCCGCAGAGACAGAAGAAGGGGAAGAACACGGTCGGTGCGAATCCGGGCACAGAAAGGGGAGTAATCAGCGAGCCTATCAAGGAAGTAGTGAGGAAATGCTTGAAGATTGAGCCCAGTGAGCGGCCGGACATTGACGAATTGATAACGATGACAGAGCAGGTCATTGACGAGCTACCTGACGATGAAGCATAAGGGCATGTTTGAGGTTCGGCGTTTTTTGGGTCGGGTTTTCGTTCTTTCGGCGGCTTAGTATTATCATGGGGTATTTCTACCTGCTATCGTAGGGAGGCGTTGAATCTGTTGGTCACAGATCTAAGGCGCTGATGTCACAATAGACCTTGTATTTCCTAGGCAAATCTGTTGAATTCTGAAGCAAGAACACCTTCAGTTGACATTAACAGCGTACTTATATCACTATAGATTTCTAAAACGCCTAGTTATGTACAATACATATATCCCTTGGAGGATGTTCAATACTATGATTTTCGTGATAATGCATCCAAGTTAATTGTGAAGTATTTATAATGTACAGCTGTATTGACATGCTCCACTTTATTTTTCATCAACCTGCCTCAAAAGTTTCTACCACATTCAATAAGTATGCATTCAAATAATCGGCACCTACATTATCTACTTGAAGTCTTTGCATGACCGTAATCTGTTGTGCTCTTTTCGCTGCGTTACGTTACTGGCATCTCGTCGCCGGTCCAACCCCTCAAAGCAAGTAACGATCGGATACAGAGGCGCTAGCTAGCTATAGATGGCGTCAGATGAAGATGACGACTACATGAACATGACCTTTGGGGAGGAGGAGCCGAAGGCAACCGAGACCTCGCTGCAACGGCGCCAGCGGCTCAAGCGTGAGGGCGAGATCAAGGGGCGCGTCAAGTCCAAGGCCGAGCTGGCGGCCGAGGAGCGCGAGGCGCGTGAGGCGGCCCTGTCGAGATCCATGCTCGAGGGCGCACAGGCCAAAAGGAGCAAGGGCCTCGCCATGATGACTAAGATGGGCTTCAAGGGCGGCGCGCTAGGCAGCAGGGAGAACGCGGCCGGCGCGCGTCTCGAGCCCATCCGCCCCGAGATGAAGGACGACCGCGCGGGCATCGGCGCGGACTCCGAGCGCAAGCGCAAACTCAGGGAGGCTGCCGATACCGCTGAGAAGAAGGTCAAGGTCGATGAGAGTGAGTTCCGCGATCGCGTGCGCAGGGAACGCGAGGCTGCGCGGTGCGAGCGCCAGATCTATGCTGCCATGAAGGTGTGTGAGCGCATGGACGAGGAGAAGCAGCAGCAGCAGCAGAATAGTTCTGTTACCGGTAGCATAGGTGATGGGGATGGGGATGGGGAAGTGCCTGCGAAGAAGCGGACGCTCTCGACGCGGCCGCTGAAGTCTATCCCCGTCGTCTGGAGAGACTTGATTCGCAGGCGGGAAGAGGCCGAGCGCGATCGGAGGATGAAGTACGATCTGCAGCAAACCTCGACGCCGCGGTTACCCACGTATGAAGACGACCTAGAGGACGAGGACGACAGGAAAGCGGTGGGCAAAACGCAGACTGCGTATGCATTGGTCGAAGATCTCGATGAGGAGGATCCGGAACTCGATGAATTCAATGCCCTCGAACCCGATGTCAAGCTGCGGCGGCTTGTAGAGCATCTTAGAAAGGAATATCGCTATTGCTTCTGGTGCAAATTCGAGTATCCTGATGATGGGATGGAGGGATGTCCTGGCCTGACGGAAGATGATCACGACTAGGACATCTTTCGCATAGAGGCTGTAGAATACTAGTATTGACCTATTTCCAATACGACATTCTATTTCACCAACGCCCTTAAAGGTCACCACCCTTACCTCTACCGCGAATTGATCTAGGATGAACCGGAACCAAAGCTACTTCTAAGGGTTGAGGATAAAAGCCGGTCGTATCGTTTATAGCAATAACCAGAATTGCTTCTGCAACTCAACTATTAACTACCCGAGAATAAAAAAAGCCGCTAGAGTTGGTAAAGGATAGCCCAAAATATCCCTACCATCGGCTTCATTTCCAGACATTATTATTGGTAAGCGCTAAATTGTTCGACCACTAGCCAGAGGTATTTGCCACCGGGCGATATTGAGGAAATAGTGCTCGATGGTCATGTTCATGTTCACCCAGATCCTCTAGTGATTGCGTTTTAATTAGTACATATTTGTCACGACGAGCTTGGAAAGTCTCATTCTACTGATAGTTGGAAATCTCACCTGAAGCAAAGAATGGTGCACGTGGTAAGTTAGGAACGCCATCACTGCAACACCCGGGGCTAGAAATTGCCATCGTTAGCCGAACTCTGTGAGTGTTTCGGAGCCGTGCAAAGTTTCATAGACATGATGTCAACCTAAAATGATCCTTTATACCTTAAAAGCATCGATATCGAGGACCTTGAGAGATGCACGGTTGTAGTATTTAGGACCCGATTAGAGTCTGGTGTGTGGATATTAGATTTTAAGACTTGCATCTTGCCTGGAATGAAATGTCTTAATTAAGCGGACGCTCATGTAGCATGTAAATCATGTTTTCAGGAAACTTCTGGCAGGGAGTAGGCTGGACAGTACGAGCTAGGTATATATGTTTACAAGAAAGTTAAGATATGGCACATTCTATTCACGTCAAGTTAGGAAGCTAGCCTCCCCCTGGTTCTGACTGACAAGCATGGCGAAAATAGGAGCACCACGTAAACTTTACTCAGCACATGGGTTTCATTGCATTCCCTACTGGTTCTCTTTGGAGTAGACTCTTTCTTCGACACCAATATCCTCGTTCCTGTCAAACATGTCTGGTTAGCTCTTCTCGGTCTGTAGATACCATAGCAGGAGAGTTAGCAGCGCGCTTACCAAACCTCCGGCTTCTCGGCAATGAACCTCTCCATCAACCCTCGACATTCGGCGGAGTCGAGTACGACGACTTCGACACCCCGCTGCTTCAAGTATGCCTCGCCGCCCAGGAAAGTCTTGTTCTCGCCGACAACGACCCGTGAGATGCCGTACAAGAGGCAAGCGCCGGTGCCTTTTAAGAGAAGGTCCATGTTCAGTCATATACTTCTCCACGCCATCCTTTATCATATAGTTTCACCAGATGGATATTTACGAACCAACAAACGTGAGAAATGGGAAAAAGAAGAGAGAAAAAACATATAGTCTTACACATGTCGCACGGCGATAACGTCGTATACATCGTGCTACCTTGATATGCGGAAGACGGCAGACGGCCAGCATTCTGCAGACATGAAGTCTCGCCCTATAAAATGTCCGTGGAGCCTCATTAGCAAACTGCTTCTCGCGAGATCACTAGATTGTCGTGTTCCTCTCCTCCTAAGAAGCAAGCAGTTGCCTTCTAAGAAGAGAGGAGAAAACGAAATAAGGAAAGCGAAAAGAAGAGAGCTCACGTGGAGGATCGGGTTGCCGTTCTGTACTCTCATGTTATGTCCCCTGCCGAGAACTCTCCCGTCCGCAGCCACGAGGGCGGCACCGATCTATGCAAGGGGTGTAAATCGTCAGGACCGTTTGTTTCTCTCTCTCTCTCTCTCTCTCTCTCGCTATCACGCGCTTTGCTTGTGACTGTTTGTATGTGTGTGTGTGTGTGTGTGTGTGACCTTACTGGTACCCCCCCTTCATCGTACCCCCTCTGCGCCTCCTCGAGCGCAAGCGCGAGGCCTTTGTGGTCGTCCATTGTGAGCTTGTCGAACACGTCGATGGTGATACTCTGAACGCTGCTACCTACTCGAAGCTGACGTCCGCGAGGCTTATCGCGTAGGTAGGTGTCGGTGAGGCTAGGTTAGTATAGGGCCGGTTGGGGAGAGCTAAGAGCTCAAGGCGGGGATACAATGGATGTTTCTAGAAGTCGCCGAGAATCCATGATTGTTACCGTGTTTGTTACCTGCGGATGGTGGTGTTAGAATCCTGGGAACACGGAATATGAAGTCGCTCTCGGATAAGGTGAATAGGTATTATCTCTTCTATCTCAAAGAAATCGAAATGCAACTGGTTTTCCTGATATCTTTTGGACGTCTGGATATCCGGCGGTCAGCAATGCCCGATCTACTATCTACCTCGGTATCTAATTAGATTCCAACGACGTGCCCAGCTTGTACGTGCGATCTAGCCTAGTCCTGCGCTAACGGCACGACCGAAACTTTTTTTCCCTTCTCTTTTTTATCGCTCATGTTGTTTGTTAAGCCGTAGCCATACGCACAATGCACTTGATATGTGTGGAATTAGCTCGAAGTATCGTGCCAAGGATCAAGCGGCCGAGCTAGAGATTTTGGGAATACTTTAGCTTTCAAGATCTTCAAGATGCGGGAATAAACATCATTGCAAGAAGAATAAAATATAAAATACAAAATAGGAAAAGAAAAAAAATAACTGCCTTAATTACAGTCATGGTTACAGTCAGATTTAAAATAAACATAACACTTAGTACTAACAACCTGTGGGTGAAATCCTCCTAACACGTATCAGGCAATCAGCGGTGAATATGCTGTACGGAGGAGGCACGGAGGTGAGGTACCGGTAACTCGCTATCTAAATCCCTGACTATTGTCCCCATGTCATACGTAGTAGTTAGTCGCGGGGTCACTCAGTGTCGTCAAACTAACAAGGTGTTTTTACAAATCAGGGATTATTTTGAGCCGTTGTGAATATCTGGTCATCCTAGTGTACGGTTAGTAAGCCGATGATATCCTTAGGACTTTATTCAATTTGGACAAGAGTATGATTCAATCCCATGAGGAGTGGAGAGGGGGTATTATTGAGTACGAGTGGAGATATGTCGTCGCCGCTACTGATACAATCACTATAATACATTGCCATTAATGGCACAAGATTCACATGGCATCCAGCAGATCTTCCAGTGCTCGAACCCGAAGGTTCCAGGTGAGAGAGCCGTGAGTTTCATCCTCGATCCTCAGCCGCGCGTTGGGCCCTAGCCTGGCGGCGATCCCCTCTCCCTGACTTGGGGGAACATAGGTGTCATCTTTCCCATACCAAAGATGAATCGGGAGGTCTTTTCGAATGTCCTGTATCTGGAAGCCGAAGGCATTGCTCATCAGCTTTCCATCGAGCGAGAAACCATGGAAGCCCTGGCCGTACGCTTCGCTGTGGTTTCGCACCAGCCACCGGATCAGATCAGCGTCTTCCAAGGCCGCGACATCTTTGGGATGTGCCGTCGATTTCGCCTTGGACCATTCCTGCTGGAACCGGTCGAAGCGCTCCTGCTCGGTCAAGTCGAGCCGTCCCAGAGTCTCTCGTGAAAACCACCACCGGCAGGCCCAGCCGAAGTAGCGGAAGCCAATTGTGAATCCAATCCAATGCCACCAGTCCACTGCGACGGCTAAAGTTAATAGGCGCTGCTGTAAGCGTGACCGGAGAGTGTTCTGAAAACCTAGCAAATACCTTGACAGATAGATGGTTATAGCTCGAGTAGCAGGGCGCCTCCGCCCTCGTAACTGATGGGGAGAAGAGGGAGACAATTATGCGAAATGCTTACTGCCCTTCTTGCCCACTTCAGGCGGTCCCACGCCGGCGATAATCGACACTGCCTTGAGCTTGTCCGCGGGCAACGCCGCCGCGCAGGCTAGAGCATATGGGCCACCTCCTGAGATGCCGAGCACAGCGTAACTATGTAGATCGAGGTGTTTAGCGAGGCATTCTACGTCCCTTGCATGGTCTAAAATGGTCCTGTTCGGCTGTGGCGAGCTCAAGCCATAGCCCGGCCGATCCACGGCGATGATGCGAGCCCGAGGCGTGATGGCTGGCGCATCGAAGAGGGCGCCCTCCATGCGCGAGCCAGGCAAGCCGTGCACGTAGAATATCGCAGGGCCGGTCAGTAAGCCGTACTGCGCATAGCTAAGCGTCCGACCGTCAGGCAGGGTCAGCGTAGCCGAGCTATCGGTGTCGAGGCGGTAGCGATTAGGGAAGTTCTCATCCATAGTCCTTGGGCGTGTGTTAGCTACGCCGAGTAATTAATGCACTCTACTTTTTTTGTTGTTGCTAAATCTTGTTGGGAAACTCTTCGGCCAAAGAGGACGTTGATATGCTAGAATAAATAGCCTTTGTAGTAGCGAGGTAAATGATGGGGGGTTTGTCAGAATACTGTAGAGACAAAAAACACGCTTGTCAGCTTTCCTTACCCCGCGAGCGCCAAGACGAGCGTCGTCTCGACTCTCCAAAGGTAGCAGCACGCAGCCGTATATCGACGCGGCAGGGATGTTGGAGCCTCCGTGCCGTAACCCTCGAATAACAACTGGCCCTGTGGCGCAGGAAAGGGGAAAGAGGGTGGCATGCGCGCAGGATCCCACTGCTACCTTAAACCGGGACATAGCGTGTGGGATCGCCGCCAGTCGTGAGATCAAGCTGGCGGGCTTATCCTACTCATTCTCGTCAACAGAACTACCTAAAACCCGATTGGCCCTTGTCTGGCTCATCACCACCACTCCATTCGTTGGTGGTCTCAGTCAGTTGTCAGACACGTCGAGGGCTCATCTCTCTCATCTTGGAAACCTAGATGCGATGATGATGGACATTAGTGTGTCTTCTTCTCGTGCACATATCCGTTATATATGTATGTATATGTGTATGTACAGGTTATCGGCCAGACCGGAACGGCTGCTGTTGAAGTTCGTTCACAATCCATCACCGTTGCCATTCCATAGTGGGCGGCTTGGCTGTTCTTAGGTAGCGACCGGCCCTGCCTCCGGTGCCTACCGTCGAGTGCGTTTTTAACGTCAACGAACCCAACTCAATCGGGCCCATGGTCGAGCCCTATCAGTTTTGCCCAGCACTCTCGAGTCCCGATCATGCAGCTTTTGATGATCTAGCTGGTGGTCCAGCCTAGCCGTTGGACCTTGGGCTGGCGACAGCCGTACGATATGACGTTGCCCAGTAGCGTTTCCCTCCTCTCTACTACGTACTTACATATACTTATGCGACCCCGGTCACAGAGCGCCTCCCAGACTCGGTGTGAATGGAAAAATTTGTTGGCGGCAGTGAGCAGTGAGTGTGATGTCCTTACCTAAGCTTTTCCAGGGTTTCTCTCTCCCCAAACATTACACGACGAAACTGTAACCCGGAGTTGCCATGACGAGCATGGATTTTACTGGGCGACGTGACCCCCGGGGTGAGGGGCTATACTAAGGTATAGCTAATGAGAGAGTACCTCCTATCCCATCTAGTGCTGCCTGTCTTATTATGAAGTGATGTGCGGTATCATCAATCTGTACATCGTCGCTAAACGTCACCGGCAGCCCACATGATACATTCTGCTGCTATTCACACGCAGAATGACGCGTTTGCCGCAAAACCGGTCGTATGAATTTGACGATACAGGACGGGTAGAGGTGTATGTACATATATGTGTGAGTTTTCACTCTAATGTCGCGCTCGGCAAGAACCAAACATTGTCCCCGTCCTACTGCGACAGGAGGCCCGTACCGTATTGCTCGCTTCTAGATCCTAATTACGCACAGATCGCTTAATTAGGCTAGCAAGCATTCCCGTCAATTTTTGTTGGTTGTCTAAAATGCTTGCATTACACTGTCATACGGAAAGGCTGGGTTACCAAGCAGCACAAAGTGCCAAGCAGCTCTCGCAAATAAGATAATGCTAGTAAGCAAGGTGTCTAGTTTACATAATCGTGCTTTACAGCGCTTCATACTGCCGATAGGCAATCCAGCAGCGTGCTTAATACCTCATTATAGCAGAACTATATAATTAGATAGCAGGATAAATGGTGAGCTCATAACGAAAGACTACTTAGTTGATAATTTGCTTGTTAGCTAACATTATTGTAGTTGCGCTCTCTGTGAGCTATTTTCCAGTCGTAGATAGCCATAAAGGTATTTAAATTGGGAAGTGCTATGCTTGCCAAATAGGTCATGGAGTTAAGCCTAAGAGGAAGCCCTTCGACTTAATGTTCGATTTCTTATAGAGTGCATTTTGACGTACGACGGTTTATTATTATTATAATGCAACGCAAACTCGAGGAATCGCTTGCACTAAAACCCCCATCGCTCTATGCTGTAGGGTGATACGCCACGGCACAGAGGTCCTAATGACAATCATCCTTTGTTGGGGTGTGCGTTGATGGTCATGATATCAAATAGAATGTCTGCGCAGCGAATAATCCATTCACAGGCAACCTAGATACGGCACTCCATGGCGTGCCCCCGATGGGTGGGGATTTAAGCGCGCCCTTCACCGACAAGATCGCAAACATATTCCAGTCCTGAATATGTACAGCAAGTATTCGAGCTACAAATGAGTTGATGCCATGCTACTTTGCGCGTTCGGAAGGAGTCAGAACAAGATCAGCTGGACTTGCCGATAGCTTTTCATGCATGTAGTCTGTTAGAATTGGGAGACCCTTCCATAGGAGCGCGTAGCTTTGTTAATGGATAGGCGGGTTAGTCTATATTCAAAAGGCTGGATGAGTTATGAAGTGGTGTTTGTCTTACCTTGCTGTTCTTGGTAATCTGGCTATTTCGCTGTGCAAGGTTGCCTAGCGCCAGAGTGCATACACCCTGCTATTCGTGTTCAGGCGGCATACACTTGACTACATCGAAGAGTATCGTCTAGACATCTTCAATATCAGGCTGGTCATCTTGCTCGTCTACTAGAACTTTTGTATCACCGGCTGAATAGCTGATAGAAACGATCTTGTCAGCAAGATCAATGGCCTTACTTTCTATACTACTAGTGGCCTGGGAAACACTGCCGAATGCGTCCAAGACTTGTTGCTCAGCCGGTTCCTTGTTTGCTACGCCGAGGGATTAGAAGATGGACTCCATTGACGGTATAAGAGAAGAGACAAAAGTTTGGGCATCTAGTTGAAATAATAAGTTGGACACAGGGCTTGACGCCAGCTTGGGGGGTGAACTGGATGGCACTAGGGTGATGTGATGGCTGAGGTAGTGCAAACGTGAGCTGGACGGCCTGGAGGTTGCATCTGTAAGACTCGCTGCAGTTGGAGCAGTGGGTCTAACCTACCGGTACCTATTTAAGTATGTACATATGTACATCTGTACGTAAGTGAGGTAAGGAGGTACGTACTGCAACATAGGCAAAGTCTCACAAATTCCCTCGCTTCACCACACTAACAAATTCTGAGGAGGATGTCACTCCTCATAAACCACATGTCCGTCTAAGTGCCACTCAGTGTAGGCAGAAATGGTGTTATTCGGTATCATCAAAGCGCGACCGTCTTTTATGTAGGCAGTTCCTCGGTCAGCCATGGGCCGGGCGGTGCCGTCGAAATGAGATGCCGTCGATTCATGTTTGCGGCTAGGGATACTACGAAGGGCGATTGCACAAGGCTTATTGGGTTGATCCCTGGTGAGATTCATGTAGGCGAGCCAGAGGTGGGGGCGCTTAGAAAGAGGCAATAGGACACACATGCTGCGTACAGCCAGGACGAAGGATCCCTGTCGAGTCATGTGACTTGGCTTGGCAGACACTTTCGATTCGGACGGGTCGACCCTCGGATTTTCATCCCTACCTATGCGACCGGCACCAATGTCACGATTCTCTGTCTCAAAGAACCCGGGACCACTGACTCGGGTTAGCATTTGTTTCATTCGTTGTGTTGAGTAAAATGCCTCGCTACAGAGAGCGCCCTTGCTGCACTCACCGCCCGGAAGAAAATTTCATTATAACAACAAAAGGTAGCCTCACAAAGACTACCTATGTAATATTCGTTTCTATGGATACTGGAGAGAGGAGGATGTTGTGGGAAAATGAAAAGAAATAGTAGAAGACAGGGACTCGAGGTGTCTCCACCATCAATGAACGGAGACCACCGGCACTGCTGTGCACTCACCACACTACAGGGTGAATAAAACATATATTACTGGACATTTTGAGGGGCGACTCCGTCTCATACATCTGGGGCGGTAGGTACTTACTACGTAGGCAAAATCCTAAGAATACTGGGTATAGTAAATAATATTGCCTAGGAGCCATGACTGACCGATACATCTATGTCGGGGGCAAAAGGTTATTTGGCCGCGCGGGAGGCAGACATAGTAGCCACTGTATTAGCACCGACACGCCAACACATCACGTTGATATATAAACAAGGTAGCTGGGCTTATACAATTTAATTGGACGTGTGGCGTCTGTCCTAAATGCCGTGCTTAAAAACGCTTCTAGATCGCCTGCTATCACTTTGGATCTGTGTAGCGAGAGAGACAGATTGATCACTGTCTTATATCTGAGGGCGACGGGCCGCCGATCGTGATGACCACGATCGGCCCAAGCACAAACCTTAAGGGAAGACAGGTACCTACTCCGTTTCTACTGACCTCGGACCATCAGTCGAAGCGTATTTCTACATCGCAACACATTCCATCTGCAGCACTGCCATTACAGAGAGGTCTGCTCGGGTTCCGAGCTGTAGGCATTGGCGGTGGCGGCCCACGACGGTTGGCTTGTTAGAATGAAATGATGAGATGAAGTCGAAAAGAACATGCAGCTTTGGGCAAGGAGACGCAATTCCGTTGGTCTTAAGGACAGGGGGAGGGGCCTAGCGTGTGTATTGGGGTGGAGACCCCCAAGACCACCCTGCAAAGGCCCTGTCGCTCTGCCTCTCTGTTCCAGCGAGCGACGACATGTGTACCTATCCCGGGACCTAGGTACCCCAAGTACTTGCATTGTCCAGCTTTGGTCGCATCGGAGCGATGTACCGTGCCTGCTGTGCTCCCCATCTGTTTACGACCAAGCCTGCATATTCCATGTAGGGATACTTCCTCGTACATTGTACGACGCCTGTAATCACGTCAAGTCATGGCTCATGAATCTACCCATTGCTTCCGTGAACGGCGTTCCTCTCCGCCTGTCTTCCCTGTCTGCTTTGCATATCATCCTGTCCGGCATAGTGCCATACAATTTGGCCTATTATTGAGCACCCTGAAACAGCGCGGTTCACTTGTCTGCGTGCCCTGTACACTCATACTTAATGTCACGCTCTCTCGCACATACACACGCGAACTAGGTAAGTAAGGTACGTCAGGCTCTCTTGATCTCTTGATACCCAGCAAAAGATCGATGACGACCTGCATGCTTCTTCAACAGTTATATATATATATCCGTATCTGCTGCCACCAGCAGTGGCACTAGTATAGTACCTAGTGTACCGGATGCCACCGCACACCTTTGCGTACCTAGGTAGTATAAAGTAGTACGTATACTACGTATACTACCTAGGTAGGTAAGAGATGAGAATGAACTGCGCTAATAATACATGGCAAGACATGCCCCCAGAAAGGACTTTCTGTATTATAGTATGCATATGCGCAAGCAAAGAGCAGATTGCCCGTTGATGAATTGGCGGCAAGAGGAGGAGATATATGCGCATATGTACATTGATGGGAACGGGTACCTATGGCTTAGGAATGTGGCCTTGGACAAAGGCATGGGCATGTCATAATGGCTTGCGCGCGCACTGCCAAATAAGCAGGTAACTAAGTATAATGTTCGTTAGCTTTCTAGTGTAGGCAGTATATGATGGAGGGAGGATACTTACCTACCTACTGCGTACGTGGGTAGTGTACCTAGGCCATGTGGACCAGGGTAAGGCTATAAGCTGCAGCCATGTAATCATAGGCATGTGGCAATATCAAATCAGCTTTTGGCAGTTTTTTCTCCGATGTCCCTCCTTCTCGAGTTATTTATTGCCTTACCCTACTGCTACTTAGCTAGGCCTGCTACTGACCTCATGTACCTGACCTGACCTGGTATCTCCCGTCCGTCTACTGCACCACTATCTACCTGCGTACCTAAGACTGGAGCTTAGCCTTTTTCCTCGGGAGACACGTCAATTGCATCGATGATTAAAGCCATCTGTATCCACACTGATGATACCATTGTCGTGCCCTCCCTCCCATCGTACCTCCAGGCCGGTACACTAACTAGATGGCACGCCAGCCCTTCCAACTTGCGGTGCCACCATATTGCTATCAATTGCCTCCCGGTACACCAGATGCTAGATCCCTACATACCTCGTGTCGTGAATAGATGGGACTGGGTGAAAAGCATAGACAGTATAACAGTATAACAAACGCAGCCCAGCCCAACGATCTAACGATAAGCGGGCACTGGACTGCCTATTTCGCCAACTTCTCTTTCGAGATATCAAAAGGGCAGCAAACTAGCTCGCTCGGCCTAGAGTTACATGAGTATCCACCAGGATTGCTAGTCTGGCTGGCATTGAATCTTTTCTTCTCATCCATCCAGGTCTGTTCGCTGGCTCGGTGCTCTCACGACCGACCGCAGGCTATTATCAGCTGCAGACCCTTCCTTTGACATATTTGTTCCCATCATCGTCATCGCCACACACTGGCCCGCCATACCATACATCCATACCTCCTTGGGTAGGGTAATCTAGACCTTTTTTTACCTTTTTTTACCCATTTACCTATTTTACCTATCTACCTGCCTATCTACATACCTACATCCCCAACCTACATACATTACACACATACATACATACTTTACATACACACACACATACACACATACATGCCTACTTACTGTCCACCGCCCTGCTCTCCCTCTCTCTCGCTCTCTGTGTACCCGTCTATCTGTTACCCACGTATCTGCCAAATCGCCCATCGGATCCGGCTGGGCCAGGGCGCTCCTGGTTGTGCGTGTGTGCGTGCGTGCGTGTGTGTGTGGTTGTGTGGTGTGCTCGGCAGCTCTGCTCTGGTCTGCGCGCGCGTGTGTGGACCGTAGGCAGACCGTGGACCGTGGACCTTGGACGCCGATTTTGAAGGGTTGGCTTGTCCCGCCGCCTCAGACCTCCCCCGTCAACATTGATGCTTCTTTTAGCTTAAAACTACCTTTCATCCTCCCCGTCCCACATCATATTACATCTCTCTCTCCCTCTCTCCCTCTCCCACTCCCATTCCCTCTCCCTCTTACACATACACACGTACTCACACACACTTCCACACGTACACGCATATCCAACTCTTTTCCCTCATACTTCTAAATCTCAACCCACGCACTTCCCGACTTTTACTCACGCACCCCTGCTCCCCTCCCCCAAGATATTTGAACTGCTGGCTCGTTCTATCTCCCGTGTCCGTTACCATCTCTCCTCTCTAAACCGGATTCTTCCTCTGCTTTGCGCTTTCCATCGCGTCCTTTCTCTCCGTCTAGTCCTCTCTGGCCGCCACGGAAGTCCTTCTATATAATCACATCCGCCGTCATATCAGCCACCCCGGCCGGCTTACTTGCATCCTCGTGCTCTGGCCCATTCAGTCTGGCTTCCAGCACGTGTACTCTTGGCTCATCAGAAGAGGCCTCTTTTGTCGTTGTTGTCTGCAGCTGTTGCACTTGTACCTATTCCGGGATCTTATGGATGTAGAGCTCTACCATTTCTTACCATCACTACGCCGTGACTTTTCGGCGTTTTCTGTGTCACATTGGATGCGCCGCCTTTTAATCGCCCACCATGGCGCAGAAGACAAGCGACTCCGATGATCAGCCAAATCCTTCGTCATCCTCAACCAAGGAATTCCCAGGGCCCGCCGCCGCCCAAAAACAGTCAACGTCTCACACGAGCCCTGCACCTGCACCTCCAAATGCACCTACACCTACACCTACACCCCAATCTTCTTCTTCCACCTCTACTACCACCACCACCAAGCCTCTCGACTCCAAGCAATCTGGAGAAAATGCCGCCAACGCCAACACCCAACCCATGAGCAAGTCCAACTCGGCGGCATCGAGCACATTGTCTAAAGACGCCATGGCTGGCCCGTCGCCATATGGCACACGTTCCCGGAACCGTGGCCAGGCACGCCCCAACTATGCCGAGGACAGAGATCTGGATGTTGAGATGGAGGATGCATTTCCCGAGAAGAAAGAAGAGGAGCCGAAAAAAGGCATGCGGCAAGCGAACACAGCAACGAACGGCACGGGCGATGCAAATAAGACTACGGCATCAGGCTCGCGCAAAGGCGCTGCAGCGGACGATTCTAAGGGTGCGGGTTCTCACGGCACCAGCAAAGACGCGCATTCAACGGCTCCCACCACCGCGAACGCGACCGGCCCCGCAACCTCTTCAGGTCCATCGAAAAAGCGCAAAGCCACGACGCAGGCAACTACGAATAACGTGCACAGCCAAGCTAGCACACCGACACCGGCTTCAACTACATCAGCTGTCACGGGCACAAGGCGAGGCGCTGCTCAGGCAGCAGCGCATGCCAGCGGAGGGTACAGAGAAACCAACATGCTCAGCTTTGAGAAATGCGGTGGAATACCGAAGGACGGCAAGATGGTCGCTGATGATGGTACCGTGTTGGAGGCGAATGGTAAGAGGGCCATGCGCCTGGTGTTTTGATTCCGATGGCTGACTGATCCTGCGTAGACCACGTGTACCTGGTGTGCGAACCGCCCGGGGAACCGTACTATCTAGGGCGCATCATGGAGTTCCTGCACGTGCAGAACGACAGCAAAAAGCCCGTGGATGCACTAAAAATTAATTGGTACTATCGGCCCAAAGACATAGGCAAAAGGGTTAATGACACGAGACTGGTGTTTGCCACCATGCACTCAGACATTAGCCCACTGACATCTCTCCGCGGCAAGTGCCAGATCCGCCACAAAGCCGAGATTGAAGATATGGACGCTTACCGAAAAACCCCCGACCGTTTCTGGTACGAAAAACTGTACGACCGCTACATCCAAAAGCACTACGATGTAATCCCTTGTTTCCAGATTGTCAACGTGCCGGAGAAGGTCAAGAAGGTGCTGGACGAGCGGTGGAAATACATCCTCGTCGAACAGGGCCGGGGCAAGGAGTTCACGAGCGCTGTTAAGCTATGTAAGCGGTGCAACGGATACTGTGCCAGGTACGTTTTCAGCAAAAGGCGGCGCCGCCACCTCCACTCCCTCGCTTGGATCTCACTCCACGCCCCACTTCCCATATTGCATAGTGGAGACCCGCCATCTCATACTTCATACTGACCCTGAATGCGTAGTAATGACTCTGTTGATTGCGCTGTTTGCCAGCAGACATACCATATGAACTGTGTTCGTCCGCCTATACTGAAAAAGCCATCGCGTGGATTTGCGTGGGCCTGCGCTGCCTGTAGCCGAGCTCAAGAAAGGAAGTTGGAAGCTAGGCACACTCCAAGCCTTTTGGACTCGCATGTAGAAGGGGAAGAAGAAGAGTTTTGGGACGAAGAAGACGAGGCCGTTGACACTAATCGCACAAGCCCGACCGACGGTATTGACGACTCACATCAGCCTGCCACTGCAGAGCAGATTTACCAGGCAAGCTTATGGCCGTATCGCTACTTGGGCCAACATTGCAAACCGGAGGATGCACTCGACTACGATGACCGGATCTATCCAAGAGCTGGATCACGGCTTGGCCCAAAACATCAGGCGACTGTGCTCCCCTGGTTTGGTCGTCCTGTGAAACTGGTAAAACCGGTTGAGGTTAAAAGGGGCAGTAAAAAGGACGCAAAGGCAACAAAAGACGCCCTCGCTGCAGCGGCCGAAGTAGAAAGGGTTCGCCGCGAAAAGCGCCCATGGATCCAGGATGAACCACCAGGATATGTCCCCCGAGGGGAGGATCTCGACAATGACGACCCAAATAACACGGCACAGTTGTTATGGAAACCTTGTGATGATACAGTTGTTGTTCCATTTGCAGGCTTCCCAAAATCTAAACACGCGAACAATACAGCTTCTACAGAATCACGCATCAATAACTATATTCAATCCGCAAAAGCCAAGATAATTCCGGTACTTGGTTTACCGAAAGAGTCTACCAACTTTCTTGATGTAGCCATTAATACTCTTTTCAAGAGCGAGTTCAAAACTGACGCAGCGCTGAGAGTGCTTGACAGAACTGAGAAATCTGCATTCAAGGAACCGGAACTGAGTGCTACAGAGATCAAAAAGTTTGAAGAGGGAGTGACGAAATATGGATCGGAGCTCTACTTAGTGACTAGACATGTTAAAACCGTCAAACATGCGCGTATTGTCCGCTTCTATTATACCTGGAAGAAGACGGACCGTGGCAAACAAATATGGGGTAATTTCTCTGGAAGGAAAGGCAAGAAAGAGGCCAAGAAGGCAGAGGCAGATGCCAGCAAGCTGCAAGATGATGTTGCTGATGACCATGACGACTCCGCATTTGATACGGATAAGGCCCTGGAACGAAAGCGGTGTTTCATGTGCAAATTCTGTTCGACCAAGTCTTCGAGACAATGGCGGAGGGCACCTAACTCTGCATCTACGGTTCTCAGTGAAAATGGCGGTAAGGGCGCCCATAAGGAGAAGGTCCAGTACATCGTTGCACTTTGCCGACGCTGCGCTGAGCTATGGCGGAGATATGCAATTCAGTGGGAAGATATGGAAGACCTCGCCAAGAAAGTTGCTACCGCCGGGGGTAGATCATGGAAGCGGAGAGTTGACGAGGAGTTGTTGAAAGAGTTGAGGGCTGCGGAAGACATGATGAACATGACAGTCTATAGCACGCCAACAAGAGCGAGTCCTGCGACACGAGCAACTCCGCCGGCTGTAACCACCCAACCCACCACTACCGATCCGCCGCCACGAAAAAAACTCAAGACCATTAGCGATAAACATGCAGAGCAAAATGGTGGAGATACTGTGGCATCTGTACCGGCACCTGCTCCGAAGAAGAAAGAGAAACCAGTCGAGAAACCACCTCCTCCACCTCCCCCACCAGCTCCAGAGTTACCTAAGCTGCGCACACTCCCATGTGCAGTTTGCGGTCAGGGTAGTAGTACTCTTGGGGAACCGGTTATTTGCTGCCGAGAATGTCGATTGACTGTTCACCGATCATGCTATGGCATCCCTGATAGCCGCAACAAAGACAAATGGACCTGTGATATGTGCGTGAATGACAAGGCCCCTCAGGTCTCTATCGTAAGTTCATACCCCTCCTGCTATCAATTACCAGTGAGACTAACTAGTATTGATAGGCATATAAGTGCATCCTTTGTCCTATAGAAAATAGAGAACATGACTTTCTGGAGCCGCCAAAGAATACACACAAGAAAAAGACAGAGAAGGATAGAGAGAAAGAGAGGGTTGATCGAGAATTAGCCTTGAAGGCGATAGAACTTTATCAAAAGAGACAGGTTGAGCTGAGACGGCCCGTAAATCCGAGGGAGCCTCTCAAGCGAACTGCAGACAATAACTGGGTTCATGTTACATGCGCCGTGTGGACTCCCGAGATCAAATTCAGCAGTGCTAAGTCCCTATCTCTGTCAGAAGGCATACCATCGATTCCTCGGACAAGGTATGAAGAAGTTTGTAAAGTCTGCAAAGAGGCAGGTGGCGCTTGTGTGACTTGCAACTGTTGTCGTTCTCCAGGTGAGTTACAACTTAACAATCACAGGTTTGGATATCTACTGACGCATTATTCACCAAGTTCATGTTGAGTGTGCCCATAAAGCTGGTTATCTTTTAGGCTTCGAAATCACACCTGTCAAAGGATCTAGGCGAGATCAGCACAATATAGTCACTATCGGAGGGGAAACTGGGTCAATGTCAGCACTGATCTGGTGCAAAGAGCACATTCCTCAAAAGACTTTGGTACATCGGATGCATGATATTGTCAAGGCTGATGATGATCAGTCCAGCAATGTCAATGCTCTGCAGCTCTATGTGCGTAACTTCAAGCAAGCCGATCTTGCGCTCTCAGGAACTGTTCGTAGAGCAAATTTGTTCAATGTTGTCACAAAAACGACGGCGACTACTCTACCAGCAAACCAAAACAGAAGGCATTCGTCCACAACAGTGCCTAATCCTGTGCTACCATGCCAAAAGAAGGCATGGATGGAACCTGATCTTATTGCATTCCTCCACGTAAGTGGAGAGAGAGCTTGCACTACGTGCGGCATCGATGTTAGCCCTAAATGGTATAGGATTGATGAATCCCAGGAGAAGATCCTTACCAACGGGTATGTCGGCACAGTGGGAGATGATGCACGAATGTTCCTTACACAGCGACACTTCCAATGCCACAAGTGCAAGAGAGATGGCCGGCAGCCTGTCCCTCACGTGCGACCATCTACCGTCGAGGCACCAGCAGAAATCGAGCCATTGCGACCTCCACCTCTCATGAAGCCGAGTCCAGCGCCAAACTCTCCCCACCATGCGTTGACTAGGATGGCTGACCTTGGAAACCCCTGGACCCCAAGGGCAACATCAACCGTGCAGCCACCTGTGCCTCTGGGACAAGCCTCGCTTCATGTCCCACCTGGAGGACCCCCCCAGCCTCTGTCGCTGACTGCACCGAGGAATGGACCGAGCCCTATTGCTGCACCGGGACCTCCGCCGGCACCTGCTCATAACTTTTCAACCCCGAACAGCTCTTACAACGAATGGCAGCGCAATTCTGCACCACCTCCCGTAGCTGCTCACCCAATAAGCGGCAGCTCTAGTGGACCACCAAGTTCCATCCATCATAATCACCTACGTGACCTCCGACCACCACCTATCACTTCTATGCCCCACCATCAGGTTACACCCATCCAACACGGCTTAGGGCAGCCCATGATCAATGGAGCGCCGCCCTCACCTCGACGAGGACCACCCCCTGTTCACAACAGTAGCACCTCCTTTGTGACTCCGTACCACCCTCCAACTCATGCACCATCCCTCCATAGTCTCACGAATGGTGGACCACCCTCACGAACCTCGGACTTCTCCCAGGGACTATTGCCTCAGCGTTCACCGTTTTCAACAACGCCGCATAGGAGCCCACCGGTATCCCGTGACGGCATCTCAATGAATCACGAGCCAGGCATCAACAATAATAACAGTAACAATGCCCCCTCAAGGCTTAACGATGGACGGCCTGCGAATGGCGCTAGTGCCAGTCCATCTCTACGCAACCTACTGATATAGGCAGGAAGGGGTTTCACAGTCTACCCTCTGTAGTAGCAAAGGGAATAGTTTTGGCGTTACGGATAAGGTTGTATAACTAGAGGGATATACCAACGAGGCAACAAAAGGCTGCTAAGGCGTTATGTACGGAAAGGGTTTGCATTTCAGCATCAAGCCTTGAAAGCATTGTAAAATAGGTCACTGGGGCTTCAGCGTTCCTCAGAATTGGCGTACCCTTTGTGACCAAACAAGATCGGCGCGCTATGGTTAGACGGCATGCGAGCTTGTAATTAAGTAATGTCATAGATGTAAGGGATGTTTCAGAACATCTTTCAACAACAATTCGGGCTGAATGAACAGTACCTGCTTAGTACCTGTGTTTACTTTAGTTGATCTTACTCAGTGACCTTGCTAGCTAGAAAGTACCCAGTAAGTTAGGTATCATCATATGTAGTAACTTCTAGGACAACTAGTAATAATGCTGGACCTGGCCAAGTATCTGTCTATACTGATTAAATAAATAAGTATCTATTTTGCGACTATGGATGTCATCGCGTCAAATGAATAGGGGAGCAAACCGTGCAGTGACAGGAGTTGTCAGGCGTACCTAATGCACCTCATGTAGAATTCCGTTTTAAGGATGAGCTTTGGAGATAAGCATTTATCAGATTATCAAGAGATAATCAAGCACGCGACCTCGTGTGGATTTCGTGTCAAGCCCCACTAATTTGATTGTTCTAGAAGAGAACTTGTAGACCCGCACTGTACTACAGCTCGATCTATCTAGATAGATCCACTCAAGCCTAACCCATCTTGTCTCCATTTAGACTACAAACACGACTTGCTATAGTGTTGCATCGCGCCGTATCTTTCAACAGGCGAATGTGATGGCTCACCAGCAAGGAATATTTCACGAAACTACGGTTGAGTCTGTTGCATTGCAGCAGGGGCACTTCCATGCGACGGCTCTTGCTGGCTCGAAAAGGTCATATACTGAGACTGCCAAATCTTATCGCGCCGAGCCAAACAAGCAATTTCACTTCCAAAGGGCCTCAAATATTGGAAGGGAGGCCCCGAGACTCACAGCCAGTGACATTACTGCTCTTGACGATGCTTCTGTTGCACTCTCTTCCGAGTACTCTCAACGCAAAGTGATATCTGCTACACCTACTTCCGCCGTGGACCGCTCTCTTTCTTTATCGTTCTCAAGGTATGGCTTGCCAGAACCGCTGGTAAATAACCTAAGTGCCCTTGGCATCAAGGAAATCTACCCATGGCAGAAGCAATGCCTCCTGGGCCCCGGTCTACTGGACGGCACCAAGAACCTAGTATACTCTGCACCTACAGGTGGTGGGAAATCTCTCGTTGCTGATATCCTGATGCTAAAGAGGGTTTTGGAGGACAGAAATGCGAAGGCTCTATTGATTCTTCCATATGTGGCTCTCGTACAAGAGAAAGTCAGATGGCTACGCAATATTGTTCACAATATCAAGAGAAAGCCACTTGAAACTGACGAGCGCGATGGGAAGCCCCGACTTTGGCAGAAACGGCAAGATGAGGACTGTATCAGGCTTGCTGGGTTTTTTGGTGGTGGTAAGATCAGGGCAACTTGGTCAGACTTCGATATTGGGGTTTGCACATTTGAGAAGGTTGGTGATTTTTTAAATTGCCCTTTGTGACCGGACTCTGACTTGAATAGGCAAACATGCTCATTAACGCGGCTATAGAAGATTGCAGCATCACCAACCTAAGGACTGTTGTCCTTGATGAGCTACACATGGTAGACGATGACCATCGAGGCTATTTGATGGAACTCATCGCTACCAAGCTGATGAGCCTCGACCACAGCGTTCAGATCATTGGCATGAGTGCAACGTTGGCTGTAAGTAATGTTTGTGTTGGCATTATGCTACCGGCAACTAATAGCTTTAGAATATTGAGGTCTTGTCGACATGGCTTGACGCTCATATGTATACAACCTTTTACCGCCCGATACCTGTAGAGGAGCACCTTGTCCATGAAGGCAAGATCTACCCAGCTTCAAATACAAGGAGTATACTGAAGACCGCTAGTCAACTGCGACAGACTTCTAACAGTGCCTTTGAGCTAGACTGTCAGCCTGTAAGAACAATCCGGGCAAGTCAGCACAAAGAATTGCAAGACCCTGTATTGAATGCCGTGGTTGCGTTAGCGAATGAAACGGTAAGGTCGGGCTATGGCGTCCTTGTCTTCTGTAGCAGTCGTCAAGGTTGTGAATCAGATGCTCGCCTCATCAGTAGAGTACTACCGCAAGCTAACGAAGTAGAATCTACCATTCTTGAGAAGCGGTCAGATCTCTTGGGGGATTTGCGGAGTCTATCGGTTGATCTGGATCCTACCTTGGCTGAGACTATCCCCTCTGGAGTTGCTTTTCACCATGCTGGAATGACGACGGAAGAGCGCGACTTGATTTCTACTGCTTACGATAGTAGTGTGCTAAAGGTCGTAGTAGCAACATGCAGCCTTGCCGCTGGAATAAATCTTCCTGCTCGAAGGGTTATTCTCCATAATGCACGAATGGGTCGGGACTTAATTGGGCCTTCGATGTTGCGTCAAATGCGCGGTCGTGCGGGGAGAAAGGGCAAAGATGAGATTGGCGAGACTTACCTCTGTTGTCGTAAATGCGACCTAGAAGACGTGGTCGAATTAATGCATGCTGATCTGCCACACATTACAAGTGGCCTCACGACTGACAAGCACAGAATTCAACGAGCGCTTCTTGAAGTCGTGTCCATACGACTAGTAAACTCGCGGGAATCTATCAATGATTACATTCGAAAAACGCTTCTAAATATCTCTAGTACGTCCGACTTAATCCAGGACCACGTCGAATCTAGTTTACGGGATCTTGTCGAGATGGGATTTATTCAGTGCGATAGCTCCGATTCTTATGTCCCAACGCAATTAGGAAAGGCCGTTGTTGCATCGTCTTTGGAGCCTGAGGATGGCGCTTTCGTTCATCGTGAATTGGAGCGAGCATTACAGGCGTTCGTAATGGATGGCGAAATGCATATTCTTTACACTTTTACGCCTGTCCAAGAACTATCTCCCTCCATAAACTGGCAAATATTTAGGTCCGAGGTAGATGCACTTGACGATAGCGGACTTCGAGTTATGATGTTTCTTGGATTAAAGCCCTCTGTGGTAAATAGGATGTACGCCAAGTCTTTTCCGGTAGGTATCAACTCATTGACGTATATCATAGGGCACAGGGTGGACAGCTCAAGGAGTCAAGTCCTGCGGAAAAGGAAACAGCTCGTGTTTACCGGAGGTTTTATCTTGCTCTACAGTTAAGGGATCTATGCAACGAATTGCCCGTGCATACGGTAGCTCGCAAATATGACGTGCCGAGAGGTGCTGTCCAAACTTTAGAGCAGACATGTCAAGGGTTTGCCGCTGGGATGATTAAGTTTTGCGAGCAAATGGGCTGGGGGTAGGTTTAGACCAATACCACTTGTTCAAACGAGACTCGACTTACTAATTCCTATCAGGGCCATGGCAGCCATATTAGATCACTTCTCGGATCGGCTCAGGGCTGGAGCCAAGGCAGATCTCTTAGCTCTCACCAAGGTTACCTTTATCAAAAGCCGGACGGCCCGGGTCTTTTATGATAACGGCTTCAAGACCGTCGCATCACTTGCTAATGCAGATCCGAAAGAGCTTATACCTATACTCATGCAGGTTCGTGTTGTCTACCAATTCACAGAGATGAGCTAAATGTAGCTGCAGGCACAACCGACTAAGTTACGAGTCAAATCGAAAGACGAAGAGAAGTACGAGGAGAAACTCTTTGCTAAAGCCCAGGTCATAACAGATTCTGCCAACCGTCTTTGGCGTAAGTACTGGTATTCTTTGTAAAGATGTTCAAAATCTGACAGTATTCTAGAGGCCGAAATGCAGCAGGATCTTGACGAGGAATGAAAGATACGATATACACGACGTAATTTCCTACTCCGATACGCTTCTGCTCTGCTTTGACGCATGCAAAATGAACCTTAGATGGTGAGCGCAAAGTATCTTTCTACATGAAAAGCTCGTGGGATTACGACCGTCATGAACTGAAGATATGATGAGGAGCTCTCTTAAATTTTATCATTAAATGAGTATAGTGGCATCTGGGTACTTTTTATAAGCGGTAGAAATACCCCTTAGTCAAGACGACATGAGAAAGACAAAGCTCGGCAAAAGGGTCAATGTCAACCGAGTCAGGGGCCATCCACTGGGATAGATGCTCCAAATTTCTCCATAGCCTATCCCCATAACGAAGACATTCCACCGGGTAAAGGGTAGATGGGGCAGATTATGCGGGGATATAAACATGGCCGATAGTCTGTCTAGATTCGTGAGGTTGGATAATTGACCCTTTGCTATCTCAATCGTGAGTATGCTCTCACTCATAAGCGCGATATGTCTTTCCCTCCTTACAGGACTTGGGGACTCACAGGTCTTGACGGTGAACCTAGATTATGGAACTTTCCGAGGGGCATATAACCCTACTTACAATATTTCGTACTGGCAGAAGATCCCGTTCGCTGCTCCCCCAATAGGCCAGAATAGGTATATTTTCTCGCGAGCTGTAGCTCTGTTACCTTTCCGTAGAAAAACAAAAAAGATACAAACAAGTACATTTTTATCACAGCAAGATTTGCTCATGTCCATTCACATTGTAGGTTCCGGGCGCCTCAACCACCCCTCCCCATAACCAATGGCGTCTACGACTCATCCCAAACGTTTGACATGTGCCCGCAGCGGACAGTCAATGGCTCGGAGGACTGCCTGTATCTCGGGCTCTACGGCCGTCCCTGGAGCGGCACCACAGCGCCGCGCCCCGTCGTCGTGACCTTCTACGGCGGCGGCTTCATCCAGGGGTCGGCCTCGTTCTCGCTTCCCCCGTCCGCGTACCCCATCCTCAACGCGTCGGACGCGAGCGACATGATCTTCGTGTACCCGAACTACCGCGTGAACGCCTTCGGGTTCCTCCCGGGCCGGGAAATCGCGCAGGACGCGTCCTCGGACGCCAACGCCGGCCTGCGGGACCAGGATGCTGCGCTGCGCTGGACGCGGAAGCACATCTGCCGCTTCGGCGGCGACCCCGACAGGATCACCGTCTGGGGCCAGTCGGCGGGCGGCGGCAGCGTGCTGGCGCAGACCATCGCGGACCACGCGAAGAGCAGCGACGGGGATGATGATGATGGGAAACCGCTGTTCCGACAGGCCCTCGCCTCGAGCCCGTTCTGGCCCAAGACGTACCGCGTCGACGCCCCCGAGGCACAGTGGCGGTACGACGCCCTCGCCAACCTGACGGGGTGCGCGGGGCCGCGGAGCCTGGCGTGTCTGAAGAGCGTCGACGCGCAGATGATCCGCGACGCGAGCCTCGCTATCGTCGATGCCCACAAGTACACCACCTCGTCCTTCGAGTGGGGGCCTGTCATCGACGACGTGTTCCGTACGTTACGTTTACACCGGAGTCGTTTTCTTCCCTTTCTAGTAATCTGAGGACTCATAACATGCATGCCTCGGAAGCATGTACCAGGGGGGGTAATATTCACTCAAAAGAGTAATAAATCACTGACTCCGGCGAGCATAGTGCGGACCCCGCTCTCCGGCGCCACGGCGCCCCAAGGCGGGAATGTCGTAGTCGCGTACGGCATGTACAACACGCACGAGGGCGAGAACTTCGTGCCCCCGGGCCTGAAGAGCGCCGTCGACACCGGCACGCCGCCGTTCAACGCGTCCGTCGCGTCGTTCGGCCTGTGGCTTTCGGGGTATCTCCCGGGGCTCGCGGGGGCGGAGGTGCAGAGGCTGAAGGGGCTTTATCCCGAGGTCGGCAGCGCTGAGAATGTCGTCGGCTATAACGACTCGTATACGAGGGCTGGACTGATTTTCCGGGATTCGACGCTTGCCTGTCCCGCGTATTGGATGGCGGGTAGTGCGAGAGAGGGCGGCTGGGTTGGCGAATACACGATTGCCCCGGCCCAGCATGCCTCTGATGTCTACTGGGTATGTGCGGCGAAGTCGTCATGAGAGGAAGAATGGTATTTGGCGAGCATCGTTTTGCTGACTGAGGTCATCGCCAGTGGAACACTATCAACTCGGCACAGCAGCAAGATCCCCTGCATTATAAGGGCTACGCAGGTTTGTGAATTTGTCTCTTCAATAACCCATCTCCCCTTGCCCGATCGAGAAAGTAGAGCTGCTAAGCCTTGATCGGACAGGCGCCTTCGCATCGTTCTTTATGACTGGCGACCCCAACGCCTTGAAGCTGACGGCGAGTAATGTTTCTGGATTGCCGGAGCTGAAGACTGGACAGGAATGGGTCATCGATAGCGCTGGGTTCACAAGTGCGAAACTTGTCCAGTTTGAAGAGAGATGTGCTTTCTGGAAAGAGGTGGCGCCGAAAGTTCCGATATAGGGAGGGGCGTGTAGCATGTTACTTAAGAGCTTTTCTCATAACAAGTTTCTAGTTTTTTAGAACAATGTCGTAAAGTAAAGTAGGCGATTTCTGATAACATAGTTATCAAAACTAAAGGGTAGGTAAAGTGGCTATGAATATAACTTGGGCTCTCTCTTCTTGAAATGGCAAGCTTTTAGATGCCCTCTAAAGCTTTTGTCTTGGGCTTTGACTAGTAGCCCCTAATGCGCCGCCAGAATATCTTTGTTATTATATTATTGTAGCTCGAGGGTTTATCCTGGTAATTGTGTGTACAATATCGTCAGCGATGTTAGTTCTTACCTAGGTCTAGTACGGTATAAAGTACGAACATCTATCGTCAGACTAGACGAGCATTAGCTCTGATGTCTCATTAGGATAGGCTGTTGTTCCGTATCAAGCAGAAAATAAACAGGGTTGATAGAAGTAGCCTCTATTTCTTTAACGCGACATGACTATTACGGTTCTATCGGGGCTGTTCCTATATTAGTGCTGGGCCAAAACAGCTCGAGCCTGGTAATAAAATAAAAAAGAGACCCCTGGTCCTGATGTATAGGCCCGTCATACTCCTAGGTAATGCTTGTTCCGTGTGTATTGATAGAAATGCCGAATGAAACCAGGCTAGTTTATGGTATCGTCTCTTAGTGCGAACAGTTCTCGGAGCACCTCATCTGGTTTCGATCGTATAGCGCCATGGAATAAGACATTGGTTTCGAAGACTTTAATACCTCTTATTCGAGAGGCAGTGACGCGTGACATCCCGGCATCCACGTACATATCATTGTAAACTGCAGCGTAGACGGGTACTTCGTTTTTACCAAGCTGCTCGATATCGTATAACGATGGCCACTCGTCGTAATTTGCGAGAATATCGGCAGTCTCCTTCATCTTGACGAGCTCGGAGCAGGTTTCGAAATGGAAAGGGAAGATCATCTCGCCCGAGAAGAAGAGCGGCCGATCGCCGAGAGAGGCAATCCCAGGCCAGTCCTTCCGAAGCCATTGGTATTCTTCAATACCTTGGCCGACGCGTTCTGCTGCCCACTTACCAGCAACTCCCGGGCCGTAGCACCAGCACGGTTCGTGAAGCAAAGTGTAGATGGGAGCAACATCCCATGAACCGTCTTGGTCTATCGCGTTGAGGGCGGCGTGCGAGAACACACCGAACTGGTCGAGATCTGCTTTTAGTCTTATAATCAAGTTGTGGACTGCATCCAGACCACCGTCCATTCCGAAATGGAGGCCAAGCGTCATGAGGCGTTTCACGGTTAAAAGCCCACCAGAGGGTAATGGAACGCCCTTTTCACCGCCGAATTCCTGAATCTTCTGGGCAATGTCCTTAATGGCTTGAACGTCTTGAGGGAACTTGTCATAATAGGCTCTATTTCGTTCCATAGTCCTTTGATACGTCACCTGGTACACTCCCTCTGGTCCTTCGTCTAGTGCTGGAAGACCTCCTGTGATAAAGCATTCGCGTAGTCCTTCGGGTGCGAACGAAAGGTATGTCGTGGTCATCATGCCCCCAAACGACTGTCCAAAGGTGGACCATTTCTTCTTCTCTGGAGGGAAATCCTTGGTGAGACAAAGGCGAACAGCCTCGCTATCTTTGACGAGAGTATCTGCTCTGAAGAGTTTCAGATAGTCAGCCTGTTCCTGAGGTCCGCCGACCCGCGCGAGGGTATGCGCAGAGATGGGACAACTGAACCCAGTGCCGCGTTGGTCGAGGAGCAGCAGCTCGTAGCCCCGGTCAAGCATGTGCTTCGAGAGCGTGCTATCTTGCGGCGCAGGAGTCCCGAACCCAGGCCCACCTTGAAGGTAGACGAGGTACGGCCGCTGGACAACCTCGGTAGATTCGACTATGGGTCTCTCATATTTGGTTGCACTTCTAGCAAATAGCTTAAGAGTCTGTCCTTGGGGCTTGGAATGATCTAGCGGCACCTCAAACCATAGCTCCTTGACAAGCAGTTTGCCTAAAAGGCTGTTTAGCTAACCGAGGACATGAGGATGAAGTGTGAGATAAGGACTTACCTGGTGCAAGATATGGCTTGCTTTGGGAAACTAGACGAGCAACGACTCCGGCCATTTCATTCACGTTTCAATTATACTACGGGAATCGTGTTTCCCTCTCGATAGTGCTAATATTGAAGTTCATCTCCCATGCGAGTGAGTGAGTGAGTGGTGGGGGAGTGGAGGAGACGTGCATGTGAACCAACTGCGACTCCATCCTTACTTAAGTAGTGTTCCAACCCCACAACATGAATTGTGCCGAGATTGAAAATGATGTTTAAAGCAGCTGCGTAGTGGTTGCAAAATAACGGAATTAGGCATTGGTTTGATGTTAAACAGCCAAGAAAAGTGCTAAATGCACACTGCTAAGAAAATACACTTAATGCACTCTTATGGCGCTGGGATCCTAATATATACTTCGTATAAGAATATATATTTTTATATGAGAAACTTGCATAAAACGCCAACTACACCTTGCATTGGTGTTGGTGGCCGGACCGCCTCGGAGCTCCCAAATCCACAAAACCGGGTCTTTGCCAAAGTTTAGCCTCAGCCCATTCCTATTTCTTTGACCATTCCTCTCCCCTCTTTTCCTTCCTTCTTCTTCACCTCCTGTCCGTCAGATTAGCAGCGCAGGATCGTGTTAAGCGATGGGTATGGACGTGTCTGGCATGAACACTCAGCTTCTGACGCAGACTTTGGTCGAGTCTTTCAATGCTCTAGCCGACGAAGTGCAGAATCTTAGCGATAGACAGACTATATTGGAACACAAGCTCAGGTATGCACATGAACAGGTATGTCGGATGATTTTTGGTTTGTTTTTTGGCTATGATTACCAAGCACTACTCGTATTTTCTTACCACGTTCTCTACCCGTGCTTGCTCGGTCACCACGTGCCAATATTACTGCAACATTCCCGGGCAACAACATGATGTTTTCTCTCCCTGCCCTTATGATGCCCTTCTTATGATGAAACAATCTTTAGCTCTAGATCGCGAGTTGCCGTCGAGGTAGCGCTGACCGACACTCATATACCACAAGTTTCTGAACTATGGCAACCTACATATACATGATACTTTTTTTCCTCTCCCGAAACTCTTGTCCGCTCGAGCCAAAGCCAGCTAGCTCATGTCATCATCACTAACGTCGAGTCGCAACCAGTTCCAATACCTGGCCGACAAATATGCAGCTGCCGCGCCTGCAGTATCAGAGACATTGGTGAACCTGCAGGTTCCACCTGAATTACACAATTCGTCCCTAGCAAATACAAATTTTGTTCCACTCCCTAACCGCAAAGCCTCCGATTCTAAACATCAAATTGCCGTGATCATCCGCGAAGGTAGACGCGTCGCTTCCTCCCTAACCGACTTCAGCAAGAGTAGCCAGACTAGCAGAAGCAGAGATAGTCTCGATCCCACCACCATGACCTCCATGTCCACCATTCTCGAGCAGGACTTCACCGTCGAGGGGAAAAAGGGAAGCCTAGACTGTCCCTTTCAACAGCCGAGCCAACTAAGTCCACAGCCGAACGGTCACCAAGGTTATCGAGACGCCACGGGACATCACGAAGATCCTATTTGCGCTGCTATGTATGACGAGACGGGCTCCCAGCATGCAGCTGTAAAATGTCCTATCCGATATCTTGACCAACACTCCCCTCAGGAAATTGCAGATTACCTCGAGAAACACAAACACGAGCTTCCCAGAAGCCACGAGGTATGCGTCAGGCGCTACCAGAAAAATGAGGAACATATCAGAAAACTGGACGCAAAGTACGGCAACCTCGTCAGTATGGTTGAGGGTCTGGGTAAAATCCACCAGCCCATGTTACCCGAGCAAGACACGCGACCCCAGAGTGATGTAGAAAGAGCATCGAACGACCGGGTACAGGATTGGGCACACACAGTCAGCGCTACTGTCGCCGATGACCCCGACCAGACTGCTCTAGCTAATGACGAGGAAGACGAAGAGAGGCTAAGCCACTTTGACCGGTCGCTAAAAGAAGTTCGTGTTGGCGAGTCTCCTAGCCGACCTTGGGGTATCTCGGTTCCGGTCTTCTCGGACGGACAATCAAGCCAGGGCAGCCCTCGAGAGCGACCAGAGTCTCCTCCCCCGGCTCCGGTGCATATGCCGTCTCCCATTCTCGATGTAGCAACACCATTGCAGCAGAAAACAGGGAAATGTCCATTTGATCACACTAAGTTGACACCGATGAACGACGCGACACCTCAAAAGCATGAGGACAAGGATTCCATTCGATTAGCCGATATCCCACCCATAAACCAACCCTTTACTCCCTCTCAGCATGCTGGCCCACCAAAAACAGCTGCTAGTTCATTACCCCAACCCGCCTTCTTGAATACGGAAAACCTTCCACGTTCTAAATCGAGTGGTGCCCCGCAAATGGTGTTTACTGGTCCGGTATTCATCGGCTATCCAGTCGAGCAAGCCATCCAGTTCATGCAATATTTCCAGGCCCAACAACAACAATAGAGGTTGGATGCATCTGCTTGAACATACCGATCAACTTCAATAACAATAATTGAAGCTGAACGACTTCACTTTTTTCAGTTTAATATTTTTTAAAAGTTCTTTTTTGAAAGTTTTTGTAGCAGGCAGGATGATTGTATGGATTTCCAGGCATTGGCGGCGTAACTATACTAAATTGCATTAGCCCGGAGTTTGGCAGTCCATAATTAGGTATGAAGCATTTCAATGACGACAACAGGCACGGCGCACGATACCCTGGCAGTTTAGTGAAAGCTGTATAATACACAGATGTAATATGACGGGACGAAAATTATCGTTATGACTCGTAATACAAATATAACGTCTATGACCCAACGTGTTGAGAGGGCGCCTGAATCAAGAGATACCTCAAAATGCCGATGTAGCGCCTCTTTCCCAATTACCAACGCCGCACTAAGTTGTCTTCCCAACAGTCGCCTTAATATATTGTTCGTGTACAAATGTTTATATTTCCCATCAGTGTCTGGACGTAGCTTCACCCTCTATCCCCACACTCGTATTCGGACTCGGATCGGTGCTGTCGTCATCTCTATACGCACCGTGAGGGCCCTCTGTGTTATCCCATAGCGAGATATCGTCGTCGTCCATGATGAGCGCCGCGGAATCGCCCTCCCCGGACCGCCTCGTGAACACGCCCTCCTCGACATCGTTGTAGTCGAACTCATCGGAAAGCAGGACGCCGTTGCCGTCCGTTGCGGCGCCCTCCTCTGCGGCGAGCTCCTTCGCGCGCCGCATCGTCCGCTGGTAGACGAACCAGCCCACCGTGATGCCGAGGACGCCGCCCAGAGAGATGCCCAGGTAGTTGACGATGCGGGTGCCGAGGGGCATATCGTCATCCTCGGCGAGCTGCGCCAGCCGGTCGCCGATGAAGACGTGGATGAGGAGCTTCGGCGTCGACAGCGCCGTGGCGAGCGCGAAGCCCCCGGGGGAGATGCTCGGGATCGTGGCGAGGAACCCGTTGCTCAGGCTGAAGGGCAAGGGACAGAGGCGGATGGCGGCGAGCACGGGCAGGCCGTCGTGCCGCAGGACCTGGCCGAGGGCCACGAACCGCCGGTCGTCGCCCACGAGCCGCTGCACGTACTTGCTGAGGACGGTGCGGCTCGCGACGAACGAGGCGGTCGAGCCCACGACGGTGGCGCCCGCTATGATGAACCAGCCGCGCGGGAAGCCGAATATGAAGCCCGCGATGGTCACCGTGGTGCTGTACCCGATCAGGGGCGGGAAGGCCGTGGCGGCCGACAGCGCGAACAGCAGCGCCCAGCCCCCGCGCAGATTCCGCCAGCCCTCGGCCACGGGGTGCAGGGCCGCGAAGATGCGGTGCGAGAAGACGAGGAACAGGATCGCCAGCACCAGCAGAGCCACCCCGACCACGCCCGTCACCACGCGCTGCAGCGGCGTCAGGCTGGATCCCAGCTTCAGCAGCTTGTTCGCTATCGAGACGCCTTTCTGCATTATGCGGCGGCCCAGCGGCTGGTGCTGATCTGTGCTGTTGCTGTTGTTGTTGCGGCCCCGCGAGTACGGCGTCGATAGTCGCCGGATCCCCGGGAGACGTGTTGAGCCGAGCAGATCATTGGCGCCGCGGCCGGGTTCTGGGGACGGCGATGGAGAGGGCGAAGGTGAGAGGGCCAGCGCCTGCGCTGCGGATGGAGGGTCGAAGGGCATATTCGGAGTTTGTTCCGACGGGGCCTCAGAGAGAATATTGCAGGCTTCTTTCGTTAGGCAAGTTCGTCGATATGCGTGGCCAGACCGACGTTTGTTGTTCCTCGAACGATGCTGATGCAAGGTCAGGCCAGATGCTGGGCTAACCAAGCAAGCCAGCCGTCGGGTGGGTAAGTGTCTGATCTGAAGAACCGGGAGCTCCGGCTTCGATCGCAACCCGTCAATTCGAAGTGTATGTTTGGAGTTTCTGATTGTTCACCTAGCCATGATGCCTTTTTCTGAAGATGAGCGTCAGAATGGACGGAGAATGTGTCGTTGGAGGCCGTGAAAGAGGATACACTATCTACGATGTATAATGATGACACGGCCCGTGGGGCTCAGGCTGCTCGGGCGCTAGTTCTGCGCGGTCTTGGCCTTGCGGCGTATGACTTGTGGCGATGCCAATGTTTCAGCAACAGGTAGGTTAGCTATGTACCTAGGTAGGTACTTACTGCATAAGGTACCGGTACCTGGAAGACAGAAGCCAAGTACACAAGTACATGTACCTTCTGCAGCTGCAGTAATAAAACGAGGGGGAAAGAGCATTGCATGCAGCTGCAGCTGAAGACACTTTTTGATGCTATTATTAGGTAATTCTTAATTACCTAGGCATCCCTACCAATCAGATACTAACTTAGAATATTACATCATCCTAGGCTGACAGATCATCCGGTCTTTGTTTTAACCTAGTAGGGTAAAGTCTTTTTTTTAATGCATGCTCAAACTTCACTATAATAACTTCAGTCCTAACCATGCCGCCCAGTTTTTCCAATACATACAATTGGGGTAACATTTTGTAGATGGAGAGAAAGAGTTTAAGAGCATAATTTCTTAATTCGTTATTGTAAATCTCACGATACACACTACTGCTGTGAGGTCTATCATTACTACGATCATCTCATGTAACCCAATAGGAATTCATGATATCTCCTAATGTCATGAATGACCGTTCGGTTTCATCAGGTAGATATAAAATTGTTGACCTTTCTATTTGCAAGAATTATGCGCCACTTAAAACTTCTTTCCTTTTCTTATAAGGGTTCTATTAATTAGAGTAGTATTAAGACATAATTACTACATATTGGCATGCTAAACTGTAGTGTCTTAATATTTCACAACCATTTTCACTGAGCCACTGGCCACTAACACAGTACTAATAAGACATAGATATTATGCAAGTCAATTATCATTAATATATGAGAGTTTCTAGGGACAGTAGCTAAGGCTTCATAAGTAGCACTTCTATAGAAAATCCCCTAGTTATTAAGACAACATATTTTGAAATCAGTACACTAGAAAGACAGTTACAACTTCGAAGGCAAAGGCGCCTTGAATTCAAAACATCGTCATTGTACAAGGTAAAAGATGCTTCAAGAAATTTATCTAGTGTTAGATTATCACGGCTTAACAGAGATAAAAAAAAAGATCTTGTCATCTGATGGCAAGAGTCTATTAACGGCAGACATGTGTGCTAGTTTAAGAAGAACTTCAAGGTAGAAGTATATTTAGGTATTCTCAGATCATGGACAAACTTGAGAGATTAAGCATGCGTTGTGCTGGAAAAAATTGTCTTGGGTCGAGCTAGCTTCTATTATTAGTGCAAGAGCAACTGGTGTAGGAATAAAAAAAAAGGAGGGGGAGACTACGGCAGGAACTCGAACTGATATCTTAAGAATTGCAAAAAGAGTCGCCGGGCTTAAGACGTACTCAACATCCCGTGACCGGAAAGCCCTTGAATGCCTATGGCCCTGCCTCTGACACAAGGGTTTGTCCTACCGACTACTTTACCACTCGGCCACCGAGGTGGTACGTGGGAACGTCTGTTAAAGGGCTGCACACTTGGTTTGATTTATATCCTTGCCCTGCTAGCTGGTATTAGCGAATGGGCGATAAGACACTACAGCCTGGTAACAACGTTCTACTCTATATAGCTCCTCCTTTAATTGAAGCAAAGCCACGCTCCCGGTTTTGGAATAAAGACAAGACTTACAGATGATCTATCCATCTGTGCAAATTTCCTCACAGCCCATAGGAACAGTTTTATATTATGCCTCTAACAACTTGATGTGCTATAATGGCCAATAACGAGAATCTAATTTATATTCGACTAAATTAAATACCTCACAGGTAAACTGTTCATATGAAAAAAAAGCTATGTTTTTATTAAAATGGTGCTAACTCCGAAGTTATCAGGTAGAGACATAAGCAGAACCAGGTTACAGTATGATATATATAGCGGCTCAAACGGAGTATTACATTGATTTTAATGTCCGCGAGCTCTGATATACATGCAGTGAGGATAAATACCTTCTCAGAGTCTTATAAAATGACCTCAATAATCATCTTTCTTACTGTTCTCTAGATGTAGCACCAGGAAACACATCTATTTTCTAGCATACCGAGACGGCAACGACAAGGCTCGGATGTGACCAGCTACCAAATGGCCGTTTGTCAGAACAAGCGCCCCGTAAACTATATAGAAATGTTGACTGCTCACATATATCCATGGATTAAGCTAGGCGTCGGTCTCGTGCATTGCACAGGCAGGTGTCGTGTAGGTAGGGGCCACGTCACTTTATATCCCCACGCCTTGACTTACCTACCCCTCATACAAACGCCTAGATGTTTCGTGGCATATCAGGGGAAGTATGTAAACCGTAGAGCAAGACTCCCAGGTTCGAAGGCGCGCGGTAAAATTATGTAGTAATACTGTTAGAAAAAAAGGTTAACTAGTAGGAGTCTTGTATAAATTCTACGTTACATATTCTTTGGATGGTTACCTTACATCCGATATGACTTTAACCTTGATTGATCCGAGCAGGTAGCACTCACTACTTCAGATAAGATGCCTCGTTCTTCCCCCCTTTTTCACCCCGTCCTAGGGGGTTGGCGTATGACTATAAATAACTATATCGTTACCTTACGGTGTGTTTATTAACGAATGGAAGCAACTTGTAATGTGAGAGCACCACCCCCTCATTTCTCTCGAAGGTTCGCGACATATGGAAACATCCAAGGTCAGCTATCAGGTGGACACATGCATTCGAACCGGTTCTGCGCATATCGGTATTACATGCAGCCCACCCATTGTGTCCTCAGGTACTAAGACATGATTTACAAGTATATAAACACAGCCAGTCCTTCGGATCTTCAGCTCGTGCCTAATAAACATAAACCCAGTTCCTCACAACTACGCTCTATCTACCTCAACGAACTACTTATTGCCAACTCTAGCTCTCTCGATTCACCCCTTAAGGACAAGATACCACTACACTATCACATATCACTCACTAGTTGATACGAACAAAACATGAGACCTACCACTCCTTTCGTCACGGCACTTCTCGCCTTCGCGCCCATCGCGAGCGCCGGCCTTGTCGCATACGGCATATGTCAAGCGGGGTGTGCAGGCGTCGCGGGAGCATGCTACGGAGCAGCGGGCTACACTTGGGGGGCAACACTGGGCGCTACTGCGCCAGCGACAATCGTTGCGTGTAATAAGGCCTTCGGAGCCTGTTATGCCTCATGCTGGGCGGCTGCTTTCGGGCCAACTCCTTAAGGGCGATGAGAGTAAGTTCCTGCATGTTTAATCGAGAAGACTTAAATCTGATAAGCCCAGGAAACAGCCAACTGAGTAATCTAGTGTATGAAATGATTTGATAGTTTCAGGTTACGATGGATAGCAAACAACGCATGGTTACAGTCACGGACATGGTTACAAGCACAGATTGCGGAGCAGGTCGCGTACGGATATGGCATACGAGTGTTGAGCAGTTGCTGGTACAGGGACTCCAGGACTAGGAGTTGTAGAATGCTTATGTTACTCTGTCATTAAAGTTATTAATAAATAAACATACTTCATAAGTTCAGTGGTGCATACTATCATAGAGATACATCATATTGAGGCTACTATTTCCATATTCTGAAAATTTTAATCCTAAAAGCCTTCATACTAACATTCATTACTTACATTCAATGAGAAAGAAGACGTATAAGAGAAAGCCAGTATAAGAAAGAAGAGAAAGAAGCAGTATAGGAGAGAAGAAGCACGAAAGAAAGAGAGAGAGAGATAGATAGTAAGAAAAATGAAGTCGTCCCCCCCGAATAATCTCTCTCGTGCTAGCTTTATTCTTCGTCGGAGAAATCCAATTCGATGAACTCTTCCATGCGCACATCTTCTTGCGAGAAGCCTTGTTGTTGCGCATCCAACCGTGTTTTGAGGAGGTAGGAAGTAGGGAAATGGCCGTTCTCTTCGGCTTGTTCTATGGCTCTCTCGAACTCTTTACAGCCATCTTCACCACGACCAGCACCCTTGTTCAAAAGGATTGCCACAATGTCTAAGCGTCCAAATGCCGCCGCGCCGACGAGAGCTGTCATACCATTTTCCCAGGCACCTGGTGCATTGATGTCTGCGCCATGGTCTATCAAGTAACACACTATCTGACCAACCCCGCGGATGGCTGCCAGCTGGAGCGCCGTCGCGCCGCCATCTCGATAAGGAGGCTCATTGATATCAGCGCCTAGGTTATGAAGAAACTTCACCATGTTGATGCTTCCTATATCTGCTGCGTGCTGCAGTGCTGTTCGTTTGGAAGTAATCCTAGCGGGTGCGTGTAGGATAGTCTCATCCCGTTTGAATAGAAACTGAACCAGATCACTGTTCTCTGTCTCAATCGCTGCTAGGAATGCACTCGTTCTAGGCTTCCTTTGGGGCACCAATTTGTTTTTGGCATCCCAATCTGTCCCAAAAACCGCATCACTGAGGCAACATTGATGCTCGAGAAATTTCTTCACGATGGAGAAATTTTCAGTATTGTCGTTTTCAATGGCATATCCAAAAGGGGTGAACCATTTAGAATATTCTCCCACAATGATACCAACAGGATCCACGTTATGCTCTAATAGCATCTGTACCGAACCCAGGTCTCTTCCCTTGATTGCTTGTACTAGCGTTGTAGACCCAAAACCTTTCACTCTCCGGTTGTACCTTTCTTTATAGGCAGTTAGTATGGTTTTGAAAACTGTCCTATCCGTTCGATATGCGATATCCAGGGCTTTCGTGTCATTCGGGTCAGCTCCTCTGCTAAGCACATATTTTGTGCACTGGTCATCGTTAATTTCAGCGGTTATTTGAAGCGCACTAGCTATATGCTTCATTTCGATCCATGGCGAGGTATAATCTTTTATCTCCTGAGCGTGAATATATGCCCCAGCATCTAAAAGAATATCTGCCATCTTCTCGTCCTTTTGTTTCAGGGCAATGTGTAATGCTTCTGCTGGGGGTCTGGCTCCTCCAGCGAGAAGAGCGCGAACCACCTGGTAGTCGCCCCATTCAGCGGCAAGAGTAAATATCGATTTCGGAATCACGCTAATACCCGAATCCAATATTAAGTCGATGAGATGTATATTCCCAATTTTAACGGCTGCCTTAAGCGATTCATTGTCAACACACGCACCGCGGTCGAGCAGGTCTTTGGCCCATTGGTGGTCGCCTATCTTACAAGCAACACGGAAAGCGCAGCTTCCATATTCCCTCAACTGGCCTTTTCCACGACAGACCTGGACTAATTCATCCAGACGCTCTTTGTTTCCATAGTCTGCAGGAACGGCACAGGCATCTTCGAGCTCCTCCAAAATCCTGAAATAATTGAGTTCATCCTGAAAGCTCGAAAGATCGACTAGTTGCTCGTCATGTTGGTGCTCATTATGTTGGTGCTCATCATGTTGGTGCTCACCACGTTGATGCTCGGCAATTTCAGGACTTAAACACTCGTGAAGAGAGCTGTTTGTTGGTGGCTTACCTAGAGATTGCAACGACCGTGATAGTCTCGGACCAAAAGATATATAGAGGTTGATAACGTAATCTGAACTTAGCTTCTCGCAGAGTTTTGTGTATCCTTGTTCAGCAGCTTCATGAAATAGTTCAGCGTCGACTTCCAGATTTTTCAGGGTTCTGACGATGTCTAATGTGTATTGTTCGGAGGAGTAGCTGATAGCTTCCAGTAATATATAGCGACAGCTTACTTTTTCATCGAGCCATTTGCACTTTTCGGTATGGTGCTTGGTGAGATATAGAAACCAGGATTCCTTGTCCGATCTGATAAGTGAACGTGCAACTTTGTCGGAGACAGCACGCGTGGTATTGACTAATAGCTTAAACGTCTCATTGCTGAGTCGGCTGGCTTCATTAGTGGCACATTCTAATGCACCAGATAGATGATATGATAGAGGAGGATCCCTAAGGTGATGTGTCTTGTCCACGTCGGCTCCGTGGCGCATCAAAACAACAATGCTGTCATGGTGATGCAATAAGGAAGCACGTTCCACAGGAGTGTAGACATGATAATCTATGAATATTTTTTCGTTACTGACATCCACACCTGTAGCCTTGTTTGACAGGATTGCGTCTATCACTGTATGATTATCACATTCAATGGATGCTTTAAATAAGCTTTGGGCTATGGCCCGAATCGTGGGACCTTTCGTGACTTGGAACAGCTTATTAAGCACTCGGATGCTCACGCTGCGAAATAGATTAGACAGTTGCTGGATATAAGACGAATCGATTCCCGCAAAGTTGTTTGTGACCGAGAACAATAGCTGGCGACATGAAAAAAGATTGGCCATTTGAGTATTGTAGTTTATAGGAGAACCACCAAGCACGTCGTCGCAAGTGCTTGGAAAGGGAAGAACCTCCGCGAGCCTGGCAAGGGCGCGTGGATTATTTGCCAATGTATTTCTTAAGACATGAATGTCGCGGAAGCTCAAGGGGATTAAGTTCCATCCTCGTTCCACCATGTATTCAGCTCCACCGACTAGAGTGTTCCCTCCGTTTTGGAGTAACTGCGGTGAAATTCCCAGGTTCGCAACAAGGTCCCGACAACTAGGATCTTCAGATGACATGACCAAAGCTTTCTCAAACTCTAAGAAAGGTATATCGGCTGTGTAATCCTCAATCCAATCCGGAGTTCGTGAGCGGATAACATAACCGCTTGGTAGTCGATGTGAACCGAGCTGCTCAAAGATATTTGGCCTAGCTCTTGATTTTATCCGTTCGACCTCAACCTGGGGCAATTGCTCGCCCCATAGGAATACTTTGCTCCCTCTTGGCATCTGCGCGAGATTGATGCAGAGTACATTGGTCTTGTTAGCCTTGCGATATTTCTTTAAGTCCAGCTCTCTGAACTTTTCCCTATATCGAGACTCCCTAGCCAATAATATAGTTAGACAAAGTATATGGCTATCGAATAGTAGGACTCACGGGACACTTTGCCCAAGCTCTTCGTCGATTATCACCTTAACCTCCTTCAGAGTCCGGTTGCCATGCAGCTGCTTAATTCTATGTTCGCAACAATCTAGTGGATTGTTCCCGCGACGCTTCGTGACCCTATTAGAAGGCATTTTGTCTCTGGTGAAGATGAGAGGAGATACAAAAGGAAGAGCTGGAAATTGCCTGAGTGAAGGTAGTGATGGGGCTATCGAATACAAGACTTCTCAAGTCGAGGAACTGTCTCAAGACACCTAGTAGGAACAGCTATATGAATAACTACAGGGTAGCTCTCCTGGTAGCTATCATGGTAACTACAAAAAACAGATGGGGTCGGTAAGTCAACAGGCACAGGTGGCCACGGTGTCAGAGGCGTTAGTCCCAGACGATACCTGTCGGATTATTGCAGTGAAAGGGGGGAACAGAAGTTAGTTAAGGGTCAAAATAGTAGTGAGTTGATTCTTCTACCTCCTATATTCTAGAGGGACAATCCCGATAATTGTATATACCTCTCAGGACTATATACCCTCACACATGGAGAGAATGGATTGCCATGGAAAATTTCAGATCTATAATAAGATTAAACGAACTCGCCTAATTGGTTGTGGAGGAATTATCTGCCAAGTATAGAGCTGTACTCACAAAGCAGTATCGCGCGAGCATAACCAACGAGAGCAGTATTACGTCCCAAATTAGGTATTTATTCCATGCACCGTCACCGCCACCATTTAGGTAGGCACGAATACTCAGTAGACACACCCCTTTTGGTACCCAGTGCCTAGAATGCTTCCAAGAGCACTGTGTAGGATCGTTTTATAGCATTATTTCATACTAATATCGCAGCATCTTACTGTATATACTTAAGTACGTAGTACGCCTATCTACCTGGGTACCCTACTACCCGAACTAACGAATCTCATTGGTTAAGGACGGAATGTTCATAAAGGTGACAACTGAACTCTCCTTTCGTTTTTCCTCAATGAAAGAGGCCGCCGCATCGCAGCTTCATTAGTACTGGACCATGAACATTAACAATAATGCTAGAATAACCTAAAGACCTCTAGTATATAAATCTGTCCTGGTTTTTTTTTTCAAGTCATGAGTACGTTTTTTGCTCGTACTCCTTCGACGCTAAAGCTTGTATCCCATTTGTTGGGCATTAGTGCGGCAGACTTATTACTATCGACACAGTGGCTTATTGACCATGTCTTATATGACCGAGAGAGCTTTTGTTCACATCTCAGTTGCTAATTTTCGGCTATACTTTCTTCTTTTGAGCTGCTATCTTGTAAGCATCGGTAATATTTGAAGTCGTAACTACAACAAAAGAGGTAACCATTTTTTTAGGTGCACGCGAATCATTTCGTACCATGTCCCACACCACCTCAGGTTCAGAACTTTGGGGACTACTGGAGTTCTCGCATAGCTGGTGAAGAAGACGGTAAGTATCTTGGTATTGTATCTAAACTGATATTGATTGATAGCATGCGTCCTAATTACTCAATCTGAAGAGGCAAGGGAAGCAACAACAACTTCAAACCAATCCCTTAGTACCGAAGCAATTATTTCCATAGTTGCATTAGTCGCTGCAGTGATTATTGTCCCTATTGTATCCAAGTATTGGGCTCATTGGATAGCCAGACGATACCAGGCCAGGCAGAGTAACGACATCAATGGCGCCACCCCCCAAAGCCAAGGGCCGCCTCATACAATACGACAATCCCCTCACGCGCCATCATTCGATGTAGATACCAGCGTAGCCGCGAACCTCGAAACTATGCCATTGGCACACCTTGGTCGTCTCAATTCCCCTGGGCCGGTGGTTGTGGCCCGGCCTTCAAATCAGTCACAGGAAGGCTCCATCCACCTGATACCCCAGCGTCAGACTGCCAGTCCACAAGATACGGCATATGAGCTTGAGGGCACACCTGTTGTTTTAGAAGCGCTGGCACATGGATAAGAAGAAGTGTCTCTTAATGTCGTCAGGATCACTTGAGGATACACATTACCTAGGTAATGTCAGATCAAGAGATGGGGTGAACCTGTATAGATACGTGTGTCGTCACGGTAAAGAGCCGATCGGGCCAATTCCACCCTGGGGGATCTCCTTCATACCAAGAGCAACTTAGACTTTAGATCCCTCTGTTGATCCGGCGGGGCGGTACCGCCGTCCCACCAGTTCTCCCTCCTGCTTCGACCAATTCCCTCTTATTAATGCCGCTCTCTCCTTTTCAGAAGGCTTTGGATCTATCCGTTGTGTCGCCGAAAGCCTGTGCTAGAAACTAAACATGGGTTCTGATCCATGTTAATTAATAGGTAGTAAGATGTGCCACGCGTAAAGTAGCAGCTACAGTTTTACTGCTAGAGTCACGTAAACAAGATCTCTATGTGCGCCTCAATGCAATTAACTACCCAAGACACATCGGCTCAGGACTGCGAGTTATGGTTTGGCATAGAATCTCATCGGTCGATAGTAAGTATATTTTGCTGGACTCTCTCTGTTTGTCTATTGTTCATAACTACTATGTAGGTACACTACACTTGCTAAGGTAAAATGGCCGACGCAACCCCAGATCCGCGGGATCTACCGCCCGACCCACGCCGACGGTGGGCCATTACCACATACTCCCGACAAACCAAAAAGCCAAAAGCCAAACACTCTAATAAAGCTAAAACCAAATTAAAAAAAAATTTAATTCAATTAAATATAGATTCGTTCAATTTATTAATTCAATCAATCAATCCAACTGAGTGTAAGTATACGTATAAAAAAAGCCATTAGTTTGGTCTTTACCCCGCCTTTTTTCTACGACCCGGCCAACGTGCACCGCGCGACCGAGCCCGAGATCACGAGCCAGTCTGTCGCCGCGCGTGGCCTGCGTAAGACCGCCGTCGTCGTCGACCTACATGTACTGCGTTACCTGCCCTATGTCGCGGGGCCCCGGAACTGCTGGGTTACCCCCGAGGCCTACGCCGTTTACTACCTCGCCGTCGTGGGTGCGTCTGCGGCTGGCCCCAATCGGCTATGGGCCTGGGACCTCTGCGAACCTGGCTCTTCTAATGCGCGGTTTCCTCCTTAGGTCGTGCAGCTTATCACTAGTGAGTGTTCTCGTTCACATGACTGACTGGCTGCCTATCTGCCTATCTGTGCTCTCTAGAAGTTGTACTTTGTTCCGAGACAGTGCGTGATCTTGTCTCGGAACATAGACAAACGATTGTGAGGGTGCGTGTCACACGCTCGACACGATGAAAGGCACCGTGACTAAGTTGGTCGTGACCAATCCTGGGAATATGGATCCCCCGGGCTGGTACGCCAAGGGTGACCCGCGGGCATGGCGCGACCATTGGCGACTATCGGTGCGACGACTGGACTATGCCCTTGGAGCGAATGGGTAAGTACTGGACTATGGAGTATCCGGGTATGCCTGGGAAGATGGTTTGGCTTGGCTTGATGGTCCATAGTAAGAACGAGGGGGCTTCCTGTGGGAAGAGACTATCGTGAGTGAGTTTTTAGAAACATGAACGAACGGAGTTTGTGACATGAACTAATGAGTTGGAACTCGAACTTTAGGCTATGCGGGAGATTTATAGCGAACACGGAATGGCCTGATTAGTATCGTGGCCAGGAATGATGAGAGGCTATTTTAGAGTGGTGGGCGATGAGACGGGTACCCGAGTAATTTCACAGCTGAGAACATCATTCGTTCTTGGCGGTAGAAGAGGTATTTCGTATCGCTATTATCCTTCTTGCCCGCGGCTCTCTTATATACTTAATATCTGGGTCCGACGTCTAGGCATTTGTTAGGGGTATTTGACAAAGTTAACAAACACCTATCAACATAACGCCGCCCTTATACCTGAGATTTCCATATATCCCTACGAGTGAATATCGCTTACTTTATAATTTAAATATTTGATATTAAATAGGTCATACATATGGTTCAGTCTTCATCCTTGATCTCGCTGGGATCCTCCATCCACAATCGCTAACTCTTAACTCCCAGTGCCTCGTAGATCGCACCTATGTACGCCTTAGCAGCCGCGTTCCCAATAAGGCTAGGTGACCTCTTGTTCATAGCATAGGTAATTGTGACTTTGCGACCAACATCCATTATACCGAGAGAGCCACCCGAGCCACCCCAATAGGCGATGTCGCCAGCGGGCATCCAATCGTCAACCCAGTCTCCGTCGCCTTTAATGGCATATCCGATACCGAAACGGATAGGCACTCCAATAGCGAGATCCATTCCCCGGGATTGTTCCTCGAAGATCAAGTCGACGGTCGATTTAGACAGCAATCTTTTGTGTTCGGGGATGCCCTCATGACCCGCGAGCGTGACGGTGGAAAGTATTTTATTCATCGCGTGAGCGTTGCTATACCCGTTCGAAGCACCTATCTCGCCCTGTCTCCACGCAGGCCGCTTGCCCACCTCGGGTGGCATCATGGGGTTCGCGATGGCCTTCATAAAAAGGGGGCCGGGCTTAAAGTCTGGGGCAGGTCCCGACGAAGTCGGAATTGTGAGATGGGCAGCACGAGGGGCGTCCTTTTCCAAGATGCCGAGTTGGAAATCGGCACCCAAGGGCGCGGAGATCTTCTCGGCGATAAACTGCTTCAAACCCATCCCCGTCACACGACGTACGATTTCGCTCAGGAGATGACCGAAGTTCCAGGCATGGTAGGCCGAGGCTGTGCCGGGCTCCCACCACGGCGCTTGAGAGGCTAGTTTTGCCGCAGAGGTGATAGGATCGCAGATCTCGTCCATGGTGACCTTATCATCCCAGCCAGCGACACCGGAAGTGTGTGACAGCAGATGACGGATCTCGACGTTCTCTTTCCCGTTGGCGGCGAATTCGGGCCAATATTTGGACACCTTGTCGTAGACCGAGATGGCACCGCTATCGACGAGCATGAGAACCGCGAGACTACTGACTGTCTTTGAACTCGAGGCTACGCCGATAATGGTGTCTTCTGCCCAAGGCTGCTTGGTTTCTGGATCCGCGTAGCCGCCCCAGATGTTCACGACATCCTCGCCATCCACGTTCACGGCTATAGAGGCGCCGATCTCTTCTCCTGATTCAATGAACTGTTGCAGGAGAGAAGGGACTTTGTCGAACTGCGGAGTGCACTTCCCGTGTACTTCAGCCATGACCAAAAGTGCTATAGTAGAAGAATTGAAAGGGTGTATTCTAAAGAAGTATCTGACCGAATAGTAGTTTTAAGAATAGAGTCTCAACAAGACATGTAAAAAACGACTTGATGCTGCTGAGGGAGACGAGGAGATCGTGAAATATATATAGAAGACACCGGGATCACATCCTCTCGTATATATTAAACATCCATCATCAGGAAGGACTTCGGTGCTTCTCAGCACATCTGCACGACTGCGCTCAAATCAGGACAGCCACTAGAGCTAGGCCCAACTAGTATAACTCTTGGCTGGATCAAGCAAGGCATTTCCCGCCAATACTTCCTCCGTGTAGTCTCGAGGAATCACCTCCGGGGCTCGGGCGGGGCCGCAGGTGGTGCCCCGGGGATGAGTCATGCGGCACGCTAGTACTAATATTGCTGACCAATAAATGCTGCCTATGACCGCTTTCAAGCTATGTAGGTACTTAAGTATCAAAAAGGATGATACAACGACTTGGTAGGGAAAAAGCTAGGGAAATAGCCCTGCGAAAAAGTCTAGAGTGGCCCTGGAATACTTTATCTAGGATGCTAGAGATTACATATGCCAGCCAAACTCTAGGCTTTAATTATAGTACTGAAGCCCCTGTTGCCCAAAAATGTTCCTGCCCGGGATCGAACCGGGGATCTTCTGTGTTCAAAGACAAGACTTTGTAAGACAGATGCCATAACCACTAGGCCACAGAAACTGTTACTGGTGAACACTCATAAATAATTGCCTCCTATGGCTCTGGTATTGTTGAGTTGATACGTAAGATAATCGGAAATGTTGCGAAGACATATTTAGGCAGGCACTATAGCTGTCGTGAAAGGTCCTAGCGTAATCAACTTTGTTGTGCTTGTCTATATATTCTTAGGATAGGTACAAGTCTGTTGGCGCTAGCCATAGGGGATCTGTTCTTGTGTAAGCCTTCTATCTTGTCAATGGTTCTCAGCAATGGTGCAAGCAAAGGGCTACCTAGGTAGGCATATTTGTGAGAAAAGTAGAGTAGATATGTAGAGAAGAATCGGTCTGGGAATTGATGGGGTGGTACTTTTCTTGCCACAAGATACATGTTATTTCTATGAAAGGTATGGCAGTTTAAAAGAGCATTCTATTACCTGCTGCTAGCTTAAAGAAGGGGTCTGTATGGATTACTTCTTGCATGGCAGGTAATAGGTGTTTGTCTCAGGTACTACCTGTACCTACTTAAAGTACATAGTTTCAACTGCAACACAATATTCGTGAAGATATTATATAAGTGGAAGGCGCCAGAAAAAATTTGCGTTCTCTTCTACACATGATACCTTAGATGTAATACCTTGCTGTGTTACACATATATAGCACCGTAGAACATGACATAGAGCACCTGGGTATGTACCTACAAGTAGTGTGCTACAAGTGTGTTCATGCATGTGTGTAAGTAGGTACCTAGATACTTAAGTCTCGGTAAGAATCTAATTCACCACAATACTATGTACTTCCGTGGCCGGTACTTGTAGGGTTACATGTAGTGCTATCCCACAAAGGCGCCTTCTACGATTTATACCACTCTGTTTGTTTCTGCCCCGCGGACTTTCTCCCACTAGCCTTCCTAGGTACTATTCCGATTGCCCTCACCTACGCCTTACTTTTGTTAACATCGCCGACCTCGTACCTTGCCCCGTTACGCGGAGCGCACTCTGCCTTCTGGTTAACCAATAATAGCAACGGCGATGAAGTCCGATCTACGTAAAGCGGACCTTGAATTCCGCAATGAAGTTATCGACAAACTCCTGGGCTCTGTCGACTGTGGCAAAACTATGAAGGATTCATTTGGCCAGTTCCTCCGTAACATCACTGCTGACGCCAACCACAAGCATTTGGCTTATCATCTGTTCTGTATTGTAAGCGATATCCTAGTCTGGTATGCCTCCTGTCTACCTGCATGTAATACTAATTTATTTCAAGGTCACTCTCTATATTTCTAAGCAGACAACTTTGGATGAGGAGCAAATGTCCATTTTATGCCGAAGTACGCATTGCGTTTCTCCTACCCGCTTTTGGTGGCCCCAGAGCTCTTTACTTCTGTATATCCAAGAGGCTATATAGACCGCCATTTGCTGATTCTTTTTTCTTGGACAGTTGTTGAGCAGATGAGACAAGAATGGAGTGGCAGTAATGCTTCATCAGAGAACTCCACTGCACCGTTGTATACTGAGGAGGAGGATGTGTTTTCAGAGCAACCCGTTTCATCCAGTGTTGCTACACTGCCACATACCCAAGCTGGAGGCGCAATGGCCATTGTTTCTAAAGATGTCTTGACAGGCGACGCCAACAATGTTTCCGAAGCTCTTCATCGTCTCAGCATTTCCCGCTCTCCTACTCCCGATAGTTTTGTGCGTGGGACTGGGAAATGCACCGTAGCAGTCTCAAACTTTCACAAAGGTATCGGTTCGAAGGTCAAAGAAGAAGATTTAAAATCACAATATCCATTTGGATACCGCCTCATGACCAAGCAAGGAGTGAGTAATTCTCAGAGTCATATTCTTCATCTTTTGATGAATTTCGTGCTTCGACCCTTCCAACGGCCTTGAAACCCTCAGATCACACAAAAAGGAGCAATTACTTACCTCGAGTGTTGTAGTGGGCTGCTGAGAGTGGTCTCGGTCCTTATGGGTCTGGAATCCCGCGACCTCTTGATGCACATGTTTTGACTCTGGGTCTCAGAGACCATGAATCTCCGACTGGACTTGGATATGCACCCAATGCTAGCACCAAATTGCCTGTGGATGAAGATTGTACGGCAGAGGCTGAGAGACAAATGGATGGGCCCGTTGGTATATCAACAAAAAAGTGGCATCGGTACGTGGAGGATCCTCGCGCTGGCGACGAGACAGCCAAATCAAGCTATACGTACAACACCGCTATCAAGGCACCACAAGGGACCGGAGTCGGTCACGGGAAAACTACCAAAACCAATGGTAATATCAAGACTATTGTCCAAGGTGAATGCGTCATTAAGGACAAATGGAAAGACACTTCGAATTACACAAGTGCATCTCAAGCTCAGGAGACCGTACCGGGAGGATTGTGGGGCATATATTGTAGAAAGCAACAAAAAGCTCCCTCTGGAGATCCCAGTATCTTTGTGGCTTGCAGAAACAACTTTCAGGGCTGGTAACCTTGAGTGGTTGTCTAAATTCCTTAAGAATACGCCAGAAGAAACTTCGCCAGAAAGGCATAGACAATAATGGCGGTGTCTTAGGAAGTGGCATTATGAAAGGGACGGAGATGTGGGGCCTCAGATATTGACACCAGATGGTCGTATCTGATGCTGGCAAGTGAGAATGTGGTTCGCATTCACATGTACATTAGATTAATGAACGCCTGCAGGAGTTGTAGGGTGCTACTTGGTGCATATCCTGAAGTCTTTCGGCAGTCGGTTGGCACAGGGCCAAGGACCTGAAAATGTTTGCAACTCTCCAGATAGAATCCACATAGACATCGTTGGTAATGACTTAGCTGGTGTTAAATCCATTCACAATATTTTGATCCTCATATCGCGTTACGCCTGAGGGTATAGTTATACAGGGATACCATTGCTATCAATCAGAAGTGCTTTATTGATGCTATATTGTATCTAGTAGTGCTCTAGTCCCTGTTTCCTTTCTCCTCTATCTTGGACTCACCCACTTTCACACCTTTATAAACTCCGTATAGTAAGCTTCATAGTTCTCGACTCTCCTTGCGAGGCGCAACCTTCTCTCCCCTCCTGACCATAGAGACAACACCTGTAGATGGATGAAAAGGACGGGCTTCAAAATTAAGTGAGGTCATGGCGTTCTTGGATAGTAAACCAAGTAACGGTCAACTCGCGTTGTTACTTACATACTAGGGATAATGACGACATAAAAGGTCTACTATATTTATATTACTATGTTCTCTTTCTTCTCCAGTCTAAAAATTAGTCTAGATACTTAATTACCCACCTATTCCTTTCATTGGGCCACTCGGCTTTTGATCTTCGTAGCCTCTACTCTCCACTTACTGCCAAACCGCCATTGTGTTGCCAGACCCAGTAAGGCGACAAGCTGTACGGCGACCGTAATGGTAAATGTCCAGCCTACGCCCACTGTACTGATGATAGGCGTGACAATGCTAATGCCCCCAGCCGCGAGAAGACATCTCGCAAGGTTCATACTCGCGCCCGACGCAGCCTTGTGCTCCGGAAACACGTCTATTAGGTACGTCGTGACGACTGACATTATCGAAATCACCATCCAGCCTGTGACGAACGTGGTTACGATGGGTACGGCGATGTGGACGCGATACTGGATTGTCCAGCCGAAGGAGAGAATGGATGCGCACTGGAGCAGAGCGAGGATGGGGAGCAGGCGAAACCGTGCTGTTTCGAGAGGAAAGTTGGCATCCTCGTGTTGCGATTGTTGATTCCCCCTTTCTATGCCGCTGTGGGATAACGCGGCTTCATGCTTGATTTGAATACGTTGGTAGTCTATATCTAGTACCTTGCCGGTGACAAGGGTGCCAATAATTGACCCTGCGCCGTTTGCCATGAACGTTAAACCAATCTGCGTCTCACTAAGGCCGTAAAGGTCAGCAAAAAGCACAGACGCCGCTGTGATACTCATTTGCCAAACTGTGAAGTATATAGCGATGAAGATGATCACTGGCGCTGCCTGCTTGCTGAAGAGTATGCGGATCGGTTTGACGACATCGATACTAGCCTTCTTGGGGACCTGTTCAGGCTGGATTTGCGGAACGAACTCTATCTTGGTTGTTCTCTGGTACAAGGTCAAGGGATATCTGGTGATCGGGCTCGGTGGATTTGCGCTTCCATTTCCTACGGCCGATCGGAGGGTCTCCGGCAACGAGACGATCAGCACTACTAGAAATGCACCGCTGTAGATTGCCAGAAACCAGAAGATTGCTCGCCATCCTAAAGAAGCGGCTAAAGCGCCCCCAATGACTGGTCCTACTGCCACCGGTGCAAGTAGGCCACCTTGGAAGATGCCCATATACCCGCCGCGCTCTTCACGGGTGGTAATGTCTCCAATGACTGCTGCCCCGACGGCAATGGTGCTGGCACTTCCAGAGCTCTGCAGGCTGCGTAGGACGATGAGAGTAGCATAGTTCGGGGTCTTAGCTAATCCTATACAAGCACCTAAAAACACTAGAAAAGTACAGAAATACGTTAACCGACGCCCCTTAGCATCCGACAGCGGACCCCAAATGCTAGGCGCGATGGCTTGCAATACTAAATAAGACATGAGGGTAAGATCGACAAGCTCGATGGAAACACCGAGGTCTTCGGAAATCATCGAAAGCGAAGGGAAATAAATGTTGGATGCGAAGCCAGAGACTAGCTACGAATTAGTTGTATTTGAAACCGGAAGTTGGAATCGCTTACATGTAGCCGCGGTGGCGGCGAGAAATACGATCAGAGCTTTCTGACGCTTGTCAAAAATGCTGTATGGCTCGGCGACCACGAGAGAAGTGGTATCAGGACGGGCCGCGTTTTCTGTGAGCATTGTGACGTGGAATTTTGGGCTTCGTTCGAAAAGCAGAATTGCCTTCGATCAAGAGAGGGTGTGGATTCATTGTGCAGGTTGAATACTTACACAGGATACCTACCATGATCCCGATAGCCTGCATAAGGGTGTTGTTGATTTTGTTTAGGTTTAATGAAGTTCGGATGCGAGGTGCTTGCTACTGCTGCTGCTATCAACTGTATTGCCAATAAGGTGGTGGCCCACAGCCGACTCCAGTGCTTGTCGGGTTCAGCGTCGGCTGCAGGCTGCCCAATAGCATGTGTTTAAATCAAACTAGTCTTTAAGCGAAACTGTTATTTATATTATTTTTAGAACGTGCGAACGACGCAGACGTGACAAGATACCTATTAAAACCCATGCGTTACCTATAACCTATCCGCCAACTGCTTACAGGCTTATACAGCCACTGAAAGAATTATGGGATACGCAGACGCGTCCTCAATGTCATGAAACCAGCGCGATATTCCATCTCGAGACAGAAGGCTTGCCAGCAATGCTCGGCCTCCAAGGTGAAATGTAATCGCTCCGAGGGCGGTTGCTCGAGATGTGTCCAGCGAGGCTTACACTGCGCGTATCCTCATGAAGCCGCGACCCGGCCTTCTGTTGGCGATGAACGCGCGAGACGCACCGACCAGACGGCAGCGGCTGACCCTGCGATTGACAATGCGGTACCTCATCACGGGCTTTTCGGTGACAATGGTTCCATGCAATCCGTGATCCGGTTCCCATGCTCAAATGGGGAGAGAGATAGAGCCTCTCCGCCAGAGCCGACTCCGGCGCCTCGGCATCAAAATGATGTGAGCCTTGCCGCCGCTCAAAGCGCCGATGAACCCGAGATTAAGGATTTTGTCGATCTTAGACTGACGTGTCCAATCAATGCCGAGAGAATCGCCAATCGTTGGTTGGGAGCATACATCCCACTGCCGGACCAGAAGGTCAAAAAGTACCCTACTAACATCCAATTATTCTTACATCGCATCGTCAAATCTTATGTCACAATAACCATCCGCGGACGTGGATATCCGCCATTCATCCACCCTGCTCAGGTTGCCACGCATCTAGTTAGACCGCCGCTTTCTACATGTCTAAGCTTGGTTCGCATCTGTGAGCACCAGTTGCCCGGTAGCGAAGAAACCGCGGCCGTCGTCCTCCAACGAGAGATGGGGGACCTCTTTGAGCAGCACGAGACCTTTGATGCCACCACCTTACTCTGTGCCTTCCAGGCATATCTAATATTTACCATGGTCCTCTTCTTTCGCCTCGGGCAGATAGCCGACCCGTTTCTCCGCCAGGCCGTCATGAACCTTCAAGAGCTAGCTTGTGCATGCGCCAAGAGAGGTCTGGTATGCGAAGCTGAGCAACAGTGGCTTCGGCCGAAGTGGGAGTCGTGGATTGTGGCAGAGGCAAGCAGGCGCACGTTGTATACCATGTATCTGTTTGACGGTGTGCTCTCTGCGCACGACGGCCTTCCAACTTTCATCGGAACAGAGCTTACGGGGCTGCCTGCGCCCGCAAGCCAGGCGCTCTGGCGCGCACAGACGAGGCTTGACTGGGAGGCTTCTTATAATTCATTCCTTGCAGATTGGAGCGAGGGTGGCCTTCGCCTTGATGAGCTGTGGCCTGCGCCTGAACACTTCAATGAGAACGACGTGGTAAGAAGGCGAAATAGAGTGGATCACTGGCTGGAGGGTGTAGATGAATTCGGAACTATGCTCTACGCGGTGACCAGTTGCACATATGGCTAATCTCGACATGGGAACAATCTCAACTCAATATCAGTTTGCGCACAAGTCTGTCTGATCTGACAACATGGTTACCTTCCTTGAATTCTCTCCAACAACCATGGAGCTCTAGACACTGTTTTACATGACAGTTTGACGGGATAGTATGCGAAGAATCTACACCTCTCGTATCTATCTGTAAGTCCTCATCCTTTGGCAAGACAAACACTCAGCACACAGTACTAGAAAGTTTGAACCTAAATTCTTGCTTAAATTCTAGCTTATCAACGTAGTCATCGCTATGGAATGTCGCTTTAGCGCTATCACATCAGGCAACGTTATACAACCATAAGCGAAGTTTCAAAATGATTGCATTGGAGACTGAGATATCTCTGATACTCTTCTCTGCAGAAAAATCATACAGGATTTTCTGTGAAAAGAAACTGGTTACATCTCTCCTGAATGCAGGTACTGCAATTGATGCTGTTGAGCGTTTTTGTGTGATTCCTTTATTACCCACCTTTTAGATCTGGCCGTTTTCGGCACAACTGTTGCCACGGGAGAGAAAGAGCTTTGATCAAGGCATCTATTGTGCATTTTACAAGAGTATTTTTCATTTTCTCACGTCCACAGCCGACGGTGAATTGTGAATTGTTTTCTACCGACGAACGGTTTTTTACTTTGTCTGAAAATGAATCCAGTTACCACAGTGACGATGGCAACGCCGCCAGAGAAACCATTGAGAACGTCGCCTAGAGGGCAACCGAACAATCCAATATACGCCCGCACGAGTGTATTATGCAATGGGCAAATCGTGTGGAAAGTGGCAGGGAATCAAGACATGGAAAAATCTGAGACTGATCTCCAGAGGGCCGATCTGAAGTCTATCAGTGATGTGACGGATGACCTCAATGCTCTTAATGGCCTACAGATTCACAGAGCCAAGCTTTTGACACCTCTTGAAGTAAAACAGCCGCTCCGACACGTACAATCGTCCCTTCCAAAAGCTGTTAAGTCTGGCATCTATACAGGCGACCTGTACGGGTCTGCAGAGGGTGTATTCTCATGCTCATCTGAAGAATTCGAAAAGAAGCTCAAAAGCGTCTTCGAGAATGAACGTCGTGTGAGTGGAGCAATGAATTACAACGACTTCTTCCGGCGATTGCGTCGGTCGGAGTGGCTTCTCTGGGACGTGGAAGCAGAAAAGGGGCACTGGGTCGCTGTGATTGCTCACTTGTACAAGAAACCTATTCGCAACCCTAACAAGAAAAAGTTCCCCGGCGACTCTAGTATACCGGCCACTATTCCGTCCACCGATTTTAACAGGATCGATGAGTGGTGCGTTGTTACGGCAGAGCGCTCGTCTAAAGGAGATGCTATGGTCAAGCGTGTCAAACATCGACTTCTGGCTATTTTGAAGGAAGGTAGAATTGGATTCGACTCAGGTTCAGAGATTAGATCTGGCATCTGGGTCCCCATGGATCAGAGCAAATGGGGTTCGGGTATACACGTCTACAACCTCATCAAAACACTAATGCACCGCATTACCGAGTTCCACTGCAGAGAAGTGCCTTACGATAAGTCACTCTGGAGCCCTCTGCCAGGTTGGCTGAACATTGATGAGGTCAGAGCCGAGATGCAGGTAAGTCCACGCATTACTCCAGGTTTACTTTCGCGAATCAACTTCGAGCTCTAACATGTCTGAACCAGGGCCGGGCTGCCCAACGTTGCATGGCAGCCACTGGCTACCGATCTCGGATTGCCATCGAGGGTGTCCGTCGGTGGATTGGTGCACGGGAGGTGGTCCGCGCCAATGAATTAAGGCCTCGGCAGGCAGATAGTATAGCTTACCACCCGGGCTTAATCGGGCAGAACGGCCGTTGTGTTCCTGTGGGGTCGTCTACGTCCGGCTCGGGTGACAGCCCCTTTGAAGACGACGACAACGACTATGACAATGGCAATGACAACTACAACATTGATGAGGAAGAGGACAAGAATGATGATGAAATCTACAATGACAACGACGACTATGACAACGAGTACGATATACATGGGGGACCGATAGGCACGCCACCTAGCCACGTCTACGGTTGGGATCCATCCCAGGATTCAGAAGACGACATCCCCCCAGTCATGCAACTCCCCCTGTCCAAGATGCGCCTGCTGAAGGAGTTAGGAATAACAATCACGAAGTCACGAGTGCCGAAGGATGGAGAGAAGGGTCCCCCGGGCGAAGTCATCAGTGTAAGCACGATGTCCAGCAAACCTGTACAGTATGTCGTCCAGCACATCGTCCAGCACAATCCGCCCGCGAAGAGCCCGGCACCGGCGAATGGCAAGAAAGCCGGGGACAGTAAAAAGCGCAAGGCCGACGAAGCACATATAGATATAGTGACGGATATCCAGGGCGCGGGGGGTCTCAATGCGCTGCTAAAGAAGCGGCTGAAGGAACTCGGCGGGAAGGGGCCGAAGGCATTCAGGGTGAAGAAGGGGCTGTCTGGAATCGCGCCCATTGGTCAAGAGGTATTCTAGAGATATTGCGGTTAGGATGGGCTCTTACAGTAGGAACTAGTTGGTAGCTGTCTCTTGTTGTAGTTTTGTGGAAATTGTAATTGAACGGTTCAAGATTCACGGAAATAGGCAATGAAATGTAGATATGTATGAGTTAGTTAATTGATCTGAGCATTTGATAATGTGTTTTTTGTACTTGGATTTTTAGCAATCCCATCTAAGAAAGAAACTTTGGCTTGAACAGTATGCTGTTTATTTGTAACTCGAAAAGAAAAGACTTTGTTAAATGCAGCTACAGTTATAAACTTAATATATCGTGAACTAGGGTCTCTTTGCCATTTACTATAAATTTGACAGAACTCTAATATTGAAGAAGCTCCTGCCACGCTGGATAAGAAGGAGAGGGAGAAGGAAACGAAAAGGCAAACAACAAACTCTCAAGTACCTTTCTAGGCTAGGATTTCCTCATCCGGTAGTGAGGTATGTCTGTATGCTCTACGCATTACATATCCACACTAGAAGCAAGGCAGTCTAGCGCGGCAAACGTTAGCCTGAGTCAAAACACCCCACTTCCCCTTTACGGTCCGCCTAAATCTGCAGGGTCCGAGCTCGGCTGTGGCACTAGCACTGCGTCTGTCGTCATTGTCATTGGGTGGCGGGAGGTTGACGGTCGCGAAAAAAGTCCCATAAGCAGTGCCTCTGTCAAAAGGAAGACCTCCCCTGTCAGTGACCTGGGTACACACTATGTAATGGGGGAATCTTCCGACTTGGGGTCCGAATCGTCAATCCCTCTTACTCTTCCCTCTTCTTACCTGTTGTCCCTCTCCTCTCCAGTTCTTTACCGACACACGCATTTGGAGCATCCTGGACCGCGGCCTTCCTCTCTTTTCACTCTACCAATACCCCCTAATTCGTAGATCCCCAGGAATGATACCTCGGAGTCCACATTACTTGTCTCTTCCCGTTGCTGGTGTCCTTTGATCTCCAATCTTCCTAATGCCGCCGGCCAAGTCGAAAACGAACCACGACGACGCGAAGTCGGACACGGCGAGCCTCAAGGAAAGGAATGGCCACGCCCCCAAGGACACCCACAAGCCTAATGGCAAATTACAGCGTGTAGCCAGCTCGACAGGCTCACAATTAAAAGAGGTGGCGTCTGCTAAGGGCTCGACAACAACTGCAGCAGCGGCTGTACCGCAGCCAATTGCTCCAGGGGTAAGTTGGCATGACGGCAATGCATTTTCTGTAGCTGCGAACAACATGTTTTGCCTGATCTCGTATTGACGTTCGTTCTCTCTTCAGCTACAGTGGTCAACCTTCGATCGTGACGTCCTGCACGAGTACCGCCGTGAACACCGCCTCGATACCCCGACTGCATTCTCTTCCTCATACCGATACTGGGTTATGTCGCGATCCCACGTTGGCCTGCAATCTCCCACGATGGCGCGACGAGCACAATTCCGGCGCCAGAGCAAAGAAGACCTCGCCAAGGCCGTACGAAGACATTTCAATGGCGTCGGCGTTCAGGAAAACGATGTCATCGTTGACTTCTTGCACAAAGTTAGGAATCCTGGCGTCGTCAAACCAAGGAGAAATAAGGAACTACCACATTCCTCTCCTCTCCCTTGAGGTTCCGCTTCAGCATATACATGTTACGAATAATGGATTATAATACCTGAGAGCCTGGGTTTCGTCACTACTGGATTGATCACACATGCATATACGCATATATACATCATTGGAGTCCGAATCGGCTTCCTGGGTTGGTTTGGAGGGAAGCATACCCACACCTAGATAAAGGTGCACATTGCATTTTCATATGGAGTTTTAAACGGCTGGTGAATCTTCGCTCACATCATGGAGGATTATGGATCGATGAATTCATGACTCCCATGCACTCTTCTCACATGCATAGTGGAAAGAAAAAGAACTCTGCTTTGTTTTCAAATTCTCTGCAAGATACCTAGCTATATTCCAATACCTACGTTGAAAATTTCTTGAATAAAATTTTTTGACGTGTAATAAAAACTGCTACATGATGGATTTCTTGTTTCTCTGATAAAATGCAGGGCCAAACCACTTAACACGATTTCGGCTTAGCGCAAAGTTAAACGATGTCCCGTTTCGGCAAATAGATTGTCTCCCGTAGCAACAAGGGGGACAAAGAGCTGTCTCGCTTATCAACAGTGGTTAGCGGCAGGAATATATGTAGGGCTATTGCGAACGAGATGGAATATTTAATGTGGGAATCATTATCTGCAAGCTCGTCTTGTTTATGTTATCAAAGTAGCAAGTCTAATTATATTTTTTGTGTTAGTTAAAATTGACTTCAACGATGGTTGGGATGGCACTTGCTTGATACCTATCACAGGTACCGTATCTTATCTAAACACCGATGCCTAGTAAATCTTGTACCTAGTCGGCTCGAGTCGAGAAGCTTCCCGATTGCTCGGTATTCGGTTGGGCTGGCTCGAGCCACAGGTCTTGGCGTTCGCGCTAGTGTAATCGCGAGAAAAAATGCTGGAGCGTCATCGCAGACAAATCTGAAAGCTTCTTCCTATCAATAAATTATTCTTGTCTATTCCTCTAGAAATCTCTTGCCCTATTGGGGACTTTATTGTCCACTCGAACGACATGTCATAGGTATCTATATCAGCTAAACACACATTTCTGTCTGTTACAGATACCTAGGATGAATTCTGGCGTCTTCGCAAAAGCTGCGCTGCCCCCGCGCATGCTCTCCCCTGCCCAGATATGTCGAAGACAACGGTTACGAAATAATCTGCGACAGCGCAGAGTGCCAAGTAGCTCAATTTCATATCTCTCCAAACGACCTGGGAGGCCGCTTGCTCGACCTTTATCTGAGGTTTCTGTCCAAAGACGGGTGGGTGTCTCTCTTATGCGCTTGATTATCTATCGAAGCTAACTACAGTAATTGTACAGTCATTCCACGCAACCTCAAGCGCCCTTGCGATCAAGGACCCGTATAAAACCCTTGGAGTCGGAAAATCTGCATCGGCTAGCGAGATCAAGAAGGCCTATTACGGGTTAGCGAAGAAGTTCCACCCCGACACGAACAAAGATCCGGCAGCCAAGGACAAGTTCGCTGAGATCCAGTCAGCATACGAAATCCTATCTGACGCTCAGAAGAAAGAACAATATGATCAGTTTGGTGCGGCTGGCTTCGACCCGAACGGTTCACCTCACCCGGGGGGTGGTAGCCCCTTTGGCCAAGGGGGCCCCTTTTCAGGCTTTGGAGCTGGAGGCGGCTTTGGGGCCGGTATCGACCTCGACGATTTATTCAACGCCTTCACTGGTGGTCGGGGTAGTCCGTTCGGCGGAGGCGGTGGTCGCAGTCGCGGTGGAAGCCCTTTTGGACAAGAGATTTTGGTGGGAGAGAAAATAGAGGTGCAAACGAGTATATCGTTCATGGAGGCGGCGAAAGGTACAAGCAAAACGATTACGATACATCCTTTGGTAACGTGCGATACCTGTTCCGGAAGCGGCTTGAAACCTGGGGCCAAACGAAGCGAGTGTAGATCATGCGGTGGCTCAGGCACCCAGGTACATTTTATGCAAGGAGGCTTCCAGATGGCCTCTACTTGTTCCGCTTGCGGTGGTACTGGTCAACAGACTCCTCGAGGATCGGAGTGTAGGACTTGTCACGGAGACGGAGCAGTCAAAACTCGCAAAACTCTTGTTGTCGACATCCCAGCAGGTATTGAAGACGGCATGAAACTTCGATTAGATGGAGAGGGAGATGCACCCGTTACCGGGGGCATGGCTCCTCCTGGTACCCGAACGGCACGAGGAGATCTTCACGTCATCGTGAGAGTTGCACCTGACCCGAAGTTCAAACGCTCGGGCTCAGATATCTTATACACCGCGAGCATCCCCATAACGACTGCCGTGTTGGGCGGAGAAGTGACAGTTCCCACTTTAGACGGGGAGGTGAACGTCAAGGTGGCGACAGGCACGAGCACGGGAGACAGGATAACTTTGGGCGGTAGGGGAATGAAGCAGCTGGGCTCGCGACGTGGAGCGACTGGCGATCTCAAGGTTGAATTCCGCATAGCGATGCCCAAGTACCTTTCCGCAAATCAGCGCACGATTATGGAGATGCTAGCTGATGAGATGGGGGACAAAACAGCCAAGAGGATTATGAACGTCAAGATGCCAGGGTGAGTATAAACCCTCCAAAAGCCTAGAAAATGGACCCGGTGACTAACGAACAATACTCTAGGTCCGGGACTACGGATTATTCTCCAGGGCCCCGAGTGGCATCGAAGGATGACGACCCAGCGACGCATAAAAGTGAAGGGTTCCTGAAATCGATGTGGCATAATTTGACTAACCATCCTGCCCATCGCGATTCGACAACACAGCCAAGGACAGAAGAGAAGAAACCAAAAGACAACTTGTCTGAAGCTAATTCTGAGAAACCGAAGAATGACTGATCCAGCTGCTGAACATCATGTATCATATCTACAGGGCTGGATTGATACCCACTGTACTACCATCTTTTTGGTACTTTAGAATGGAGGCATAGTATATCTAGCCAATGCATTGGGCGGTGTTGATCGAGAGGACCTACAAGTCCTAAGGCATTTCAACCCCCCTTTTAGGAGGAAATTGGAATCTCTAGCCACGAATAGTGGTTTCGAAGTGGTCCTAGACGGAAGGTCTATGTGAAATACTCTTTAGCGTTGTATTTCCGTGCTTGTATACTAATTGAACAAGATACTCTGATGTAGCATTTCACAACCGTAGCTATCGCGGTATGTTGAAGGCCACTCTCCTCATCCAAAAGATACAGCAATACAATCTAATCAATTTGAGCAATATAACATCTCCCCATCTCCAAGCTGACGTCTATACTAGTCTAGTATCGATGTCGACGCACGTAAGACTCTGGGTTCTAGGTCACGGCTATCGAGAGGGGTAACCTTGCCGAAGTGAAGATGCTAATGCATGTTATGCAGAAGCTATCATGATGGTGATGGAGAACATACGGTAGGCATCTCACAGATGGCCGCAGAAAAGGCCGCCCGTCAGACTGGGCTCGGTTGGGCTACTGTAAGCTGCGAGATACGGCAGAAGACTCTAGTGTAACTGATACCGTATCTTACATGCAGATGAACGATGGACAAGCCTTCTGCTGTAGGTAGTGTGAAAGTTGAGAGTCAGCATCTGCAAGGGAGATCTCTTTCGGAAACGGCCGCGGAGGGTCTATGCGATTCCATTTCCCGAGGTGAGTACTACAGTACCTACATATAGTAAACCGTATACTCTGCAGTACTGTGGTAACGAATAGTTACAGCCCAACGATGCGGTCTGTCGGTCTGACCTACAGTATGAGTAGTGTGGTAAGTACCTACATGCTAAAGGCATATATGGAGAGGGGCCGAGACTACCAGCCCGAGACTTGGCATCAAGCTCGTAAGCCAATAGCCGGCCCTAGAGGCGTTCTCGAATACTGATCACCTTGCATCTAAGGGCTGCCGTGAACCAATGGTTGACAGGTGAGCGATCGTCGCTGTCTAGTAGTGTAGACTTCTGTACAAGACCAGGCTAGTATAGGTCTATACAAGATATGTTCTGGACCGCAATCTTGGTATTGTTGTGCGAGATTTACCGCAGGTGTCTTGCATGTTATCACAGTGTATTGTTTTAAACAAGATCAATAAGACCAGAGATTACCTATAGGTAGGGATGCATTAATAGCAGGGCCAGTAGGTCTCTGCTGCGTAAGTAGGCCAGATAAGCAGGCGTCGTGAGGTCTTGTTTCTCATAGGTAGTATCTCCTATCGTACAAAGAGACATGGGCGCTGCTAATCTGTCTGAATCAACAGAGATTGAATGAATGTCATTAGTCTTGGAAAAGGATGCCGTTCAAAGCATGGCTTAGGTGTAAGTAGGAGGTACTGTTTGAGCATACCTAGGTAGGTAACACATGTATCTTACCCCGCCATTCATGCGTTCTAATACCTGTAGGTACCTAAGTCGTCTTAGGTAACGGAATAGGCCACCGTACGAACCTAAAGCCTGCTAGGAGAGGCGCCTAATGATATCCAACGGCGGCTACAACACAATCGAACGGCGGCTACAGCATAACCCAACTCCAGTCCCAATACAACCTCCTTCGTACGGCCAAGGTTGTCCTGGCCTCTGCTGCCCGACCCTTGCCCTCTGCCATCCCGTGATTATGCGCCCGACTTATCTCTCATAGCGATCCGTAAACGCGTTGCTTGGTACGCTGTTCCATGCGTCATCTGACTTGAATGCTGATCGCCATCCTTCAACACTCGTTCTCGGGTGCCTAGCCTATCTCGTCTATCTGCTCCACGTAACCCGCTTGTGCATGTCGCTTTGCCCTGCTTCCGTCCTCCAGTCAGTCGCTCAGTAGGCGGCAGCATGAAATATCACTAGCAAACTAGTTCTCGAACCTAGGAAGAAGCTTTGCGACGACTTACGCCTTCAGAGTCGAGACACCGTGGCAGACACCACTTATCTCCACTACCACGATAGACAGCATTGCCAAGCATCGTCACATCGTCACATTGTCACATCGAACCCCACCTCCGACCACTTCCGCCACACCTACCAGTTACAGCTCCTTACCTGCTATCCGTATAATCAACATCGAAACCTCTGAAACCTATGAGAATACAGCCTGAGGACCTCAACTACCGACCTCTATACGAGCGACTAAGCTCTCAGTTCGCCTATTCCGTGTCCTCGTCAACTAAGATCTGCCCATCATGACGCAAACGCCCATGTTGTCAGTGCCTCTCAAGGCTACCAACGAGATTGACTGGATCACACCCCTCAAGAAATACATCCGAGATACGTACGGAGATGACCCTGAACGTTACGCCGAAGAATGCGCTACTCTCAACCGGCTGCGACAGGACATGAGGGGGGCCGGGAAAGACAGCACTGCCGGGAGGGATCTATTGTACAGGTATTATGGTCAGCTAGAGCTGCTGGATCTGCGCTTCCCTGTCGACGAGCAACACATCAAGATCTCTTTCACATGGTATGAGCGCTTCCTCTTTGTGCCGCTGCGCGATATCCTAACCTTTCCTATATAGGTTCGACGCCTTTACTCACAAGTCGACCTCACAATACTCGCTAGCCTTCGAGAAAGCATCTATCATATTCAACATCTCCGCCGTTTTATCTTGCCATGCTGCCGTACAAGCCCGCTCCGAAGAGACTGGCCTGAAGATGGCCTATCACTCCTTCCAAGCTTCTGCAGGCATGTTTACATATATAAACGAGAACTTCCTACATGCCCCCTCGTCGGATTTGAGTAGGGACACCGTCAAGACGCTGATATCGATAATGCTGGCACAAGCTCAAGAGGTTTTCCTGGAGAAGCAAGTTGCAGACCAGAAAAAGGTTGGCATGTTAGCGAAGTTGTCAAGTCAAGCTGCATACCTATATCAACAAGCACTTGAGGGGGTCCAAGACAACGTGAACAACGCTATTTTCGAGAAAATTTGGCTTCTGTTCACCCAAGTATGTTGCGTGTTTTTCTATACCCATATAAGACTGGAACAGTAGAATTTATGGTTTCTGACTGACTCCCTTGCAGATCAAAGCTGGCCTAATGAGCGCCAACTCACAGTATTACCAGGCTCTGGCAGACGAAGACGCAAACTCATACGGCATTGCCGTTGCAAGACTAACTGCAGCTGAAACACAAGCAAAAGAGGCAAATAGGTTGGCTAGCAGTTTTCCCAGTTCGCCATCACAGAGCTCCAATCTGAGCTCTGATACGGGGCCAATACTCGCAGAAATTACAAAACGAAATTTGACAACGATACAAGACAAGCTAAAGAGCTTAATAAAGGATAATGATTATATCTATCATCAGCCAGTACCCGCGGAGGCCGCTTTAGTTATTGTACCCAAATTGCCAGCCGCAAAACCAATCCCTGTAAACGAGCTGTATGCTGGTCAAGATATACAGCGAATAACAGGACCAGACCTATTCGCCAAAATCGTCCCTTTCGCTGTAACAGAATCCGCGAGTTTGTACGACGAGGAGAAGGCGAAGCTAGTACGCGCAGAGACTGAGAGGGTGGATTTAGCCAACAGCGAGATGGCAGCTAGCTTGGATTATCTTAGGCTGCCTGGCGCTTTGCAAGTGTTGAAAGGCGGAATTGATCAAGACATACAACCCGACGAGGATTTTAGGACTTGGTGTGACGATGTTGCGGGGCATGAAAATCCGATATCGATATTCGATACGTTAGGCATAGATAAAGAGGCGATCATGGCAGTCTTGGACCGGTGCTCGAAACAGCTGGATATGGAGGAGAGTGTATGTGAGAAGATGAGATCGAAGTACGAGGGCGAATGGACACAGCAGCCCAGCTCACGGCTCACCGCAACTTTGAGAGGGAACATACGGAATTACAAGGAAGCGCTGGGCGAAGCAGCCAAGAGCGACGGACAACTATATGCGAAATTCAGACAAAATGAATCCGATTTCGAACAGATGCGACAAGCGGCCCAGCTCGGTGAAGTTGATGCTCTTTTTCAAAACGCAGTCCGCAAAATCAGAGCCAAATCGAGTAGCTCGAATAGTCCGGCTACTGAGCAGCCGAATCTACTAGATGCCGATTTTGAAGACGGGAGTCTAAGTGTTGCTCAGCAAATCAGCCGAGTCGAGGACATCCTCAAAAAGCTGAATCTTGTAAAGAGGGAGCGCAATCAAGTATTGAAAGATCTCAAAGAAAAGGTAAACCGTCCAGGATCGCTTCACGTCTAGATTTTGCTGACCAGTGGTTTTAGGTTCATAATGACGATATCTCTCAAATATTGATCTTGAATAAAAAGGCGATATCCGCTTTTGAAAACGAGTTGTTCCAGTCTGAATTAGAGAAATTCCGACCACACCAGAATCGTCTCCTACAAGCCAATCATAAACAGTCCGCGTTGATGAAAGAGTTGACCGCGGCGTTCAATAGCCTTCTTCAGGATAAGCGTGTGCGCGCGGAGCAAAGCAAATACGAGTCCATTCAGAGACAACGGAATTCGGTAGTCAATAGATACAAGAGGGCGTACCAAGAATTCCTGGATCTTGAGTCGGGTTTACAGAGCGCGAAGAACTGGTACAACGAAATGAAAGAAACCGTGGAGAGTCTCGAGAAGAATGTTGAGACATTTGTGAACAATAGGAGATCGGAAGGAGCACAATTACTCAACCAGATTGAGCAGGAGAAGGCCGCAAATAAAAGCTCCCAGGCTGAGATGGAGCGTGAGAGGCTGCGTGGACTGATGGAGCGCATGTCCGTCGACCCCAGCCATTCCACGCCGCCCCCCAACGCAACGTCATCACGATCAAAGCCCACGCCACTCTCCTTCACTGCTCCCCGGTATCCTCAACCCAATTTTGCCGGCCACTATCAAGTCCCAAGCTCTCCTCCTCCCAATCAAGCTAACTACCCTAGCTTCTCCAGCCCACCGCCGAACAACACATATACGCCCATGCCCCCGCAATCTTATACTCCAAACCCGCAACAAAATAACCAGCAATATGGCCAAGCTACGTACAACCCTAGTAACTGGGGACGCAATCCTGGGCCGGTATCCCCTCCACCAAACCAAACTAGCTTCGGGATTGGTGTTTCTGGTAGAGGACCAGCCTCGCCGCCACCAACTCAGACATCGTTCCCATCTAGCCAATACAGCACATACGGAAACCCACAAGGACAGCAGCCACAGCAGTTCGTTCCACCCGGCTTTGTGCCACCTCCGCCTCCTCCTGGGCCGCCTCCGTTAGGACCGCAACAGACTATCCATTATCCTCAGCACCAACAAGAATATCAGTATGGCGGGCCACAAAGTGCCGGAATAAACAGTGTGGCCTCCAGGCCTCCTCACCACCAGCATCAGCAGCAGCAGCAACAGCAACCGCAAGATCCATGGGCTGGTCTGAGTGCGTGGAAATAAAAATAGGGCTTCTTTAGTAACCTTCAGAACGAGCAAGAAGTTCAGGCAGGGAGGACATGAATAAAATATTCGCTGATTGTACGACGATTCTTTTAGACATCACGATAGAAGGAGCATCAAGGAACTTGATTAAAAAAGCCGTTGGTCTTGACATGGAATTTGGCGTCGTTGGTTTGCGGCTACTAACGTGGAATTGAATCAATATTATCGTTGAATATCTATTAAAGTCTCGGGATGTAAAGCCTGCTATATTTTACATATCTCTGGCCCTTCCCTCAGACATCATTGAAAGGGAAAAAAACCTCTCATGCCTGTGAATCTGCTCGGGACGTCGTTACCACATGCAGATAGTATACGTAGGCAGCCCATTCCGACTCTGTTTACAGCTCAGTTTACACTAGCTGATCACAACTTGGGTCATCTAATCAACGTCATGCCCTCAAACTATTTAACCCTGCATCTTCGAATAATCAAGAGGAGTTAACACGCCTTTGAGAATCGGGTTAGGGACATGGAACGGGAGTACGAGGCCGTTGCCAAACGTGCCGTCATCCTTACCCCAAAGCCATCCAATTTATTTAGACTCGGCTTACCAAGGTGATATCGCGCTATTTCCCGGATAGCTTCAATAGCGGGCGATCTTAATTTCGCAGTCCCTTGGACGGGAGATAGATATGTGGATTATTCTATTTACATAAATAGCAGGACTTGCTTAGGATCGGCAAGTATAACTCGTTAACTGCCATTCCTTGCAATGCGTCACTTGGCGCCATAGGTCGGCGTGACTGTTACACGGTCGAGATTCGTTCCAATTCGGGCGGCAAGGGGATACTTTAGGAGTTGTATGAGGTGTATGCTCGTTATGTATAGGGGCGCTGTTTCCAAGGAACTGCCTTTTAAAATCCTAAAATTACCGTCATCCATGCCCTGACATCGGCGACCAAGGCTATAGATATCAAAAGGGGAAGCTGGTGGAAAGGCGCACGTCCCGGTCATGCTAATGACGTTTCGAAACAAAACAGATAAATATTTTCTTAAGTAGCCGTCTATGTTTGGGTGATATAGCGGTAATTTGGAATATAAATCGTCAAGCGGAATAGTAGACATAGGATACTAACTGAACTTGGAGCTGTTGATCTCGGAAAGCTCAGCACCCCTCGATTTATTTATACCTTGGCACCTCTACTGTGGCAAGCCGCCAAGCCGAGGACTTATTCGGCAACCTTTCATAAGGGGTTGTGCAACAGGTATCGATCTATCGATGAAATTGTATTCATTCTTTAAAACCTGAAAGCATGTTTCCTGGTACCTACCATATACCTCAGCTTGATAAAGTCCAACGCCTCTGATACCCGCGGCCAGCGATACAACATGCTGCCACTGATTACCTAATACGTAGGTATCACGTTGCAGTGGCCATTCGACCTATACCTACTATAGCCGCGATCAGACGGCGACAAAGCTACATAGTAGTGGGACGTTGGATCGCGGATGTCGTGCATACAAAACTCGTCATGCTGCATCATGGAGGTGGTAGAAGGTAAGTGGAGGGTGCTCTCGCAATGTTACAAAGAAGAAAGCAGCGTCCGAAAAAGAAGGTGTGATAAAGCCACTAGTGAGGGTAAACGTGGTATTCACGCAATGAATCGATGAATGAATGGATCAAATGGATGAGTATGGTACGAGGCCGTGTGCACGACGCCGCGCGAACCATACGGACGATATGGACCACATGGCCAAGCAAGCGAGCGAGCGAGCATTATCAGCTAGCTTCTACCTACTTTACTTACCTATCGACGAGGACGAAGATGAGGAGGAGGACTAGGTGTAAATACAGAAAGCCCTTGCTTCTCCCCCTTGTTGACAGGGTGAGATGAGAGTGAAAAAGAGAGGTAGGGACAAACAGTAGACACACACATACGCACAGAGAGAGTTAAGCGCCAACGATAGATTAGATTGGTCGTGTCCCGGAGCGGAGGGAGAAAAGGCGGGCGTTCTTGATGCAATGTCGTGGTTGATGATAATGTGCGTCGTTTATGCAATGCAAGACAGGTGGCATGCTGTTGCCACGTCCATGCCCATGCCACAACGGGTCGAGATGCGACGAGGATGATAGGCTCGGGGGTCCATTCCTGCTACACTGCACTACTTACTTACCTGCTGCATATGTACATACATACCTAGGTAGGTACTTACTTCACCAAGTACCTACAGGAAGCTGTATATAGCTAGGTACACGTACGTATAAGTTTACCGTGACGTTGGTTGCCGACTCTTGGCCATGTTCTGATCATTTACTGCCGTCCGTCTGGGTTTGGGGTACCCTAAGCTAAGAAGTAGGTAGGTATATATAGGCTAGGTATGTACCAGGTAGGTAAGTACTTGAATTACCAACACTACATGTAATAGGGATGTAGGTAATGCAGAAAATTTGAAACGGCCTGTTTAAAATAAACTATATGTAGGCAGGCTACTGCCAATAGTGTAGCTTGGATAGTCGCTATCGAATTCCCGACCCGTATGGGCTCATAATACACCCAGCAGAAAGCTACCTGTAAGTAAAGAGAGGCGCAACTGGAGGTGAGAAAGAGCTAGGATGACCTGTCAATCGATCCGCCAAGGTAGCCAAACGTGTACCGAGTGAGGGGGATGGTGGGGTGGCGGGGTGCCAGGGGGGAGGGGTCATTGGAGCCCCCAGCAGCCACTGACAGAATCTTGTCGGGTGCTGTAATAAGCATGGGCAGAGGCAGAGGCAGGGAGGTACAGATTACCTAAAGATGCTCGCTGTACCTACCTAGGTACACTGTACTGTACACTACCTACCCTACCTACCTACCTACCTACCTACTAACCGGGCGTAGCTACCTGGGTGTCACAGAGGTCCCTGAATGGTCGAATGCAAATGCTGGGTTTCGCCCGCCCCACATCTTCACCCTCGCAATCCTAGATTCCGTTATTTTTTTTTCGTCTTCAAAAGCATGCTCTCTAGATACTTACCTAGTCTAGCCGTCTGTTGATACTCTACTCCTCTCTACTCGACTGCCGGCGAGAGGATGGGCATAGGAACTCGACTATGGCTGCGCTGATGTTGTTTATGACTGTCTACTATTAATCCTACATCTATCCGGTCCAAGGCAACTCACGCTCAACAACGAGGCTCTCTGCCAAGTTGCATATAGTCGATCATAGGCAGCTCCAACACAAGCTATTATTTAGCTGATATTGTTATCCCAGTCCTACTCCCATCCTAGCCTTTGCTCGCTAGTCAGCCATGTCTATCTCATGATTTCCGCCTGCGTTCTACTACATATCCATAGATCAATTGTCCTTGTCGATCCACCTGCCATCCAATTACCTATCTACTTTTCCCCTGCAAAACACGCGCAGGGATCTATCTCCATTAGACCATCGCATATATCTTCTCGAAGCTTGGCAATCTTGATACCGCCATTCCACTGACCAACTGTCCGGCCGCAAGCCTCTCCTTCTTCTGCCTGCTTGCTGCATCTCGCTACCTACACTGTCTGGAATGCCGTGTTTATCGGCCACCTCACTGTATACCTGACCTAAGTGCTGGCACCATTGAAGTACATCCGCAACAGCAGCGTGCTGTCGTACCGCATCTCCGGGTTTGATTGGTCGGCCGTCCTGTTTCTACGAGCAACAACCGACTCTCTCCCGAGCCAGCTTTCCAATTGACTTCGAACTCTTCGATCAACTTTCCCACTATTGCAATGGCTAGTCCGACTACGGACGCCGTGAGCAACGGCGACGCTGGAAAGCCAGGTTTCCTGCCCCTGGTGGCTGTGGTCGACTTTCATCATCATAGAGGACCCGAGGTAGAAAGATGGTTTGGCGTATCCGAGGGGCGAGATCCCGCAGTGGAATGGGACTGGACACTGCTGCCCTTCATGGCGCTCAGTGATGGTGCTCATGCGTCAGTATTCCCTCTCCGTGGCTTCAGATGCGACGGACAACGAGCTGACTTGATCCATGGGTTACGTTAGTTCCACCGAAGATTTCTCCTATTTCACCCTCGTACGGCCCGCCACCGATGATTCTCCCGCCACGTCGCTTTTTGGCATCTCGTGTACCAGACAGATGGACGCTGCCCAGCTGCTTGTCCGACCTCCCGACGTCACGCGTTCCACCGTTCAGAAGGCAGTGGTTGTCATAGCGGATACTCCACAATTCTTCGGCATGCTGAGGGAGCGCCTGTCCGTCGTTACAAGTGCGTGGTTCGCACAACGCGAATTCACTGATACTGAGATCCTTCGAAGGTTTCAGGAAAGTCTGGCTGACGAAAAGGAACGGGGTCAGCTGAATGAAGAGCTGGATCGGGATCAATATCTTGGCATGAGTCTCCGAGAGCTCGTGAGAGAGTTTCGGTGGCAGACTCTGGTCTTATTAAAATGCTGCCTTTTACAACCTAAAGTAAGTGCTGTGCGCAAAACAAGGAAGGCCAAGAGAAATACTCACCCTTCTAGATGCTTTTCTTCGGCTCACGATGTGAGCGTCTTTGCATGATGCAATTTTCTTTAATTTCTCTTGTGCCTGGCTTATTGAGAAATTTGCAAGATTGCGCCGGGCCAGATATGAATAGTTACGAGAAACGGTTGTCCCGGTCAACGAGCTTGCGAACTAGTGATCGGAACTCGTTACTTGCCTACATGGGACTCCCCTTACAGATTTTCGGCAAGGTAGTAAAAACTCATTGCTGTGGACATTGGAAGGGAGACTAATTAAAATCCTAGGGAAGCTTGTTCGGGCCCTATACGCCGCTTCAGCAGCTTGATCTGCTTGCCGATTTTGGCACCAAGTCATATATAGTTGGCAGCACAAACTCGTTATTATTGCAACAGAAGGACAGATATAGTGATATCTTAATCAACCTCGACGAAGACACTATCGCCATAACGTCACCGTCCCTACGCAATGCGTTAGCGCTTTCTCATTCAGACAGGCGGTGGATTGACTTTATCACCCAGGAAGTCAACGATACCTGGGATGATGCGAACCCACAGCGGCCGAAGACGATGGGTTACCGCGGAAGTGAAGAGTTTATTCGGCTTCAGTTCGAGGAGTATCTCCTATCGCTCATCTCTGCTGTCAAGTATCGCAACTACCTTATTCAAAACTCCGGCAACCCAAAAGCCACGCTTCCATATGTCGAAGGGGATCCCTCAACCGACTTTGGTAACGAATGGATTGAATATTGGATGAGGACCGAGAACTATCGGCTTTGGAATGCAAATACCGACTCTCACCTATTCGATATTGTCGAGCCGAGGCATCCTTGCGCTGGAGGACTGAGCATTGACGATGTTCAACGCCGAATTCAACAACAAGTGCAAGATTTACATCTAGACGAAAGGTTTGCGGTAGGGAAGGAAGTTTTAGGCAGAAATCTAGCAGTCGGGCGCGAAAAAGCAAGCACCCGTAAGTAACTCTTGGAGGTATCTTCTCATTTTTGGCTATTTTAAGAGTATAAGAGGCTCTTCATCGGTCGCAGATCATGCTCAAAATGGCGATAGCTAACTTCGGGTGTTATAGTATTCAACAAACTTTACGCAGACATGGAAGCTTTGCGAGAAGCCCAAAGAAAACGAGCCGAGCAATTGGATACAGGGAAGAATGGAAATAACGCGGATGCATCCAAGACACAACAAACAGCGAGCTCCGTTGGAGCTAGGGCCGGCGCTTATATCGGGAGTTGGACAACCTGGGCGGGTCAGAAGCGGAAGGAAGGCTGGGGCCGGTCTAGCAACAGCAATGGTAGCTCTGGAGGTGGCTGGGGCTTTGGCAGTGTGCGCAAGTCGCGCAATGCAACATCTAACACATTTAGTGACACTGGGAGCGAGAAAAACGGCACTCCTCTAAGTAGCCCCGCTCTGTCTACTGGTGACTTCGCAAGCTTTGAGAAAGCTGCAGCGGATAGCATACCTCATAGGGCCAGTGAGGGTGACAATGGAGACAGGCCCCTTACCCAACATAGCTTTGGCGAAAGTGTGCTTGATGGGGTGGCATCCGGGGAAGATAGCGGAGCCTCTGCCCCTACAAGCCCACAAAACACCACGATCTCGGACCGAGACAGTACAGGCGCCATAGGAGCGGAAGAGGGACGGAAAGTTAACGACGAAACGGCATAGATCTGGGTCACAAAAGCAGCCGACGCTAATCAACCACACCACTATACGATGATGAGATATGAATAACGGCGTACGACTAGACGAACCGAATAAATTAATACCAAAAGGGATAGGTTCGTACAAGGAAATCGACCGATAAGCTATAATTACGAGTGAAGGTTATCGAAACACTATCCTCCAACCATTCGTGCCAGGGGTTCGGTCTGCGCCATGCTCAACTGTCATCCGCATTTCTCTAATCAGTCACGCGAGCAAACAAAGCTTCACAGGAGGTCTCCTCTCCTAGGCCGGCCCGATGAGCTGTAAGTTATCTGCTTCGCAGATGAAATTGTCAGGAGTGTATTGCACATGGGTTCATTTTTCGCCGTGCGCCCGCTATTGTTAGAACAAGGGAACAAATGCATAGCAGTAGGTATATATTAACTGCCAATCGCGGGAGTCGGATGAAATATTGTTAGTATATAAAATACTCGTCTTTGCGGCCTCAAGGCCTTAAATTCGTCGATAGTAATATAACCATATATTCATGAGTGTAATAACTCAGTATATACTACGTAGATAAGACATTTACGACCTACGTGTTGTCATTGCACTCAGCCATTGATATTAACAACGTACCTAAATAGCCATATAGTTGCGGGACACCTACGTAAATCTTACAATACGTAATGAAATAGCTTGACTTAGGTAGTTGCACGAAGTTGAAGAATTGGCAATATCACACGGAAAGGGGCACATATACAATCCAGTTTTTGGGAGAGCTATTTTCATCTATAGAGGACCTCATTACGACCAGTTAGGCGTACATATATGTAAGCTCCCACGCCGTTTCGCCTCACCGGCTCGAATGAATTTGCCATGCAAGGAACAAGAACTGGCTCAGACAATCGGGACGTCAGATTGGCTCTGAGCTCCACGAGTCTACAAGAGGAGATTCCAGCTCTTGACTGATTATCGAATTTGTGCATAACATCAACTTTAGCAGAAGACGTAGTTATTGTCGCTTGAAAGAGGCTGGTTAGGGTAGCAGGGCCGACTGCCTCTTCCTTCACCATTATCACTATTCATTTTCCGAATCCCATCAACCAGGCAACCATCATGTATCTGTTGATGCCACGGACAATACTGGAGTATCCCGCAATCCTCGCTTTAGACTTCATCTGGTACGTCCTGGACCTAGTGAAGGTGGGCTAAGGGATGAAGGAGCGAGGCAAGTGTGGTCACAGTCCGTTTCGCCTCATGTCAACGGCCAACTAACTGTTGAGCGTAATCAGGCCCTCGCACGTGCCATCTCATGAACAGTCAACGTGTAGTGCTGACTAATGCGGAGAAAGGAAAAATGAGGTGACCTGTGAAAATCGTCTGTGTACAATGCGCCGAGCCCTGTACCAGACCGCCTGCTCTCGTTCATAATTCACCATCTTACGCAAGATAACCAAGTTCGTCGTCATCCAAACGCTCGAGGTACTCTTTATCGAGCAGGATCTCTATATTCTTCTTGATGTCCCCAATTTTTGGGACAAAGCGCGACCTGATTTGGCTGATGCATTCACTAACTAGGACAGAGTGCTTCATCTTTTTCCTGGCTTTCATGATTCTCACCATGGCAGACTATGCCTCGAGTTAGCACACACAGAGCCCTGTATTTGATCATAGTATATCTTACCTGTAATACCAGCTGGCGGTCCTCTTCGATAGTTTTGTTCGTGTCAACCTCCTCTTGCTTGGACTCAGTCTTCGTACTAATATTGAGGTTGACACGAATCTTCTTGCTTTTGAAGTCGTAGTTCAGATGGAAGGTCTTGCCAGGGCCGAGTTTGTCGCCGTCCGGTTTCATGTGAAGTATTTTTGCTTTTAGTAGGATTCCCATAGCAGCATCGTGTACTTCAGGTGTCAATTGCGTCGCGGACAAGATGTCCTCGTACGTCTGGACGTCCTTGTCATTGAATAGTAACAAAATCGCCATCTGGTATACGCTGACTTGGAGGGTATATGGCGTTTTGGATGATCTACAGTATCCAGTCTTGACTTCGCCCTTGCAGAGCTGCCATAACCACGTAAGTTTGCGACCCTCATGCTTATTCTTATAGAATAGAGAAAAGCGATCCAGATCAGTCTGAATTTCTGCTGGAGGGTTAAATGTTGTGTGGGGCGCCGTCAGGGGCCAGAAACTGGTTCCTAAAATCGAATACGATGAATCGAGTGCAGGCTTGTCCAACTGGAGAGCTTTAGTATGCTCTCGGAATCCTGTATTGAGGTCTTTCGAGATTTGCATGTCTTGAAACATGCGTTGAAGTTTGTTGGTATATTCGAAGCCACAGGCTTCTTTCAGTTTGCTGATCATGCTAGTCTCCGCGTCATCCGAAGACGAGTTGCTATGCACAAGACGCCTTGCTAGCATACGCGAATAAAATTTCTGAAAGACGTCTTTGTCTTCGATGTACTTAAATACGGTCATAATCTGCGTCAAAGTAGCATCGAGCTCAGCTTCCTCCACACCCGTCCCACTTTTACGCAACAATACGTCCGTATACTTCGCTAGCAACTCGGGAGACCTGCTAGAACCGGCCTTGCAAATCTCGTTCCTGTTGACGAATTCTCGACAAGCATTGTCTAGCGACCTAGTAAATTCGGGTTCATCGGTAAAGGCTCGTTTTACTAATGTCTGATATTGCGTATGCGTCTCGAGTAGAGCCTCGACATAAACCTTTGGCTCAAGTTTCTCGGCGTCGGAGGCAACTTTCGCGACAGCCGCCAATCCGGCATTCCTTACATGAGCCTCAAACTTCTGGCGCAGCGGATCTAGCCCGTCGGTGATACGCGACAGTAACTTGTACATTCGTGCCATGTCTTCTTCACGGTCGTTGTCTAGGAGCACCTGGAATTCGTCGCGTAGTAACGCTGAATGATCGGCAATCAATGCCTCGTTACACGTCTTCCGTAGCGTAGAGGCAATGTCGTTATGCAGGTACATACGAACTCTCTCCTCCTCCTCGTCCAGTCGGGCCTCAGCCTTCTTCATGTATTCCACAACGCTATTCTCAGACACGAATTGCTTAGATTCTGCTTGATAGAACGCTTTGGTGGCAGCAAGAAAAGGTCTCTCAAAATGTGACCTGTAGATATCGAGGGTTGACTTAGAAGCATCCTGCTCATCAAGACCGAGAGAGACAAAAGAGTCTACCACCTGCTTTATTTGCCCATGCTCGATAGTTTCTCCATTTCGTTGCTTCTCAACTAGTTTCAGTACTGCGTCCATAACCTTCTCGTGAACAAGGGTGAAGAATTCGATGCGCCACTCGCAGAGATGTAATGTGTAAACATCGTATGTGTTCTTTTTCCCCTCGTCCATCTCGCGTTTGACCCAGTGCCTGTTAAGATACCGGAATAAATGATGGATGTACTTGGCGGCAATTGTGTATCGGTCCCATTCCCGAATATAAAACGCAAGCAAGGCCTCGTCAGTATGGGCCTTGGACTCCTGGAACAACACGGCAAGGTGCCTGTCGAGGTAATCCTTTAACTTCTTGTACAGATCCTCGCCGAGGAGGTGGGCTATTGCAATATCAGCCAAGAGTCCAGATAAAATGTATGCCAATCAGTATTTAGTTTTACCTCCTCTATGAGCCTGCCCAACCCCTGTGGGATTGCTGATATTCGTTGCCTTCTGTGACGTGCAAAAGTTATGGACGGCCCTATAGTCAATTAGTCTTGCGCATTTTCGTTAATGGCAAAGCGTACGTGTAGATGCCCATATACTGCAAAAAGCGGTCAGTCGCTTATCCCAAGGAGGAGCTTGAACTACGTACTGTCGTCATGTCCATGCCATCTTGGAGACTGGTCATAATCTTGGTGATGCCGATCTGAAGATAATTCCAACTGGGAGCCATTAGCTAGGCCATAACAAGCTCGAGAACAGCGATAGAGGTGTATACGCACGTGGCTTCGATGTCCTCTCTGTTCGGCTGCGGAGGCATCTGTATGGCCCGGGGAAGGAGAGCGCTAGCCATGGCGGGCTGTATTTGCCAGTAGTCGTAGTGGTGGATACGTTGACCTTGATTATACATTTTGGAGTCAGTTCACGTGTTTTCCTCAAGACATCAAAGAGCGTCGTAGCGAGACGGAGGGTGGAGGCTGGGTTCGCGATACAATATCGGGCTACACGAGGTTGTGCTCGAAGAGGTTATGCTAGAGAGTGAGCGGGAGCTGGGGCTAGAAGGGCAACACAAAAGGTAGGAAGGATTTATATTGACAGGCGAGAGGCCACAGCAGCAACCGTCCAGCACAAGGACGGTGTAGTGGCTACTCGAAAGCGAATGGAGGCGGTAGATGGATAACGACGATGGGGATGGATGTTTCTGAAGGGGCGACCACTTCACAGTAGATGAGACAGCAACGCACTATAGAAACAACGAGGCGGCTCGAGCCGTCAAGGCCGCGCTATCCAGTGTCTGCGGGTGTCACGGAGGCGGATGCGGGAGGCGATGTGTGGTTGTGTGGTTGTGTGGTTGTGTGTGCCTGTGTGCGTGTCTGTGCTGCAGTTCGAGGGTTGCACTCGCCGGCTCAGGAGCAAACCCACTGGCTGGGCCGACAGTGCCTGCGAGCACGTAGGACACGGTTCTGCGGACGTTGGCGGACGTTGGCGGACGTGGTCGTCGTTGTCGTCGTGGTCGTGGTCGAGGGTAGAGAACGGGCAGCACAGGGAAGAAGCTGGTGAAGGAAAGGGCCAGACGCACCCTCAAGGCTGAAGACGACCGAAGGGTGAAGGCAGCCAGAGGCAGGTAGATCTATATAGGTAGCGAGGTACCCGGGTAGGTAACGATGTATGAAGGCAGATACGGTATACGGTACCTTAGGAGGTAGAGGTTACCTGAGGTTGGATAGGTGGTTGTGCTTCTAGGTACGCTCTAGCCTATTTGTTGGGACCAGGGAATTCCTGAGATGGGCGGCCTGGAGGCAGAAGCCTACCTAAAGTGGGGGAGAGTAAGAGGTAGGTAGGTACCGAATCATACTAAGTATCTACCTACGTGCACCTAGACACGCCACGGGTACAGTAAGTATTGTGCCTGGAGCCCATTGTCTACTTACTAACTTTAGTACTTAACCTGTATGAGAATGGCTTGAAAGGGGCTAGTGTGCTGCCAACTATTACCGCCGCCCCTCCATTGCCCCTCATGCGATCCTTGCTTAGCTAGTGTACTTAGTTGGCAAGTTAGGTATTTATCTATGAATACAGATAAATTCTACTATTGTTCTACCTACCTACCATTGCATCATTCCGAACAAGTGCCATACGCCATAGAGTTGCTACCATTGTTATTTACCAAAAACTCATCTACTTACCTAGATAACTACCTCTCTCTCCATAATATACCCTGTTCAGCAAAGGTCTCTGTTCACCTGAGAATGAAATAACCAGCCAGAGTACACTAATACATGCCTATGCATTAGAAATGAGACAGATGACAACCGACCACTAAGTATGCAGTACCTGAAATCAATTCTTTTTAGCGTTACCGCGCATCCGCCCTTAGCTAGATGTCTTGTCTGATGTTTTCGTCTCACGTCTCTTCCTGGTCGTATGTATGTAACGTTGGGATAACAATGTTCGGCGGGACTGCGGCTATATTGATAAGTGTCTCGATTACATAGAGATTACAGAGAGCTCATGACCGAAAACCCGGGGTATCATGTGATGAATGGTATGTTTGATAGGAATTTTACTTGTCATTCTCTATTGCGCCCAGCTTTTCTGCCAATCTAAAAACACTGATAGTGAAGTTGAGAATCCAAGCAATCAACCCAACCAAAGTTAATGCCGCCAATCCTCTTGCTAGATCCAGAGATTGCCATTCTTCCACGCCGTCCTTAGCCATTTGCGCCATTCCAGCTCCACTATGATACACGAGGGCTTCGAACGCCAACGCCGTGCTTGCAGATTTCAAGACTATGAAAACCAGATCGAGAAGTGTGAGCGACACTTTTTGGGCAGGGGCTCGTAGACCCAGAGGTTTGCCCGTGTATTCGTCCCATGTCATGTACAATATGTACGGGATCGCGATCGAGTCGATAATGATGGCAACAATTGCCTGTGACGTCTCTGTTTGACTACTACCACTGGCAATGTCGGGGTCTTTTTCCCTTCTATAGATGACTGTCGCCAATGCTAAAGCTGAGATGGTAGATATAAGAACAATGAGGCGAAACATGAGCGGGGCGATAGGATGCCTGAGGACAAAATTTCCTAGTCGCATAAACCAGGCATTCTTCCGAGATTTGATCGTCTTCGAGTCCAGCGGATATAACGGTGTCCGTACGGGGTCATCAAGGCCAGGCATCAGCTGGTCTAGGATGTCCTGGCTGACCACCTCATATTGGTCGTGAGATTCCTGGCCGTAGGACGAAGAATGAATAAAGTCGCGCCATCTGTCGTAGGGATCCTCATCGGGCGCGCGATATCCAAGTCCCATAATGACAGGCTCAGCACTTCGTAAGTGGTCCCATCGTCGTCCAGGTCGGTCGGCACGCTTTCTCAAGAATACCGGGAGCTTGGAGACTCGACCTTGTTTCTCGTCAACCCAATCGACGTAGCCATCTTTCGAAACCCGACGCCTCAGGGGATGGGTGCCTTTGTTCTGTTCGGGGCGAACACTCGGCGGAGGAGGACGGATGCGGCCGCGAACCTGCGGCCGAGGACCGTGAACTTGCTCATCATACAATTCCACCCAGGCAGGAACGGTGGCTCTCAATGGGTTCCGGTCCATCCCAAGGACACAGCAGCAGGCTCATAAGAATCGAATGAACGAGAACAGGAAGTATGAGATGTCAGTGTTTTAATGGGTCACGCCGTCGGGATTGAGATTGTGTGGCCAATGGTCATGATCGTGTCGTCAGGCGTGGAAAGAGGAGTGGTGGAGAATACATTAGAATAATATAAGCTTGCTCATAAGCGCCTAACTGAACTTTCAACTGCAGTATACAAGAGCCTCGGGCCCGGTTAACCAAAAAGTCACGTCCACTATGTGCCGTACGTGCCGTGCGTGTCGTGCGTGCCGCTGTTGTTCCTGAGCCGGTAGCGTGCTTGATGAAGAGGGTATGTAGATTAGAGACGCTGCAGACACAATCCCAACGGTTGACTCGGTTGGCTCGATATGCCGTAATCAGCCCAACTAAACAGCGCGCATTCGGGAAGTCAAGTAAACAAAGATGAAACAGCCAGACGCCCGGATCAGTTGAAGAGTAAAACTGTAGATAAGAAAACAAGAAGAACGTAAAGTAGTACAGAGAAGAAATAAAAGGCTTCGATGCTGTGTTGTAGATGGAGCTCCTCGACACGCGATCGGCTGTCAAAAAAGGCGAGATGCGAGAGGAGAGCAAGACAAGAAGAATCGGAAGACCTAAACTCGAGGTTACGAGGGTGCTAGAAGCCTTGTTATTTGGTTGGACGCCGACGGGAGCATGTGGGGCATGTGCAGGTGGGTTTTGCCTCTACAGCAAGTAAGTACTACCTACGATGTCGGTAAATCCCCACATGCTGCAGTTTCCGGGGATAGCTCTGTCAGATGCCAGCGAAGCTCCCAGAATGCCGTACGTGTAGATGCACTGCAACTCTTATTAAGAATCATCAATACATGTAATTATCATACCCAATCCTATGGAATGAACTCCGGAATCACTTTTTTTTCCAACCTATTCTCCCTCCCAGCCACGATTATATGCTCGTCACCTTGTATACTAAAGAGCTAGGCTCGAAGTTGGAAGTTGGAGCCTTGTGTCATGGACTGATGTCACCAGCTTGACCCCCCTGCAGTACTAATAATACTTAAACCAGAACTGGATTTCCCAGCCTGGCCCTTGGTGACAAGGATTCAGCTCCATTCACAATCGGAAAAATTAATGAATAATCGCCAACATCCCCAAACCGCTATGTCATAACCTCCGACTCGCCGCAATACGCTATCATTTACATTGTATTTCGTCTCGCTTCCAAGCGGCCTCCTTCAGCCCCCACTCTGGTAATCGATCCTTTCCCTCACGCGTCCAAACATTGACACAAAAATGCGATTGTTCCTCCTCCCCATATCAACTCGACGAACACTGTTGTACTGCCAAAAGTTGCAGGCCTTACCGTCAGAAAAGAAGTCCCGGATCGACAGAATCACGTCACGCGCTGCGAAACTGTGGAGTGATTGGGAGAAGAAGGAGAGTGGCTGGCAAAGAGTGGTCGTCAAGTATGGCAACAGAGCCCTTCGCCAAATACCCTACGAAGAATGGGGGTTGAAGTCGGTTCCTACGCTTTCAGCAAGGCGACGGGCCGAGGAGGTTATGGGCAAAGAAAAGCACCATCTCATATTTCCAGAGTCCATCATCTCTGCCACAAGAGCACCCCAGATACTGCATACACTCGCGACCGAACGAGCAAGCCTGCATCGATCCAGGATGATATGGTGTTTCGTCGGGATGCCCATCACTGCGCCGTTCGCACTTGTGCCCATGTTAGTGTCAACTACCCTCCCCGAGTTTGATTCCCGTCCGTTTCTAATACCCCGAGTTTAGAATTCCTAATCTGCCATTTTTCTACTTGGTTTACCGGGCATGGTCTCATTACCGGGCCCTTGCCGGTGGCAAACATCTTCAATGGCTTCTATCCCGCAATTTCTTGACCGTGTCGCCTTCAGAGGCCCTAGATACCATCTTCTCTCACCATGTCCGTTCATCAAATCCTCCAGTAAAGCCAACTCATCCGGACTCGTTTCAAAAGGATAAAGGCTCATCCACGCAAGAAAGACTGTTGTTGACGCAAGAGAGCAGCCGTAAGCTCGCTCAGACTCTTGAGGTTCCAGAGCTGGAGGCCGAACTCGAGCGGGCGATTTGGCAAGTTGAGACTGCGATACGAAAACAAGAACAAAGTGACGTGTCCGAGAGGACTTCGCCCACTCCCGGGCCAAAGCAGTCTAATCCTGAGAAGAAATGAATACTTACATGATAAGCCCGGGAGGCTTTAGGGTGCGACTCAGAGGTTGTTGAGGCTATTTTTAGCCTCTGTCCTGTTGTCTTTTGCGCTTCGCGTCCCCGAAGGGTAGGGATCACACCCAGCTCCATTATCACCTCCTCCGATGCCAACTTCTGCATACAGTGCCTGAAGACCTCGGCCGCCCTCGAGTGATTTGAAAGACAATCATTAAACGTGGACCCGCCAGCAGCCGACTATAAGTACAAATGTCACGTTCACTGGGCGGCTTATCGTTTTCTCTCACCCAGTCGTTATGTGAAATTACGAGGTGTCAGCGGCCGTTTCAATGTTTTCGCAAGTAGATGGCCCATTATCGACATGCAGGTTAGATAGTCTGTGAAAACCCGTTGCTTCTACCTGCTACATATACAAGTCGCGAAACTATCCTATGGCAACTATCAAATCCCTGTTCTTCAATGCCGCGTCACCGGTTCTCTACGCCGCTCGTCTTTTCTCCTTGGTACGTGGGTTATATCGAGGAGCCCTACCCAAGCGTGAGCACCATTGACCTCCCGGAAAACGTGTCGGCCAGGATCCTTGGATCTTATATTCTAAATTATGGGAGTATGGGTAGATGCCCCGGCGCAACTTTTTCGTCCCGATATATACTACAGGCCACCATCGTCTTCGGTGTCTCCTTTATCCCTGCTCGCGCCTCCTGGATAAGCTATAAGCTATAATACTCTTTACGTCCTGGTATGTAAGGTTTATGAACCCAGTTTACAGACACATTTTCATGAGACACGATGATTCTCGAGGCCACTGTGAGCCAGAAAGCGAGAGTTTTCTTTGTCGACAAGGCCCTCGTGTGAGGCTCAAATATGTGGCTTGCAGAGCATATAACCCGAAATCCTACGGCGTTGCCGCTTCCTAGATGACGCTCGTCAACATGGCAGAGTGGCAAAAAGGACGGTAGCCATATACACTTTCTCACTCGATGCGAATGATCTATACCAAGGATATTCGTATTATTGAGACCTCCCGTTGTGTAGTTGCCTCATGCAGCAGTTCTTGGACTTTTTCATTCGGGCTGTCTCCACACAACCAGCAAGATAGATCTATGTATTTTTGTGGTTCTGTCCCGAGCTATCAATTAACTCAAAAACTTACACTAGAATAGAGAAGCCAACACATAGATATTCATAATACGAATAAAAAGGCGGATGCCAGCTAGATCACTTTACCTTTGATACACACCAATCCAATTAAACTAGCAGGAGTCTTAATAATCTTATTCTAGGTAAAGAATGGTACAACTATAGTATCTAATCTGTAAGAGAGAAGCTTATCTCTTAGTTTATGTGTACATATATGTGTTCTCATGCTCTATCCAAATACATGTATTGCATAATTAATCAGATTATTTTATTATAAGCTTGATAGATATGGATTCTGTCCATTGTTGACCTATCGGAGGGACTCTACTGCTAGAGACGTGACTGACCATCCTAATTATAACATTGGCTCACAGACTTTCCCCCCAATTATTAGGTACTAACTCTTTCATCTCTAAGCACACATCTATCTCTCATCAGAAGAGCTCTATCATCAACACGGATGGCTACCCAGTAAGCTTACCTCAATGAAAGAAGACCTAAACAAAGCCATGGAGTCCAAACTGTCACAATGCGCTAACTTGGGGTCAAAATATAGAATCTCCCTCAGTAGTACAAATGCAGCCTTCTTAAAGGGCCTTGTGATACTCTCAAGCTGACACGAAAGTTTAAAACTCTCCCTCAAGTATGGTGTGCTGTTGGCGGTAATTCAATGCCCACTATCGAGAGCTCTACCTAATTAATTGCTCTTCTAATCACGATCTCTATGCGTAGATTAGAGCTACCTTATTATGGTTTACCCTCTATAAATAAAGATGGTAGGACCGTCTTAGCGAAAGGTTCTAGGCGATCGGTCTAGTAACCCTCCGCTCTGGATTCTTTAGTAGATTTCTTTTCCTATTGGGTTTCTTGCTCAGGCTACACCACGTCATACCTTCTCATTTTATTGTTTGTGGTTTCTTCTAACTTCTAGTTTCGACGTATTTTGATATAATCTAGCTATTATAGGCAATATGAAACTTATATCCGTGAGCATTTAGGTGCCCGCTGCCAGGCGTAGTCTCTTAGGCTGTTCTGGGATGAGGTGCTTGTTTCCCATCACATACATAATCGGAGCCATGATATCAACTATGGACGTCCTCGGAATTGTCCTCAAGCCCTAATATCACTAGACCTTTTCTTATAGATAGCTTTTCATCATAAACCAAGAATTGAGGGGGAATTGCTATAAATAGTAGTGAGGCATGTGTTAGAGTAAATAAATTTGAAACGGAGGAAAGCCACTTCAATGCCTGACTCAATCTACTACCACACAGCGAGGTATCACACGGAAACTTCGACAGGTTGACCCAGTACGGCGAATCCACGATCATTAGCAACATATCCGCCTCCGAATAGCGAGAGGCCCGTCTTACTTAGTATAGAAGGACCACAAGGTCTATTTGAAGTTAGTGATTATTGAAATTGTCCTGTTGGAGGACGTCTAATCGATCAATCGCCTGAACAGTGTAGTGTAGTTAGTCCGTAGGAGGTCATTAGGGCTACTTTTGTACGGGGTTTGGCTGGAATTATATGCTAAAAGTTTGGTCTGCGTCGGAGACATCTGCAAATCTCACTTAGCATGGCCAAAGTGACATAAGACTATGTTTCATTTTTTGGACCATGGACTGATATGTTTGTGATACATTCATTTACCCAAGAAACAGATGTGAGATTTACTTTAACTAACTTCCAAGCTCAATAATCGCATTGAAGATACACGAAAGGTTCTTCGTCCATACCGTTGAGTGAACAAGGGGTGACATAAGGTACTCTATCGTACGACGATCTTACAAACTCTGGTGTGTCAAAGGCCACGCCCCTACAACGAGGATTTAAAAGTGTCAACGCGGGGTTATGTCCCGTGTTTGATCAGCGATGACATTGGTGAGCCACATATTGAACAAATTTAGCATCACGCTCTAAGCCCTATTTCTTAATCCTGGCCATAATTAAAAATCGACTGACCATTGGGTATCTGTGACGTGGAAATGGAAAGACTATTATGGCAGATTGGTTGGGAATAATCCTATATATGCTTGCAACTTGGCGAGTTTCTATTGAGGAATGGATGAACTAGTGCTAGGGTAAGAAAAGTATAGAGACCTCCGAGCAGATCAGGGGTCTTGGCATCACAATGCGAGAATACATCGTCTCTGAACATACTATTATGATCAAATCCCAAGCTTCCAAACGACCGCCAAGTTCGTAGAGCAGAGTTTTCCAAGGCGGCTTGCAGTTTCACGGCTGATAATCGAGGCGATTCCGTATCTTGGAAGTCAGTTGGCCCACCATAGTACGATTCTATACAGCTCCATGATAATATGCTGCTGGACATCATGGGGCTTTCTAGGCGTGATGATTGGGATCTTATAAGGAAAGCGCTTTGTCTCTGTGCTGTGATACCATCACCTTTAATCTTTACCCGCGTCGATAAGTAATAGCCATCTCTGCATTTACTGACTTTATTTTGAGAGGTATGCCCAACCCCTAGCCCACACATTATTACGAATGTTCCTAATGGAGAACAGCTGGGCTCTTTACATTCGCTTTTCACGGCCGGCCGATTGTGCATATTTTTCCGTCTGAGAGTAGGTTTTTTCGATATAACAGGGTGATGAATATACGTTAACTTGAAGAAATAAAAGCGGCTACATTTTTCATACCCATTTAATAGATTTTTCAACTCATCATCATGAAGATCAACGGACTTGCAGTGTTCTCTACTTTTGTGCTGTCCGCTTGCCTGACGCACGCCGCCAATGACCAGGGAGACGCCTCTGACGTGGGCGTTCAGATCCAAGACGGTGCCATTGGCAACAACTCTGCTGTTGCTGACGGCGCCAACGCTGATAACCAGAACGAGGACCAGAATGAAGCCGATGGCAATGCTGACCAGAACGATCTCAACAACATAGGCCAAGCTCTCAACGGTAGCATTGCAGATGGCTTCAACGACATCAACATCGACCCGAACGATATTCAGGGTAGCCTAGGGCAAAATATTCTGGACCTCCTTCTCTCAATGGGAATCTGCAACTTCAATCTCAATAGCCTCGGGGGTCTTGGCCTCGGTAATGAGATCCAGCTACTTATCCAACTTCAACAGCTGCAACAGCTGCAGGCGCTCGGCATTGTCAACTCGTTCGCCGTCGACCAGTTAATTCAACAGGAGATCTTGTCCCAGACTTTCAATCTGAGTGAGTCCTAACCGAACCTATGACAGTGTTGCATAGTGTTTAAATACAAGATACTAACTCGGAGATATGCAAGACATTATTAAACGAAGCATCCAGGCATCCGTGAAACAAGCGGCTCGTGCTAAGAAGCGCACTGTTATCTTAAGGCGACAGTGCGCGAATGTTGGACGATCGCAAGGCAAAGCAAAATAACTAAGACCAGGCCAAGAAAGGCCAGAAGAATCAACATAGGGGAGAGGAGAAGGCTTTTGAAGATAAATAAGGTATACCATGCTATCTAGACTTGAGAAAATATACTCTAAGTAGCAGGCGATGGAGGAGTTGTACACGGTGGCCGAAGCTCCCCATCATTGGGGAGTCAGAGGATACCCACCCAGCCTTATTCACAGGTATTAGTTCATCATGAGTGGCAGGCTATGGTTACAATCTAGGTAATGAAACATAATACCATCTGCTCAGCAGCGCTGAGCGACTCTAAAGGCGACTTCATCTTGTATTAGGTGTCAGTGTTTGCATTTTGTTTGCCATACGCATACTTCTGTTCTACATAACAAGGCAATGGTATTATTTGACTATAGTGAAATATCACATTTGCCGGCCTTGAGTCTGTACATTTATTTGGAATTTTACTCGTATTTCAGCAACATCTGAGGTTTAGACCAAACGGCTCAACTGATATTGAAAACCCAGCCCCGTGTTGATTCAGAGCAACACTGTTACCATGTCGTCTAGCCTACCATCGTATCGAGAAGGAAAGTTTCGTTTCTTGGAAGCGTTGTTTCAATAGACACTTACATATAATTCGCTTAGCCGCCGGGCTTTAAAAACAAGACATGGGTGCAATGATGAGATCGTCGACCTAGCTGGTGACACGGCTCCTCGCGCTCGGATATCCAGACTTTCCGCGTAGTTGCGACTCGAAGAGTAGGAAGGGTGAAATTCCTCGATATCAACCCTGTGTTATATCTCCCCAGCTATGCTGACACTAGCCTGCATGAGGAGATCTGTCACCTGTGACAGTTCCGGATGAAGCATCCCCCTTCCCTGCAGATTAGGGGTCTGTTCGGCCAACGTGCATTTCATGTGCCGGGAGAACAAGACAGCCGTTTCAACCACTCCAGTTCCCCCCAATCATGATCTAGTATCCTTCTGTGCAGTAACAAGAAAGATCCTTCCTCCTCGCTGTGTCAATGTTCGAGAGAACGGATGGCACATGCATCTTTATAGTCTTGGCATGAGGAGATATTGAGCTTAGTCATAACCCAGACCCTTAAACCCCGCGATCTCCAAGGGGTTTTGTAACACACTCCAACCCGCTGCGGCCCCTGCATGCTGATCCCTGTCCTTCTCTGTAGAGAAGTTGATACTGGGTTTACTCCTCAGCTCATTGGCAATTCTCCTGGATTAGATGATACCTATCGTATATGCCAATAGGGAAAATCGATCAGTATAATCACGACCAACTCGATGGTATTTTGATAACCAAATGGCCATTCTATCTCTAAGTAGAATTGGCTTCATATTGCTTCTGCTCGTGTAATGCCAATTCGACTACGGGACTGCTCATAGCCGGCCCTGGCTGTCAGAACATATCAAGCAATCCTCGGTGGTGATCAAGCAGGATGAGGAACGGGGTTTTTACCCGTCCGGCATTGACACCGTGAAATCATTGGTTGCCGGCATGGAAGCTGTGCCTAAACGACGTCAAGGAGGTGTTCATGTCACGTTCCAAGTGAGTAGAGATGGCAGGACCTGGTCCAGCAGGTCATATGAGCCGAGTCGGTCAGATCCCCATCCGTGCATGACCATTGCCTTATCCGGTCTGCAAAAAAGTAAGTGCAACAAGGCCTCCAGAGTCCGGATCAGTCTCGACTCCTGGACGCTACCTTAGGGCTCATAGTCTGTAGGGCGAACGTTGGCGCCGGCTACCGAATGCGATCAACACGAAGCCACGACCCCCTGTGATGTTTTCTCCCTGTTCTGTACCGTCTAGCCACGATGTTAAACACTCTTGCCGGGTAGGATAGAGCCCCCTGCTCAGGCTTGTTTTATCCAACTCTGCTCCGTCCGGCGCGGTGAGCATAGCATTCTGACACGCACCGGATCACTCCTTCGCTGATATTCCGAAATGTTTTTTCGACTCCCGTGAGCTTGGCATTGTTTCTTCGCCTCGTACCATCTGATCATCCTACCGTGCCATCCGATATATAAGCCTGCCGGGCTGACCCTCAATGCCATTCAGTTTCTGTTTCTCACCACCATCTCACAAAGACCCATCAGATCTAATCAACTCACTCTTTACATTCATTCCTTCAGAGGTATGCGGCCAAGATGATCTCCCTCTCCATAAAAGGAACATTCGCTAACGGACAGAAACAGCTGTGCTCGTTGTTCACTCCACTCTTTTAACGATCTAATTGAACTTTCGAGGTACGCAAGGCTTAGCAGGGCCGCCTGGTCATTCCTGAGCGATCTTCTGGGATCAGTGGGAGACTAACGAGAGGCCATAGCTGTGCTCACATTCAATTTAATTAATTTAATATCGACATCCAATCGCTACACCTTATTCAAAATGAAGGCCTCAACCATCTTCGTCGGCGCTCTCGCCGCTGTTGCCAGTGCTGCTCCTACCACCACTGAGAAGCGCACCTCGATCGACTTGAGCGCGTTCAACCAGTTCTCGTTTGCGGACCAGAACCTGCAGTACTTCAATGCCATCAACCTGTTCGACCTGCAGGCGTTCGAGCAGCTGGCGGCCTTCAACAACCTCAACATCGCCTCCTTCCAGGGTCTCTTCTCCAACAACGTCTTCGACATCAACGCCCTGCTTCAGCTCCAGCAGGTTGCCCTCCTGTCTCAGCTCGGCGGCCTCGGCGTGTTCAGCAACTTCGACCTCTCCACCCTCAACCTGGGAGGTATCGACCTCGGCCTCGTTTCCAGCCTCGGCGGTTTCGACGTCAGCTCCCTCATTGACGCCAGCCTCATCCCGCAGATCCAGGCCATCATCCAGCAGACGCAAATCGCCGCCATCATTGCTTAGATGAGGGCCGGGTGATCCACCAATCAGAGCAAGAGATGAATAATCTCGACTCTTTTCTTCCTAGAGGGTTGCCTACAAGGTTTCCTTCTCCGCAGGCGGGTGTTAGTGGGAAACGACAGGGGTTTGTTTGGTAATTTGCATCGGAGCCACGGGGCACTGCATCGTGGTTGAGTCTGGAGAGGGGCGATGGGATAGAATAGGTTAGGCGGAAGCCGGTAGATGTTGAACTTTTCTTCTGAATATACTACCTGGTCTTCTCAATTCTGTCGGTCAAACACCCTGGCCCAGTTCCCTCTGAAACAGTGATTATGCCTCCAAGCTCTACTTGTACACATGGATACATGCAAGAGCGGACCCGGAACCCTGATAATATGCAGTGGCCGTCTTTGGAAGGATGTTGGACTTACACAGTACACCTCGTAACCACCCCCTTGGCATTGATAAGAACGAGATGAATCTTCGTATATCTCCACACTAGACGAACTTATGCGAATGCGGTTACACTTGTACCGTTGTCTTGGGTAATTATCTGAACCCACCTACATAGCTCCCCTTCAAGCGATGCATGCACAGCTTTACCGCCGAGGTCCCCCCATGGCCAGGCCCCTCATATTTCCACATACGCATAGATGCTTGATATTCTCCTTGAGAATTCCCCGCAAGGATACCCGGCAGTCAGTGCGATAGTCATCCCTAACACCGACTCTCCGGGTGCCGGCGCCACCCGGAGGACCAGGAGGCTGGCTCAATATATGAAGACCCCGCTCGTGACCTGGGGGACGGGATAGGACTTGATTGCTAGATATGGCAATCTGTTCGGCAAGCCCACTAGAGGCGTAGCAGCACGTGGGCTCTCGGCTTTCTGTTCCACCCGAATGGTACCTCTAGTACTCCCCATGACGGGAAGTTAGAAACGAAGAGGTGTTAGTTCGGGGTTTGAACTGTAGTATACTACTTGACAAGCGAGCACTACGAGGCGTTGAAGAGATACACGTACGCTGCTTGGTGATGCGAGTAGAAGGCGCAGAACCTAAGCGCTGGCAATTACGTACTGGCATCCTGTACTCGAGAGAAAACGGAACAAGCCCTGCCATTACCTGGGAGCTCATCGATCGCCAAGGCATGAACGACCAGCGTTAACCAGTTGCCGGAAGTAGGTAGCATTGTTTATCGATGTCGATGCGAGGGGACCGGGTTTATGGACGGGGTCGGGCTAGGTGGATTCACGTACCTAGTCTAGAAGACCATTTCCAGGGCCTTGTATCCGGGATATAGTAGGGAGGAGTTAGATATCTCTTGTGATTATCTCCAAAAACGACGCCTTACTTAGAAGGCTATCTACGCACGAGTATATGATTATACGCATTGCGACAGCATAGGGGTCTTGATGATATCATATCGTACGGTAATTTTCAATAGGACCGGGGTCTTAGTCAATAATATGTAATTCCTTCGGACAATTTCCAGTTCCGTCGAGGATATTGAAGTCCAGACCTGGCTTGGGCATCAGCTCGCGATGCAGCCCGTGACAGCGCAACAAGCTAGGATTATCTCAAGGAGTGTAAACAGTCCAGCTCAGAAGCAGAGCATCCTGCGTACATACCTACATTATATGTAGGGTTGTTTTGTTAAAAATTGTACTGTACATTCTTGACTACCTACTTGAAGGGAAGTTCCGGCTATCCACTTACATCGTGGATACAAACGCATTATAAGCTACCTATCGAACATCATCACTGGATATTGGATTCTGCTGTTCTCGGTATGCATACGACCCATGTACATGCATGCTCACAGGCGGCAGCGATCTGCGCAGACATGGGATCCTGCAGACGCCAATTACCATAAACGCTCACCTACATGCCTTTAGATGTATATCCTTATGTACTGAGCAGGTATGTTGTGGAGGCCTATACACTATCTGGGTATGTATCCTATTAGGCCACCTACAGCACATGTGCCACATACATGCTGTTTCCATTCGATCACAAATACCGAACAGACGCATACGTGTACGCTAGGTACGTGTTTGACTATACTGGGTATATGCGCGTATTCCCAGTCATACAGATACAGATACAGCGGCATATCGTATGTTAAGCTTGCAGGTGTACGCATACACAGAGTACAGATCAGCCAGCGTTTACCCGCATCCGATCCTATGTTGTCGTGGGTCACATGCCTACACTTACACCTGCACTTACACCTACATCTACACCTACATTTACACCTACAACTACACCTACAGCTCCACCTAGAGCTACACCTACAATAGGGAGCCAGGTCACACCTGGAACCTGGATACCTATTCTAGGAAGAACGAGCAAGGCTAGCTGCGTTCACCGTGAGCCCTACACTACCTAGTATACTTCTGACGAGGGCGTTATGTGGTGCGGCGCTGTCACATCGGGCTCACTGCATGCATATTATCGTACATCAGCTCCATACGGACTACGCGCACACCTACATGCGCCTCCCAACGGACAGTATTGTAGTGTATGTGGTATATGTACCTATACCACAAACGCTGTTGCCTACGCCTCGCTATGTAATACATAACGACATTCACGGCTAAGCAATAGGGTGTGAACTCAATCTCAATCGGCCAAGAAATGCGGCCGCTAGTTCAAGGAAAGCATTATTTGCGAAATTGAGCAAGGTGCTGCTGTAGGTTTTGGAGACTGCTTACCAGGAATAGATAGTCCTTCCAGGGTTTGTTCCTTTCTTATATAAGCCGAGATACCTACCTATACCCATTTGGAAACCGTTCGTTGCTGGCCCAGACGAGTTAATCCGTCTTGGGAAATGGAGCTATATTCTCACGGACGAACCTACAGATACAGCGTGAACGCGTTAAGCTATTAGTGTAGATGGTAGATCTAGTCTAGTCTACTACCAGATAGGCTACTTAGACAGCATAGTAACACAAGCACTCTCTGCAGCCAGCCAACGCGCCACTCTGCGTATGGTATCCTATGCAGAATGTGATGTCGAGACAGGAGTTAAATGTTGACCGCTGGTCTCGCTTGTGCCATGCCGCCACTCATCAACCTACCCCGGACTGACAACACCCTGTTTCGCGTGTTTTCATGTAGGTACGAGGGGTGATCAAAAATGAGGCCAGCTCTCAGGGCATTTTTACCCCCTTACTTACTCATACGCTCACCTCTTCTTGCTTTTTTTTCTGTCATATAACGCGGAATTACCCGTAGACGGATCGACACGCATAGCCTTATCTGTCTGGTGTAGCACACATGGTTGGGTGTATCGGTAGAGCAGACCGCAAGTGAAGGGTAAATTATTGTCCCTTTCCCGTGAATGAATGAACGAATGTACAACACACACCTCTCCATACTGTGAATTCTAAGGTACAGATAGAGACAGGTATAAGGAAGGCATACAGACGCAATGCAGCAGGGCATCCATCCCCCTTACCCCATGTCATCCTCATACCGCTTGAGAGGCATGTGTAAGCTTTTTGCTTCGATTTCGAAGGGGAAAAAAAGCCAATGGCCTGCAGGACAGGCGACGCGAGTGCAGATGTGACACATGCAAGAGAGGAACAGCGCCGTGGCTCATTACTATGTGGTCATCATCGTCATCATCGTCATCACTGACGGTCGATCATTGCCTTCCCACCCTTCCATGAAGCTCGGGAAGTGGTTTGTTTGTGATACGGTATGCCTTTCAGGTGTACCGGTGCCCACCTGAGCTATCTTGGTATACCGGTAGATGCACATGGAGCTGATTGAGGATTGCAGATGCTTCAGGACCTTGTAAGAAGAAGAAGAGGAGGAGGCATACCTGGCCACTGATCCCCTGCTAGGCAAGACAAGCATGCTAGCTTTTCTAACTTGCTTTCTGACGTCCTGACTGACTGCTTGCCTGATCATGCGCTGAAGGCCGCGTATGCAGCGATATCACCCTTCCTATTACTTGTCGATCGCAGCCCTGGACTGCCGGGAATTACTGGGTGCTTGGGGTCTTGAAACTTATCTATCTACTATATTGTATACAAGCTGCTTTGCCTTTGCCTGCCTATATCCGAATCATAAGACCGTCGTCCCCCCCACTCTTCGCTGGTCCGTTGGACGGCTCGGCCGCCCGACCGGCGTCGGAGCCTCTGGCAGTGGCCTGACTTCGAGATTGCTGTCCGAGAGGTCCGTGAAGCGTTGCGCTCGCTTTCGCTCTCGCCCTACAGCAGGTAACCTCGATACCTGGATGGGCCTGCATGCGGTGCGGCGCTCCACGACATCGAGCCATGGCAATGTATGTACACTATAGTGCGCAACTCTCCTCCTTCTGAACCCCCCACGTCAGAGTAACAGCGCGTCGGGACACTAGCTACCGGCTTACTGTCTTGACGGAGCCAAGGCCTCCTTTTACTGTAGGTATTTCCTCCTCGGGCCGTGTCGGTGGGTTTCTCCCTTTAGAATCATCGTCCTCGTCGTAATTGCCGATAGACTTGCCATTATCATGTTATGTATGATCTGGTCACCCCCAAACTAACGCGCCTTGCCTCGCCTGAGTTGCAGCCCGCGTGAACCGTGTGTTGGCCTCAGTAGGTTAGAGCACCAACAGGCCGCACACCACCCCCCAGCTGCCCAGGCATTTCCTATTACGGCCATCAGGGTACACCGTTAGCTCAGGGGGCCTTGCGTCTCGGCCGCTTGCAGGGCATGTATGTAAGTTATGTATGCGCCGTAATTAGCGTTTGCGGGGTTGGTAATTACTTACGCAGTACGGAGTAAACAGCTTCTGTGGCTGTTTTCACCGGACAAAGCAAAGAACTTCTTTAGTGTAGGGCCTTATCTCCATATTCTATTTCGGGACTCCCTCTCTCATGCAGACATGAGGTGAGCCTATTAGTCGAGGGTGGCCCAGGTGACCGAATCGCGTCACCGAAAGGGAGACGGGCATGATAACTGCCTGGCTTAGCTGAGGATTGCGTGATGCCGGTTCGACGATAAGCCGCGAATAGAGTCACGGCCCCAAGGTCGAAGGGCGCGGGTACACTCTCTGTGTTGGATAGATAGTTTTAATTTGCAGCCATGCATGGTAGAGGTGATAACGTCAATGGGACGCAGGAACAGTCGCACAGGTAACTGATCAGGCGGAGAGGCCCAATCGAGAGACGATGCAACACATCCCAGCCAACCAACCAGCCCTTGGCCTTCTATCTGCAGGATCTGCTGGGTCTCTCTATCGAGGTTAGGATATTTAAATAATTCGTACCAATGAACGAATATCACCGTCGTCCACCTCGAATGCTACCGTTCACCTCCAGTTCGCCCTACAGTCCACCCACCCCACCCCATCTGGAGTCCGGCCTTGTAGGTCTACGCATAATTAAGCGGACGTGTGAAACGTTCATAGGACTCTCGTTGGCGTCGTTTCCACCGGAACCAGGTTGGCGTGGGTCAAACTTTCCCTCTATACTAGCATCAAGTCACCGGCATTACCAGCTCTCGCGTCCTAGCCCAAGCGTGTCGGCGTTCGGTTCTGTAACAGAATGCCGAGCGTACCGTTTGACCGTCCGCCGAAGCTTCCGCTCTGTTTTCAGCCGCATGTAACCTACAGTGACCGGGTTTAAGTAATCAAGCTGCTCCTTCGCAACCGGGTTCAGTATATTGTTGTCATGGATCTTCAAACCAGTTGCAGCTCGTTGTACTGGGGTCGGAACCCCGCTAAATTAAGTATCCTTTAAGCATAAGGTTGATCGAGTCGTGTCTCCTGCTGAATAGTGTGAGCCAGACGAAACTGCTGTTGACTAGAAACGAGTGGTTTCCGCGAAGCGAGGGGGAAATCTAGGTGTGCATCGAAAATGCTATGGTGGGTACTAGAATTACATGGTAACGTTCTGAGGTGTAGTGAGGTAGTATAGTAAAGTAGTATCGACGAAGGCGTGCCATTAGGCGCAGCAAGTCACATGAGGTTAATTCAAGCTGCTGAACCCTTAGTGATACCAGGTGTAGGTGATACAAGTAAGCGCCCCGAATTGATAACATTTTGGTTTGGGCGATATTCACTTTGATATACGTAGTGCTCCAGCTGAGTCCAGCCACAGCTAACCATTCTAGCTGAGAGTTTGGATTGCTTGGGGGCGCGCGTCCAGCTTTGAATACTTAGTAAGAAATGACGGCACGATAAGCATGGGGGCACGACCGGGAACTGGTTGAGCAGAGTCATCAAATGTTCGGCATTTCGTGGCCAGGGTATATATATGATAATTCTGAAATATGAACACAAATGCATAGTTGATACCGACATTCTCCGATCGCCAAGTCATTCCCCATACACAATATAGCATCCCAGTCCCAATTTGTAGAACGATTAAAACAATGAGGGCGAGAAATGTAGCCAGAACCCCCACGACCCATCGTAGAATCGTGAGACCAACTGCTGTCCAGAGCGGGGTGCACCGCTCCATTCGCCCAGGAATTTCTCGGACCGAAGTAAATTGCCCATCGTAGGCGCCTGTGCTCTATGCGTATTAATCGAGATTTAGAGAGCGGGCCCTGTTAGGTATAACGAAACGATGCCGGCAGCTTTTCAAGGGTTGGCGTGGACAGATGAAGACTAGGGAGGCGGGGAATAGGCGCTGCAACACCCCACGATCCGATCCCGATAAACAGCACAGCAAAAAATGGGTTTTCTTGTTTTTGATTTGGAAAAAACATTGCCCTAGCGCCGATGTACCTTAGTCCTTGTCGTGACAGTTAACGCCGTGAGATAAACAAAAGTTGAAAATATCGGTTCGTGTGCTGATCTCCATAAAAAACGCCAGTGTTACTCAGTTCCCCCTGTTTCGACACGTACCAAACCAAAACAGAATATGTAGGAACAGACACAAATCGGCACGCCGAGTGAATATGCAGGAGACGCTTGGCTATGCAGTGTGAAGCTATGATGAAAACACGTCGAGAGAACGGTTGGGATAGGCGCGAGAGCCGCAGCCGGGAAAAAGCATCGGGTGACGACCCACGAGAGGGATTGCAGCCAACATGGGGGACGAAAAAGCCATGTATGTGGGGCTAGCTACCTGGCTCGCTGCAGAACAGCGCAAACTGGATGCTGTGTCTGTATGTAGTACGTAGAGTCCGGCATGATAGATAGGATAAAGACAGTAGGAGTGACCATATTCGGTAGCCCGCACAACGATCAGCCTTACTGCGTACAACGGTGTGCGGGGCGACCCAGGGCCACCAAAAAAAGAGGAAACAATCGAGACGGCAGAGGTCTCGGAGAAATAAGCCTAGGTTTGTCGGCACGTGTTCAAATGATGTGTGTTGCTTGCGCTTGGGTGGTAACGACACGCTGACTCAGAATTCCGGCTGACCGTCACGGAGGTGTTCGTGTCATAAAGCAGCCCGCCATCGACAAGGGGAGAACGTGAACGATTGACAGGTCGTAGTTGATGCAGCTGCACGATCTTGGACAGCACGGTAGTCGATTCGGACAGCCGAGGCGGTGTTCTGGAGCACACCTATGGCTGGAAAGTCTCAGAGACCCGTGACTGAGGACAACGTGGTTGAGCTACTCGGTACACCTATGGCAAGCATAGTTCGTCCCGCAGTAGTCATGGGTTCCGAAGTCGACGGCCTTGCAGCAAAAGGTGCAACAGTGGTTGACCAGCGGTTGATGCTCCTTAATAGCCATGGTAAGGAGTGTGGGAGAGGATGGAAGTGATTGGGCAGGGTGCGATGATACGCAGATGGTGTGTTGCTGGGACGCTGTGCTCCTAAGGAACGAGGGGCCAGAAACACTTGGGTGTGTTGTAAGTCGTATGTTGATGATGTGTCGGTATAGAAGGTGAGAGGCGAGGGATGAGAGATGAAATATGAGAGGTGAGAGGTGAGAGGTGAGAAGCGAGAAGCGAGAAGCGAGAAGCTGGAGAGACCAAGAGACGATGCACAAGGCAATGAAACAGGGCAACTTGAATTGCTATTTGGATAGTTGTTCGCTGGGGAGACTGGTGATGGTTCTGAGGAGACCGAGAAGAAAAGGAGAAGGAGGTGGGATGGACTGAGCCCTTATTATACCTACACAATAGACTCTGCCGCCGCGGTCACGGTGCCAAATAAAAAGACGATGACGAGAGACGACACAGAGACAATGTGTCCATCGTCAGTCAGTCACGCAGCCAGACCAGGGCCAGGGGTCAATCCACGACTTGGGCTACTGACATGTTGGTTGAGGGGAGACGAAGGCAAAGGAAAGAAAACAAGAGAGCGAGGTACCGGTACATCTCGTCCCCCCCTAGCCCAGCACAGCCTGTTGGCCATGCCGAGATAGTAGCCAGAGGCCAGGGTGGGTGAGAATAGTCCTCGTCGAGAAGAAATAATAAATAATAATAATAAGTAAATCTAAAGCGATAAATTAGCTCCGTGGAGCTGGAGCTTGTGTAAGTACTTCGCCAGGTAGCGTGAGTGCGGCCCTGGGATGACACAGACGATACCAAAAACGCTGCTGTGTACATCAACAACCCCTCCTATAACACCTACCAGCTCTTTGGGGTGCCATTATGAGTACTCCTGTTAAGTTGGACAGGCCTAACCTGGTAAGGTGTGCCTACTGTAGTGCAATATTTTGTGAAAATTTTGAGATGCAGGCACATGTGGGATGGAAGCTCCATTAATAATAGGTGCATGTACTTAAGGAGTAGGCAATATGCTATACCTAAATAATAACTACCTATGTAGCTACGCGGTACACAATGCGAATACGCTCCAAAACAACAACCAAAAGACCCAACAGTTCTATGGCCATAGGTAAGGTTAATAATTGTTAAAGAATTACTTTAGGCATTACAACTCACATAGGTATTAAGTAATAATGCTATATGAGGGGGCCATGAGGTTTCTTTGCAATAATGGCTTTGTTTTTTTTTGTGTTTTCACCTTGGTTTTTTTTCTCTCTCTTGTACCAAGGTGATCTGCTTTTTTTTTGTGTGTTCTGGTCTTTCCCCTTTAATTAGTTCTTACCTATTTTCCTTGGCTCTTTTTTTTTTTTTTTTTTTTTTTTTCCCTCCTTCGCTTAGTTACGTAGTTGTGACGAGAGGAGGTGTGCAGAAGCCTTAAGCCGATAGCCGCTGTGCTCCTGCAGAAGATACTTCCTCATAAGTACTAGTAGTATGCTCGTAGCCGATTGGCTGCTGAAATTTAACAATTAACTTCTTTGATAAGGCAAAACTTCATAAAAATAGCTCCCGTGGGGCACAGCTGTGTAGGTAGGAACAGGTCACCATTGGGATGGGTCATCGCAAGTATCCAGGTGAACTTTGTACAATACATACCAAGTAGGTACTGTATCTGTCGCAGTTGCGCTATTACCGCCGACCTAAGTACCCGACCGAAACACCCCTCAGCTAATACCGCAAGAACGTGCTACCGGTACATACAAGTAAGTCTACACGTGTAAATGCTGAAACAGAGTGGGCACACTGTAATGTAAATGGAAATGACGGAGGTAGAAATGACGGCAGTAGCAATCATCGAGGGCATCCGCCTACCCACCTCCTACTTACTTACCTACTTACCTACTTACTCATACTCCTCCTATCCTACATGCCGATGGCTCGATCCATCGCTGAGCTGACAGCTTGTCTTGCTCGATGCGGACGCAGCCCGCCATGGCGGCACTGTACAAACAGCGTACTGTACGTATATGTATATGTATACGCAGGATGTACGCAGCATGCAGAACCCAGGTCGGTAATATAACCACCACGACTGCGCGTCGGAGTCTTCGACGTTCAGGGAGATTGGCTGGTGCTGTGCTGCATAGGAGGATGCCTGCATCTCTGCCCTGACTCCAATTACGAGCCGCGTCAAGTCTTTAACCACCTAGCCTGGGTACCTGGGCAGCTCATCCCTTTCGCCTGTTTGGCTGCAGATGAAACGAGGCGACCACCGCAGCCTTCGAGAAGCCGAGGTGACGTATATGCATCACCCACTGCCCAACAAGTCCCTGCTCCTAGACACTGCCAATAGCAGCCCATTCAGAGCTGTCCGGCTTGTACCAAACGGGCTTGCTGTCTTTGAGTCACGAGCTCCATCGTCCGGTGCAGTGCCCGGCGGAGCCCAGGCGGAAAGGATTCATGTTGGGTCGAAGAAACAGGTCCTCGCGCCAGTGCCAGTGGCCCAGTGAATAGGTAGGAGGAAGGAGAGCATCCATTCTAATGTGCTCATTCTTGTGAGCAGCGCGAACCCAGTCATGCTTGTTTCCGGGAGACTTCCTTGGTTCAATTTTGCTTTGCCCTTAACATGGTGTATGGTGCGAGGGGGCTTGCTGCACGATGATAGACCGAGAGCGGCTGTCCTCCGTAGTAGCAGTGATGGTAGCGTCGGACAAGTACTGGTGCTTCAATGCTTGGCTCGGGTCTGTCGGCACGCCTCCAGTCCCGAATCCCCTCGAATCCGACTTTTCTAGAAAATGCCTACAGTACCTGTGCATTACGATCTCATCCTTATGCGAACGCTGAGAATCAGTCCGTAGCGGATTCCCGCGTACATTCGATAGTAGAGGTAAGTAGACGCGATCGGCAGTCCTACTTGCAGATTAATAGAACTACCCCATTCGAGTAATGAGAACCTTGCTGGACGGGCGATGGGTGTATCACTAACTATCTACTACTATGTATCTAGGTCTATCTAGGTACCTAGAAAGTAGGCATGCAGGTATATCGGGTTGTCAATCACCCATTTCTTTTCCATCTAAATGGGTAGAAGAATTGCATAATTTCCTGCCTCTTTTCGGATATCCAGGTACCCGTATTTGACCGGTCAACGCTGACTGAGCCAAAAACGACAACCGGTCAAGTCATGCCACTTCAGCTCTTAGTGATTGGAAGAATTATCTAGATAGCTTATGCAGTTGTAAGCCGATCCTGATATATATGCTTCTGCGCTTGGGTAGAGGTACCCGTACCGTCGGGCTGCCTTCCTAAATAACAACTTCAAGTAGACCTACAGGCAACCACTCAAACCCCCCGGAGGTCTCAGCTAGCAACCACTCTGAATGTCCTCGAGCGTGGGTAAAAGGAATCCATGCAGACTAAGTCATCATATCATCACTTCATAAGCCAACGATCTTCATGTTTCGGACCAGCCGACAGATATCGATCAAAGGACAAGATTGGACCGCAATAATTCACCCAAAGCAATGTCACGTCGACAGGAGATGCAATATTAGGTATGCTATTCCGAAGTCTGGAAGCCCAATAAGTGAGGCCGTTTCATCAACCTCTTAGCCATGGCACTATGGTCCCTCCATAGTTGATTGGAGGTACAGGTGGCACATGAGCGATGGAAATTTACCAGGTCCATAGCCCCGTGGGGGGCGGTGAAGCTGGGTCGATGCTGGCGTATATGAGCCGAGGAGGCATGGGTCTCAAGTGACAAGGCCTTCCTCGTCTAATACTTCCTCCCGGCAGCACTCTCCTGACCATACATACCATTTATGACGAAAGTATCGATGGGGTAAAGATTCTCAGTCGCTTCAGAGGCTGTCACTGTCAGGGAGCATTTTTGATCGTCCGAGGCATGCAAGCTACCGACTGCACGAAATCGAGCAGACATGCGAAACACTAGCATTCCACAGCTTATGGTTCCGTGATTGGCCGAGATTTCTGACTTATCGATCTACGCACGCGACGATTGCTTCGATATTCGGTACAATCTGCAACCCTCCTTGCAGAACTGTCAGCTTCTTCCCGCTGCCACGTTTCCATCTCCCATCAATCCATCTCCACTGCAAGCACAAGCCTCCGCATGCACTCAGTGAGAGTGACAATAGGCACCCCAGGCCGAGAAATGATCGACATCCGTCATGTCTGTTCAAAGAATAGCAGCCTATTGTGTGGTCGCTTTGGGGCATTATTGGACTCTTGAGATCTTGACTGCCTAAAGCTAATATTAGATAGGAAGCATTCTGTCGTGCTAAAGCTCGGGTTATAGTCTCTCAGAGAAACAGTCGCGAGCATATCTGCATACCACAATCGATCATAGCTTGGTAGACTGGCCTCCCATGAAAAGCATGCCAGAGGTTTTCGAGCGGTTTGTAAGATAACTTGCAATGTAAGTCAATGAACCAATTTTCCTTCTAACAGTATACAAGGGCTTTCTGTAAATGGCCAGTTCCTATGCCTTGTCTCATGATAGCTTAATTCACCCCTTACCGAGTCATTACGCCATGATAGAGCGATTACGCGTTGAACCCCACGACGACCACTCGCCAGTTTACCATTGAACGAGCGGGATATGGTCGCCAAGCTGCAACTCGCTAGCCTAACGTAAACTAGCCAGCCACGAGCCTGATAATTTTGAAATGGGCATGCATAAAACCGAGTTTGGGTGATATGTCCGGGCACAAAGAATAACAGCAAGAAGCAACATACAGAAGTGCGCCTTCTAGCCCCTACGGTAGTATGGGATCATTTTATCGCGTCATCTCACAGTGGTACCCCAAGTTGTGTCTAGACACCTGGAATAGGCTATTTTGCTTGGACAGACAGCGTCATGCAATAGCTACTACTCTACAACGACGAAATTATGTCCTGCATGTCACCATAACAGCCATCCGTGAAGGCGACCAACCCTCGAGACGCAAAGCAGGTTGCCACCAGTCTAGCCTTGAAGTGCAAGATAGTGCTCGTGGCAAGCCCTGATAGGCAGTAGCATATTTCATGATAATGCCTCCCCAGCGGATAAGCTTATCCTAGACTGCGCCGCGACGGTGGCAGACAAATAAGGCTGGAAAAGGTCCGTCAGCAGCCTTAGAAGGGTGCGTCATTGGCAAAGCTAAAAAGGGTGTGCTTGACTCCCGGCCAGAATAACCGAGTTGAGAGGAGGCTACATGATTAGCCATGGCCCTACCAGCAGCAAGGATAGGATGGACTGCCAACGTAGTGTCATTAATGCGGTGGCTGCCGACAATCTTAATGGCCGTCCTCGGATTCTGTTTTGATTCGCCCCTCTGCAGGTCTCATTCAAAATTTTTCTACAAAACCTCTGTTACAGTAGCGTGTGGGTCGATTAGGGGTCTTTGTTCAATGGCATGCTGTTCAATGGCATGCTCTCGATACCACTTCAGTTCATGAAGATACAGCGCCGAGGCGCCTCGCCCGTTAACCGAAGACCCAGACTCGCCGTCTGTACTCTCGCACCCCCTCAGGCATAAGCTACATTTTCGACACCCGCGAACCGGACAATATAGCAGATTCTCCTCTCGCAACATATTCGAGATGTTCCATCTTGAATTCTGCTTTCCCCTTCGCCGTTAGGCTTGTAATCATGCCATCCTGGTAAACAAGCATCATTGGATAGAATAAATGGATTACGAGAGAAAGAGATGTACTAGTGGGTAAAATGTGACAACAACAACGATGTGTTGGATGAAGTATAGGTACGGATACCATGCGTTTTTTATGAGGGCCCTTGATAAAGCTCCGCCAAAAACGAAACGAAATCTTTCGGGCGAAACCATATTGGTTTAGCTATACCGGTAGTCCTCGCGCGAACGTGCACATGCCTGCCCATTATTGTCTGCCGGTGGTGGTTGAGGAAGAAAAGATAACCGAAGGAAAGATTTAACGAGGAGGGAAAATGGGAAGAATAAACTGTCATTGGCTACTCGACTATGTGCAGCGGCATTTGACTAACCGTCCTATCGCCGGTTCGGCACTGGCCTACCTATCTGGGGTGCCGAGGACACAGTCGAGATCGATCAACCCGCTTATTCCCTGCATTCGTACAAATTCCTCTGCAGACGGAACCGATTCCCGCTGCATCCGGGAACGAAAGCCCGGTGTTGGGAGCCAGGGTCTCAATGACCTATTATTGTTATTTTTTTTAAAAAAAATTTCTTTAAAATTTTTTTTCTTTGCCCGGTGGGTTGTGGTCTATGGTCGTACTATTCTGCGACTGTGAAGAGGGGGAAATTACAAGATTTTGGAAAACAGAACAGAGTACAAAGTTAAGAAGATCGCCGTGTTGCTGTCGAGCGATGGTTCGACCTCATACGATCCGCAATGGTAAATGATATGACGACAATCTATTATACATACCTTCGAAATATTTTTTCTCTGTTAACGAGCGAATTGACGAATTGCAACTTGCGAACGTTCCGACCTTCGGGATTCAGAATGTGTGTATTTACACCCGAGAAAATTGTTGTCTACTGACCTACCTATCCTAGGTAGATCTACACTAGTATAGAAGGAATACCGGTACATTTCTATGCCGAGGGCAAAGCATGCGCAGTACGAAGAGACTCTTCTTTTCGCCACCGATTATCCCTCCTTGCATGCCCACATGCAATAGGCTATATGGGATGAACCGCGGCCTGGGCGGCAACACCGATTTTCCCCATCTCATGCAGCATGTACCTATCTGAGTACCTTGGCTTAGTACTCTCTGCCGGGAAGCGCCACAGCCTCTGGGTATAACAACATTGGTGCAATAATTTCCCTTTGTGCCAACCTAGACATGCTGTCCATGCCATGAGTCGGTCCAATACTCAGTCTCTGACGAAGCTCGTCCGGGCACAACGGGAATTGATCCATATCGTGACATCCCACAACTGCACAGCGTCTTTGGTGTGGCCGGACTGTCGCGGGGTTCTAGCAGGACCAAGAAGGGCGAGATTCTAGGATCTGGGGGCAGACCAAACCCCCGGCTGTGAATGATAGACACCTTCCAGCTATCGCTTGATGCATTTCGTCGTCGCGAGTCTCGGGCCGCTCCCTTCCCCTCTTCTTCATACTCGTCATCCTCGCCAACCTTGATGTTGATCTGGTTCAGCAAACTCTGGGTATTGGCACTATTGACGGCAACAAAGTCATGATAGGCTAGTGCGCTCGCGATAGATTCTGCACCCCACGCCCATACCGGTATGCTCTGCATATTGGCTATACAGAGTATCCCGACTACGATCAACATTGGTTCAACTCTCGAGCTAAATGACGTACCGTCCAGCGCCGTCCAAGATGCTCAACAAGAATTCGGCCTGGAAAATCGTATAACCCCCACGGCGCCGAGCCATGACAAGGATATGGGTCAGTTCGTGCATTGAGATCATTGTGATATTTGGAGTTGCCCTTCGGTCCTTCGTCGTCCCTGGACATTTTTGTATCCGAGCGCTACGCTAGTCGTATAACCCGTGACGAAGGTTCCTAGCTTTCCGGCCTTGTCAAGGTCTACGTCCGTCATGTCCATTAACTAAGAGACATTCTCTTCCATCTGGGGAAGGGAATGATTAATTTTCTCTCGACCTTGGACGAAACCCAACTATACATCAGGTAACCTGATCTAGTTCTATCCCAAGGGGAGTGGAAATAGACAGGTTGGGTTGCAGGACAATAAGTTCGGCTAGTTGCCCCCTTGCATGATAGCCGTACGGATTAGCTGTCAAGGCAACCCGACCTGCGACCGAATTCATATCGAACCTATAGCCCGACAAACTTTAGACAAGTTCGGCGAACCCACCTAGCTCCTTAGGCCGGTGCTTCTATTCGGCGCAAAGTCGGGTAAGGGCTTGGGCAATTGTGTCTGTGGGATGGTAGGTTTCGAGGGGTAGACGATCGAATATTCAACTAAGCTAGTATTTCCTGATTTCACCCCCTCGTTGAGATGGCAGCAATGCCAACCAAGATCCACGCCTGGATAGTCATTAATAATATTCAGACTCTTCTGTTGTCATATCGACTTCCCTTTCAGAATATCTGCTTACATAGCCCTGTTTCATATCACATTGTAGCGAAGCCACAGTAGTTTAATATGACCATGTGGAGATACTGCATAAAGCTAGCCCTATGAAGACTCCCCTAATTTATTCGTTGCAATACGGCAAAACTTACCCTTACCCAACGGCAATACTTGCCCTAGAACTTTGTGATAAGTCATATGAGCAGACAGCCCTTCATTAAATTGATATACAGAACCCAAAAAAGTCAAAGGAAGCGAGATAGCTGAAGACGATGATTGGTGGCCTGAGTTCCAAGAATCTAGATTGCGGGGAGAGACTGACGGCGAGCTAAGGCATAGAGAAAGGTACCCGAACTGTCGGGTTGGAGACCAATGGAAAAGTTCTCAACATATAGATTGCATCAAAGCTAGAATGTCAGATGACTTTTTCATTGAGACCTGCTCACTCCCATAGAAGTCGACTTCTCACAGGAACACAGATGCCATGTTGACCGGGTCATTCAATAAAGAGATTGGATATTCTCAATACAGCCGATACAACCTTCGCGGTATCAAATCAGTCAAGCCAATGCTGAGGTCAGTGTGAGCCCTCAGGAAGCAGATGAGTGAACTTAGATAGCCATAAATAACCGTCTCTGCCTCTCTATTCTGCTACCCCTCCTTTGCTCTTAGATTAATGCCTCAAAAGCTAGTAGTTTTCCTTCGCGAGTTAATCTCGAGTTGTCGAGCTCTTTAATATCTAGTGTATTGTAAACTTTCTCATGTCATTTTATATCATATCACGAATGTGATCTTACGACCAAATGGCGGGTAAATTGCTTGATGTGTCGAGGAAGCAAAATCTCATCTATGCTCAAGTTTCAACGTCAATTACTTTAAGCATACGTACACTTATCTCGATGCCTTTATTGAACTAAGCGTACATAGACCTGTCTTATCGTGTGAGAGGGTCTCTGCCTCTAGAGCCTATACTTGACTTCCGACTACAGCCTGAAAGTGGTGTGTCAGGGTTGAAACAAGTGACCAAACTGGGTACTGTACCTACCTAGATAGGTAACCGAGCAGGTATGTAGTAAGGGATTCCGATCCTCGTGGGGTTTGCTGTCAGACGCATGTTCAGCTTGTACAATACGAGAGCTTCCACTTTCGGACCCCAAAAACTCCTAATGCTATGCCTAAAGACGATACAATCTGCATCCACTAGTTCCTATTTATTCCGCGTATCTTTAGACAGAGAATATCATTCGTCAAGAGCTGTTTATACCCCTCACTCGTGTTGATGGTCAGATGAGACGTGTGAGAGTCGATTTTAAGTGAAAAGGTCATCTCAGATTGGGCCTTTCCTTACTTGCTCCTAGTTATCATAATTCAAATAATTCTTGAGGGTTGACTAGACATCACATAATGGGTGACGTTTTAAGAAAGGAATACAATGCGGAAGCGGCTAATTATGACACTTGGTGGTCTGCCAACTCGCCCCTTATTCGTCTTGATAACGAGCTCTTCATCTCGGCGCTAGGTGACGCTACCGGTGCCGTAATTCTCGACCTAGCCGGTGGCTCCGGGATCAAAGCCCGTTATGCTATTGATGCCGGTGCGGCAGCTGTAGATATCGTCGATATCTCCGACGAAATGATGCGCGAAGGCCAAAAGGCGGAGACGGCCTTGAACCGCGACGTGATGCGCTGGTTTAACGCAGACATCTCGAAGCCACTAGATCACCTCCCGTTGAAACCACAATACGACATAGTCATGGCCAACTGGCCCTTGGATCACGCAGACAGCATAGCCGTGCTCGAAAGCATGTTCAGTAACATTGAAAAATACCTGAAGCCCGGGGGCCGCTTTCTTAGTGTTCGCTGCTGCAATCCGCGGTCGCCCGCTATGCAAACGGGCGAGCTGGGCGTTATCTTCAAGGACTTCGAGGACATCCCCGACGGGGTGAAATTTCGGTATGCCTTTAACTCCTTCAATACCGCCATCGAGGCTGCAAGCATGGAGGCGACTTACTCCGGCTCTACGGAGATTTATGAGAAGTTTGGACTGGTCGACGTACAAGTCGAGCCGTACGAAAATACCCAAGTTGTCAAGGAGAACCCCAAGCTCTGGGAGTCATTCCTTCGAGAGCCTGGTATCGCCATGGTGAAAGCTACGAAGAAATTGTGATTGGTGTAAGAGAAGACTAGAAGTCACTCACTGCCCTTGAGTTTCGAATATAGCCGAGTCCACTCTTTTAGTATATGTCGCTCAACACTCACTCATAACACCATGATGCTTTATGGAACAGTACCGCTACTTGGGTGGTTTTTCCTATTGAGCTACTCTAGCAGTGGATTAATTTATAGCCACTAAATCAATTTCGTGAATTGTTTTGGCGGCACCCGTAGTGTTCTACCCCTACCACTCCCTAGGATGGTCATCGGGAGTGCTCGATTCACTAACCCATAGTACCGTAACTGTCGTGACGTGCAAAGATGACGCTAATCATCGTCATAGACTCATCAAAGCACCTGCCCCCATGTAGAATAAAATTAGATTATATCAAATATTTCGCTTTAGATTGCGCCGTGTAGATCATAGAATCTCTAAATAATCGCATTTCAACACTAAATTGCTAAGTGGATTCATAATCTATTCGAAATGCTGTCACGGTCTGTTCGCCTAAGCCACTGCACCGTTTCGCGCGGGCTCCGGGCACCGGTACCCATCTTGCGACGGCGTTACGCTGAATCCCATTTCCCGGGCGGCAAAGTAGAGTCGCTTGGGGCTAGTCAGATATGGAAAGTCAGCGACGCAATCAAGGAAGACCACCACCAGCTCAAGGATTACTATAACCGCGTTGTTAATTCAAAGAACCCAGACGAGCAGGAACGTTACGGGAATGCCTTCATATGGGAATTAGCCCGCCACTCCATAGCAGAGGAGATTGTGGTTTATCCGGCATTCGAGAGAGATATACCAGATGGCCAGGCCATCGCCGACAACGACCGGGCTCAACATCAGAATGTAAGTACTCTGGGCCTGATGTTCTGGGTGCATCTAGTCACGGAATTTATCATTAACTCTTATTTCTAAACTGCAGATTAAGGAGCAGCTATACGAGTTCCAAAAGCTCAAGCCTCAGGACGGTGATTATATCTCAACACTGAAATTGCTATTCGAGGATCTTCAGGCGCATATCAAGGAAGAGGAGGAGCAGGATCTCGTCAAGCTTGAGAATGAACTTAGCTTGTCCGAGTCGAAAGAGCTAAGTCGTACATTTGAAAGGGCTAAAATGTTTACCCCGACGCGGTCGCACCCTTCCAGCCCTAATAAGCCTCCGTTTGAGACTGTCGTCGGTCTTATGACAGCACCTATCGACAAACTCAGGGATCTACTCTTTACAAAGTTTCCGGAGAAGAAAATGCCTGATATTGGCCATAAGGAGCATGGCGTTGGAAATTCCGACCGGTGATCCGGTCTCATTGATTGCAGTATGGCTTAGTTACGGATTGAGAACAGTCGCGGCATGAGCTTACCTGTGGAAGGACTCCTGGATAATGCTAGCGAACACAATGAAGACGGTATTTAAAAACACAATACTTTTAAAATTATTTTAATAAATGGGGCGTTGATCCAATTGGATGTCAATACAAATGTAAGTCTTCGTGCTATTAGGTTGCGTCGAGGCAAGCTTATGAAGAAGTAATAATGACTTCCTCAGAGAGCGTAGTCTTCGGCGATCAACTGTAACGCCCGCACACGTAACGCTCCGCACCCTTTCGTCGCCCTGACGTAGACACATCGTCAGAAATGTAGGGACAATCCATGTCTCCGCAGATGGCGAGTTCATAGTTGAACGGGCATATTTAACTCTTGCGATCGGTGTGGTGACGCGTGCGACATAAAAATATCTAACCACAACTACCACAAAACATTAAACAAACACTACGTGAATATATTACATCTCTCGAAACGGATTATTACGATGTCTAGTAAAAACTCAAACGAGACGTTCGACCAAGGAGCCTCGGAGGCGATGGCGACCACAGAGTTTTCCAGTGGTGTGTACGAAGCTCCCCAAGGTGTAAGCACATGGACTCATCGCCCCTATACTTCTTACCACGTACCTAACAGCCTTACGCAGTCTACAAGAAACGACCAGGAGGCCGCAAAGGCGCAGGGGGAAAAGCCCGGGAAGATGGAAGAGGGGAAAGCTAGTAATGGCATCGCACAGAAGACTAAAGATACTGCCGGTGCGAGCGCAATGGTCTTATAATAGAATAGAATTGGGAAGGGAGTAGAAGCTGTCTGGTGTGATCCATGAACAGAGGTCGAAGAATATATGCAATATGCTATAGACACAATACCAAACGCCCGAAAAAGAAGGATACTCGGCGTGAATTCCCAAGCAGTTATGGCTGACTTAGATTTTTGATATATCAAGGTAGCTCGGTACATCCAATATAATACTCGTACAATCATACTCATGGCTTTCATACTACTTCGTGTCTAATAAGACACCCCAAGCTTCTGCTCCAGAATATCTTCGACCAAATCCCAACATCTATCCTGCAACTCTTCGTCCTGCGCCTGATCACTTGGACTCGTGATCTTGCAGTCGGGCACAATATACTCGCCATCGATCTTCTGCTCGTCCACGGCGTCACTCGTCGCAGCGAAGAGTATAGACCGGCAGCCATTCTCCACGGGATCCTTCAAAAACGGCCATACGGCATGGACACCAATGTTGCCCAGAGTTCCGTACGCTTCGACGGCTTGATCGGGCTGATCAGTCGCGACACCCCCGGGATGCGTGGCGTTGATCCAGGGGTCCCGAGCGGGCGCGAGTCCAAGCTCACCACGCATCTTGCGGCGGTGCAACCCGCGGCAAAGCAGGACCTGCGCAAGCTTGGTGCGCGCGTATAGCTTAGTGGGCCCGATGTCCCTATTGATCTCTTCAACGCTGCAGAACTCGACGTCGCTTGTGCCGAAGCGGTGCAACTCCGACGACTGGAAGCACAACCTACTCTCCGGCGTGGCGATGAGGATGGGCAGCAGAGTCCGCATTAGATGATGCTGCGCGATCACGTTCACCTGCATGTGCGAGTCCAGCCCGTCCTTCGTCACAGCGTACGGGCCGACGCCGATCCCGGCGTTGAGGACCAGTGCGTCGAGGCGCTGCAGTTGCGAGGCGAGCTTCTTGGATACCTCGTAGGTCTGCTGCAGGTCCTCAAAGTCGCATTGGATCAGCTCGACGCGGGATACGTGGCCGTACTTCTGCAGTGAATTGTGTGCTTCGGCCAAGTGCTGCTCTTTCTTGCCCATTATGTATAGCCTCGCGCAGTTGTGCTGTAGGATGTGTGCCGCGATGCCGTAGCCGATGCCCGCGCTCCCGCCTGTGACTACGTACATGCGGCCGCTTAGGTCCGGGATATCGGTATTGGGATCGAACTTATTGCTAGAGCCAAGCATGTTATGCAATTTTCGATATGCGATTCTTAAAGAAAAAAACATGATGAGGTAAAAAGCCTCTGTCCGCTCCACTGATTTTGGTATATAGTTTCCAGAAGCCTGTGAGGGTGGGTGTCCGGACACACGACTCTTTGAGGTTAATGACGTCAAGACAAATACTCAGGCTCTAGAGAACCCTCATGTTGAATGCTATCCTCCTATGTGGCGAATTGAGGATTACAACTAAACCTTTCGGAATGTTTATATTCAATAAATCACTACACTCCCTGCCGGTTGTAAGTGTATGACATGCTGAAGATCGAACGGCGGCGAATAGCTTATTGACGTCTGATCCTACGCTGAGGTTAGCTTCGTCAACGAAAGATCTAGATTATATAATACATTGAAGGTCTTATGGCAGCCGAAACACTCGTAATTGATCTCACTCCAAGCGCTATAAGTCGGCTTGGACTTTGATATATATATATCCTCCTAGATGGCCACGGCTTAGGAAATGAGATCTTTCATCTTCAATATCTAATGTATGAACCCGCTAAGGAACGTATTTATTCTGAATGGTTGCATTATATGGTGCAAGTATAAGCACCGAGTATAGAATAGATACAGGGAGTAAGATTCGTGGTTTTCAACTTCGAGGATTTCGCTGTTTAGTGAGAACAGAGAAGCCTCATTATGTTTCGACTTGTCAGTCATCTCGTATGACATATGCGCTCAGACGCGGCTGGGATCATCGTTCTGTTATGGAAGAATCAGCGATAAGTCGATACCTAGCAGTCCGTTACCAAGAGTGCCAAGTACAGAACTGTAGGTAGTTGGCCCAAGCCCATAATTGTATGTAGATAGGCGGTTTCCACGAATAGGAGCAAAACTCGGAGACATCGAAAGCACCGTTTGTTAGGTAGCATTAGAGGGGATATTGGTCCGGATAATGGACAGTAAGAGTGTAGATGACTGATTAAGCCTTAGAGTTAGCATGGGGGTTACCAGAATCTCTTCGATCCGGTCTACCTCTAAAGGTAAATCACAAGCGTTCATGCACATGCAGTAAGCAAGCACATCTCGTGGGGTGGTAAGCGCAACACCTTGCGGGATACCTTGGGATGTCATCCTTCACGTCCCGGTACCTGTACTCCGTAACTCCGTCTCTAGAATATATTACTCCATTGGGGAAAGTCGCACTATTAGGGGCGAAGAGGGAGAGGACCAGAGGGCTGGTACCAGTACTTCGACGTGGGATAAAACGGTCGACCACGTTCGGCAAGGATAAGACGGGACGCCCTGCATGAGAGTAGGATCAGGTGATCTCCAAATCCAGGATCTACCCACGGTGAGCAGAATATGGAACTCGAAGGTTGACTTCCTAATATCTGGATAAGCATATGGATAGAAGCGGTGAGATGGCGTGCTAAAAGCGGCAGCCAATAAGCGCTCTACTTTTCTTTGGGTTGGGTTGGGAGATCACTCCGCTTATACAAATGATCTCCAACGTGACTCTTTATCACTTCACCGCATTTTCTTCACTGCCAGTATCCTATCATTGTTTCCAAAAGCAGGCATGTGTTAGAATTACTGCCATCCTTTTACCCGGCGTTGATGCTGCTGATGCTGCTGATGCCGCTCCCAAACACAGTATCCCGCCTCTCTTTCCGGTCCCATACAATCATTCCATCACTCTTTCGCTTGAAGTACAGAATTCGATGCTGCGGAATGAATTCCTCATCCGTTTGCTCCGACTTCCACGTATCAAGCGCCCTCTCTTTCGTACCCAAGAACCGGTCTTCGTAACCTACAATGTAGTCACCGCTATCCATGTTCGGATCCCAACGTATCCTATTGATAACATCAGCTGAAGAGCGGAATTTTCCGTGATATGCTGGGCGCGCAGGATGGCTCGCAACTACTGCCTTATTCTTTGATTTTGATTTACCAGCAGGTGCTTCTGAATCTCTGCGCCCCTCGTCATCGGAGCCCGGCATCTCTTCTTCTTCTTCCTCCTCCTCCTCTTCTTCATCGAAGCCATCGTCGCCAATTGTGTAGTCACCCCATTCACGGCTGTCAAGCTGCAGTCTTCCAAGTTCCGACCGGCTAGTGAGAGATGCGCTCATCCATGAGCTATTAGGGTCGAAATATTTCTCATCGCCCCGGATTTGTCCTTCGAACTTTTGCAGAGCAGCATTTAACGAGCCTAGCACTGTCTTCATGTCGTCCCTAGACATGGACTCATCGTTAGATCCCTCCAACTTATTCAAGCCGATCAGATAATAGCCTTGATAGTCTGTTTCATCATCGGAAACGCCTTCATCGACGAACCGTGCAGGCCAAATCCGAGCATGAATATTAGGAAGACGCCGATTGAGATCTGAATTAAATTTGAATTAGTGCCATCTTAGTGAGTTGTGATGTGATGAGACTTACCAACTAAAAGCATCACACATCTGGACTCTAGCCAACCGACAAAGCTGCTGCCTTTTGCCAAAGAAACCCCCCAGAATTGAGCATCAATCTTGATAAAGGTCTTAAATGAGGCTAGAAACTCTACAGATCCCTGGGTCGCGCTTAAGAAGGTTGTCCAGGTCATACTCTCTTGCGATAGTAGTGTGCTCGCTCGTTTGAACTCGTTGGAGATTGTCCATACCGAAGGTAGAGACGCATTAAGCGCCGTATTGAGACTAGGAGGATAGAATCCGAGAACAGCCATTGGTTCTCTGGTTGTGCGTACATACCGAAGCTGTTTATGGAAGAATGGATCGAATACTAGCTGTGTGGTCCAATCGAAGTTTGCATAATGGTGGAAGAAGGTTGTCAAAATGGATGGTAAAGGAACGGGCATCCCCTCGTGCGATAACAGCTTGCAAACTCGAGACAGTAACACCGAGATCTGGATCCCGCTTAACAGGCCAAATTTTGCTGAGTAAATACCGCGCTGCTTCGCCCAATGTCTAATCACATGGTAGGCATTTCGAAAAGCAGCATAGTCAGGAATAGTCCGCCGAATGTAGTACATATCCCTCGCCGGTTTCAATTTCGCTAACGTCTGAGTTGGTAAGGCAAAAACAGGATCGCTGGCAGGTAGTCGCATAACGTGAGGCCAAGACTCAGCAATAATTGTTGAGGGACAGTATTGTAGGTCCATCTTGACGTCCAAAACCTCGAGCTCAAGCATAGTCCCAGAGTGGGCATTTACTCTCCTCCGGAGTCTGATACCTCTGTCCTCGGCCTTGCGAATTCTTTGAATGGCCAGGGAAAAGAAGGTTTTGGCACTGATAGGTCCGATGCAAAGACAGTCGATATCTGATGATACTGTCCAAACGCCGAGTCCATAAGATCCAACTGGGACGAGAACAAAAGTGGGTTTTCCTCGTGCTGTAGTGGTGTCATTCTCCAGCACGACATTTTTTAGCAACTCGAATGCTTCTTTCCGTCTCACAACATCTGCCCTCGAAGGAAAGACGTTCAATCTATCGAGACAGTTCTTGAGCTCTGAAAGATTGTTTAGAGAGTCCTGGGCTGGGCTAAGGCGTACCGGTACGGAGAGCTTAGAGATGTCCTCGGTTTGACTATCGTCTCCTCGCCGGTTGATTTTCAAAGAGCATCTGACTCCCCAATGATCACTAGCGTAGGAAAGTCTGCTCTTCAGTTCATCTTCAAAGTCGTTCGCACCTCCCGTAATACTTTCATGCAGATAGTCTAGCCTTCGACCAAACATAGTAAAACTAGTGACAAGGAAATATTCTCCTTTCACGAGTATCCGGTCATACCTTTGGGGCCTATTATTGAACCCGTTGCCGACGATCTGCGCTGCTAGATCGTTCACAGTGGGATCAAATGTGGCTCCTTGTTCTCCTTCATAGGTCCCCGCCTGATGCTCAAAGTCTTGTTCGAAATCCATGAAATCGCCGTACTGAACTCGAGCAGACGTCCAGGCGTCCACTAGTCCGGATTTGTTGAGAGTATTCTCAAGCCCCTTCAGATATGCGATTGTTTGCGACGATATTGCTTTCTTCTTAAATGCTGCTTCGATAGAATAAGAGCTAGTAGTAATGTTGAAGTCACCGGCCAGAATCCAGGGGTTCCGTGAATAGTTCTCTGATAGGTAAGTGATAATAGTTTGAAGCTCCAGCTTCTTTGATGAAACAGAGCCATCGGTAAGACCGCAAGTTAAGTGGACGGTTGATAGAATGGCTGGTAGAAAGATATCACCTTCCTGCTTTCCAATATTCGCAAACGTTATGATCATGGAGCCTTTATGACGCCTATAAAACGATAACCAAGTCCAGGAGAAGGGCCATCTGCTGAATACCACGACATTCAGGTGGTTTGGAAGTGGTTCGATGTCGTCTTGGTCGGGCGGCCCATGGCTGATGAATCGGTAGTGTTTGCGGATATCGTCATTATGACAAATGAAGGAAAGGAAGTCATCAGTAACTTCCTGCAACACCAGAACGTGGGCCAAAATCGCTTCCTGTAGAATATTCTGGATAATGAGTGGGTATCTAGTTTTCGAAGGGGGGTATTTGAACTCCGCTAAGACATTATAACTCGCAATGGTTAAAGAATCAATATCGCTCTCTTTTGGGGCTTGTGCAGAAGAGAACTGATGCGAAACCCATTTCCCTTCATCCGATAGAGTATATGGGAAGTTTACGAGAGCGCCACTTTCCCCGGCAGTCTCCGACAGTCTTTCTGTTGGGTCCATTAGCAGCTTACTTTTTTCGAAATGTCCATATGGATCCGCCTTGTTAATAGATAAAGTAGTGAGGTCAACTTCAAGACTCATAGTCAGCAACTCGTCCTTTTACATCAAGGACACAGAGGGTTTAGGAGTATGCAGAACTTCTAGTGCAAGAACAGCCTAGAATAGAACATTTATGCTTCTACCATTGGTTCTCGAGGAAGAAAATGACTTTTGGATGTTACTCACTGGTTCCCCAGACCTTCATCTGGCTGAAAGCATTCCCATCAATATTCATACGCTCTCGAACCAAAATACATAAAGTGTCAACAGTCCACTCCGCTGCTGGTAATAGAGACGCTTTTTCTAAGAGAAATTTATGAGAATCGCTGTTGAGTTCTTGACTTTGTCCAATCGTCATGTGCATGGGATAGTTTATTGTTGAAGTGTGACCCAATGCACTCAAGGCAGCTTGTCGCAAATCATAGAGCCTTGCAGTTCGCTCTTCATCGTTGTCATAAATGAATATCGTGTTATCGTGTCTATGGGAGAATACATCGGCGGCATTAAGGCGAATCTTGACAGAGTCTAGGCTTATCTGAGATGCGACCGAAGTAATCGTTTCGGACTATAAGATTTCATGTGTTAGATATTGCCGCTTACAATAATACAGGAGCTCGTAAGAGCGAAATATTAGCCAAAACGACAACTAATTGAATGCGTACCGCCCTTGACAGGTTCTCGACTCGAACAAATGGATAGACAAGGTTGATGTGAGGTGGCCACTTCTCATAAGCTTTGTCATACAATGATCGTAGACCATTGAACAAGGGCCAAAAGCGCTTTGGGGGGATTACACATAATGCGGTATCGTGCGAATCAATAGGTAGGGCCCTAGATTGCGAAGCTTCCTCGCTCGCCATGACTAATTCGGTGGTTATACGAAACGCCGATACGGATATGAAGATGGAAAATCTAAAGGGGTATCCCAATAAACAGTTTACTGAACTAGGTAGCTGGCAAGTAGATAAAGTAAAAGGGGAACTGATATGAACTAGAAATTATAGAGTCCTAGGCAAGACGACCTGGAATAAGAAAACAGAACCGATTTATAAGACTCAACCAGTGCCAGGTCGACATGCTGAAAGTTGTTAGCGAAATGAGATCAGTTATGTTCTACGGGCTGGCTGCTGAAGTTTTGGGGCTGTGTAGCTTCAGCTCATCAGTCACCTAGATGAATCATAATGAGTACCTAGGTGGGTAGGTAACGCCGTAAGTGTCATACTTGCTATAGGTGTCAATTGAGCTGTTAGATCTGTGCTTCGGGGGTGAGTCAGTAGGTAGGTACCTACCTAGGAGATACCTTAGGTACCCCACTACTAGTACCTTAAGCGCCCGGAGATATTCGGGCGAAATGTATTACCCAAAATGGGTATTTTAATTGACGGCGCGCGACGCGGTGTCGCGAAAACGCGCCAGAAACGCGCTTATTATCCCTTTACTTGTTCTTTGCAATACTCCCCCCACCTCCAATCAACCCAATATTCCAACTCTTTTGCCGCCCATACCTCGAGTCAGAAGCGATAGAAGAGGTCAACGTCGCGCAATTCCATCTACGGACTCTTACATACGACTTATCGGTACACGGGCGGAAGTGTGAGGCATTATGGATCCCTTTCTGCTTCGAGACGAGGCGGCCAAGGAGCGCATTCGCCTAGCCTCGGAGTTCCTCGATCCTCGTAAGTCGCATAGATCGAGCAAGCATTATATGACCTCAAAGCCGCTGACCCTTTCTCCCTTCTCGAATAGACGACCAACATGCGAAGAGCTACCGTTCAGACATCATTCTCATGCTCCAGAAGAACCAGAGACGGCTTGTCGTCAACCTCGATCATGTCCGCGATCACAACTCCGAGCTGGCGGAAGGCCTGCTCTTCGATCCCTTCGACTACACTCTTGCCTTCAACTATGCCCTCAAGAAGGTCGTCGAGACCATCCCGCAAGCACGGCCTGACCAAACTCATGAGGACGTGTTGTATTATTGCGCTTGGGCCGGCAGCTTCGGCCTCAACGCCTGCAATCCCAGAACATTGTCGTCGAATCACCTGAATCACATGGTCTCGATTGAAGGTATTGTTACTAGGTGCTCTCTTATAAGACCAAAGGTGGTAAGAAGCGTACACTTCAACGAGAAAAAGAACATCTTCCATTACCGCGATTATCGTGATCAAACAATGACCGCCGGTGTCACTACATCGAGCGTCTACCCCCAGGAAGATGAAGAGGGCAACCCTCTCCTAACCGAGTACGGCTTCTGCACATACAGAGATCACCAGACAATCTCAATACAGGAAATGCCTGAACGAGCACCTGCTGGGCAGCTTCCTCGTGGCGTCGACGTTGTTCTAGATGATGATCTCGTCGATAAAGTCAAACCAGGCGATAGGATCCAACTCGTTGGTATTTTCAGGACACTCGGTAATAGAAACACAAATCATAACAGTGCTCTATTCAAGACGGTCATCCTGGCGAACAATATAGTCCTCCTCTCATCAAAGGCGAGCGGAGGAGTGGCTACCGCTACGATCACTGATACCGATATTCGCAACATAAACAAAATTTCGAAGAAAAGAAATCTCTTCGAATTACTTTCTCAGTCATTAGCGCCTAGTATCTACGGCCACGACTACATCAAGAAGGCAATCTTGTTAATGCTTCTAGGTGGCATGGAGAAGAATCTAGAAAACGGTACACACTTGAGAGGCGATATCAACATCTTGATGGTCGGTGACCCTTCAACAGCAAAGTCGCAACTCTTGCGGTTCGTTCTGAATACGGCACCTTTAGCTATTGCGACCACCGGTCGTGGCTCTTCTGGTGTGGGTTTGACAGCAGCCGTCACGTCAGACAAGGAGACGGGAGAAAGGAGGCTAGAGGCTGGCGCCATGGTCATGGCAGATCGAGGAGTTGTTTGTATTGATGAATTCGACAAAATGTCCGACATCGACCGAGTCGCAATCCACGAAGTCATGGAACAGCAGACTGTCACTATAGCAAAAGCTGGTATCCATACATCGTTGAACGCTAGATGTAGTGTAATTGCTGCTGCCAACCCAATTTTTGGCCAGTACGACACGCATAAAGACCCCCACAAGAACATCGCGCTTCCAGACTCACTTCTCTCGCGTTTTGATCTTCTCTTTGTTGTCACGGATGACATTGAAGATAGTCGAGACCGTCAAGTATCTGAGCACGTTTTACGCATGCACCGCTATCGGCAGCCAGGCACTGATGAAGGCGCGCCCGTCCGTGAAAATGTATCTCAAGCTCTTGGAGTGGCTCTTCAGAGCCAAGATGCAACACAGAAGCCAACCGAAGTATACGAGAAATACGATGCCATGTTGCACGCTGGCGTGACTGTAACCTCTGGTCGCGGGGCTAACAAGCGTCATGAAGTCCTCAGTATCCCATTCATGAAAAAATACATTCAATACTGTAAGACCAGAATCAAACCTATCCTTACCCAGGACGCTTCAGACCGTATCGCAGAAATCTATGTAGGTCTGCGGAATGATGAAATGGAAGGGAACCAGAGGAGGACGTCGCCGTTGACCGTCCGTACTCTAGAGACTTTAATTCGTCTCGCGACTGCACACGCCAAATCCCGACTCTCAAACAGAGTAGAAGAACGAGACGCAGGAGCAGCAGAGGCGATCTTGCGATTTGCTCTGTTCAAAGAAGTCGTCGAAGACGAGTCACGAAAGAAGCGTAGGCGGACACAACAAGTCGAATCGGACTCTTCAAACGAGGAGAGCTCTGACGACGACGATGGTGACGGCACATTCAGAGGTTCAACGGCTCGTACCGCCACCACCACCACCGCCACTACACGCGCAACACGGAAAACCGGCCTTAGCCAGCCCTCCACTAACGGTCGTCGTACAAATGGTACTACCAATGGCGGCACAGCTGATACTCCTGAGCCAGAACAGGATAATGAAGAAGACATCTACAACGCCACGCCCCGTCGAACTAACCGTACAACTCGTAGCGGTGCTGCGTCGTCCTCCAACGGACCTTCTACGTCCCAGGTCTCATTTGCTTCTTCTATGCCTGCATCACAGCTCGAGACACAAGAAGAGGATACACAAGATGATACCGACCTTGCCGCCGGCGCTGCCAGTCTCGATCTCGATGCACCCATTACGCCAGAAAGACTTGGCATATTCCGTACCGCTCTCGGACAGCTACTCAACACCGACCTATTTGAGGATGACTCGGCAGACGTCGACGACGTAATTGCCGCGGTCAACGGACGGCTAGGCAGAAGAGCTGCAACATTCTCACGAGAGGAAGCCATCAAGGCGCTCAAGAGAATGGATAATGCAAATCAAATCATGTAAGTGCCACGATATTCCAAGTAAAGCTGTAGGCAATCATTGCTAACGTGGGTTCAGGTATACGGATGGTGAACTAGTGTACAAAATCTGATGCATTGGCGTAATCATACTACATGGGCACATGTTCTCGATATGACGAATGGGAAATGGCGGCGTTTAGGGCATACAGGAGAATGATTATGATGAAAGTAACTGTAAGGTAGGCTTTTCGAATCAGCCATTATACAAGAGCAAGGTAGATTTACGTTGAGAAGAAGTTTGACGAAGCAATAATATCTTATGCTTGTAAAGTGTTATATTTCCCTACATGACTATCAAGAGTTGTGAGCGCCTTCCATATCGCCAATGCTACCTCGACGACTTTTCTCATACCATATCCCCCTATTATATCAAGGACAAATGACATGGACTACAAATAACTAAACGTTTGATCGAGTCAAGGGTTCGTCCTTGCATTCAACAGAAGGATTATCCTGCTTATGGACACAATTTTTAAATGTATATGTCTCACCACTCCAATCGTACTCGTCCAAGAATCTTAGTCTGCTACTATCCAAGGACTCAATATTAACATCGAGGCTCCTTCCTCTAAACAGATAGCTCCTTCTTATCTTACGAGTGCTACTACCTATCCTAAACAAAGCCTTGAAGCCCCCTTCCTCCTTAGGTACTTCTCTCTTTCCGACGCATGCATAAATAATAAATACTCCCTCTCTCACTTACTCTCTCACTTAATCACCCAACCTCTCATTCACTCACTCACTCACACCCACGCTGACATTATTTTCCTTCCACACCTTCATCGCCTTATTTGCATCAACATCACACATCATGGGTACATGGTAGCTTTCACTACACTTCATACCTTGATATATCAGCCTGCCTACCTTAGTATCCTATTTCTATAGAAAACCTCAACCCTTTTCTCTTTAGATCACACCACGAGGAGTCTGAACAACGAACCCTAAAGATCGTCCTAGCCGAATAGGACTTTAGCTTATCCAGGTACCTTTGATCTTACCAAGGTTGCTAAGTTAAACTCCCTTCGACAAATACAATTTTCTCTCGGACCATTACAACCTCTTTAGTCAACACCTGTACCACCACCATTCCATATCTTGGTGCCCACCCAGTCACATTGATCTTGCAACAATAACGTTCTCCTTCCCTATTTAATATACAGCTACTCACACGGGATGCTGCGATGACAAGTACTCGGATGTTTATTACTTAGCTAAGGTAGCTAATTTAACTACTTCCACCACTCGTGCCTTCCACAAGAGGGTTTTACCGATAATCATATTACCCCTACACTCCACATACGCCCTTTCCTCCTATCCATTCCTTTTAGCACAGCCCAGTAGGTACTCCAGATATATTATCTACCGCTCACATCATATTACATCGACATAGTATCTTAAGTCCCAGCTTCATCCTATCTCTTCTATTTAGTTAACCTCTCAGTGTTTTTCAGCTAGGTCGTTCCCAACCACAAATCCCTTATAATTCATATAATTCTTCTAGCTAATCCTATATTAATAACAGTAACCATGGAGCAATGTGACTGCAAAGATGTGGACTCCGAAGTCCAGGGCACGTCGCAGTCTAATCCGGCTCCCACCAACAGTAACCTAGACACCTCCGCTTCGAAGCTTTCTGAAGAGAACAAATCTACATGCATAATGCCTGGTAGTGATTTAGCAGGGGCTGCTTCAGCAGGTAATGACAAGCGGAAGAGGGGCGAGTCCGACCCTTCAACGAAAGGAAAGCCCAACAAGAGGCCAAAGACAGACTCGAAAAGGGATATTGCCCGTCGTAAGACTGAAATCAAGAATAAGTTGGGGAACATGTACGATTGGAACTCAAAGGGAGAATCCGAGATCCGCGAATATACCCCTGAGCAGTATAAGCGTGAAGAGATCGAGTATGAAGAAGCCTTACTAGTACTTGGAGGCAAGTATAAAATCGAAGGGCGCGAAGATTGTGGTAATAAACTTGGTCGCATCAAGGGAATGTCCAGCACTATCCGGGATTATCAAACTGTTGGCGTCGCCTTCATGGTGCGCCAAGAGAGATCACAGAATGATTGTCGTGGCGGTATCATCGCTGATGATATGGGCATAGGAAAGACAGTGCAGTCCATTGGTTGCATGCTGGTCAATCCACCACCCAAGAAAGCAATAAAGGCCGGTAAAGGTGCTACTCTAATCATAGTCCCTAATCAAGGGCTCACTAAACAGTGGATTCAAGAGTTATGCCGGCACGGGGAAATACCTAAGAAAGAAGTGTGCACATATGTTGGAGGAGGTAAAATGAGCTCTGTAGGGATAGCAGCTCACTCATTCGTGTATGTTGACTTCTCTCTTTCATTATGGTTCATTACTGATATAATTCAGCTTTGCGACCTACAGCCAAGTCGAACGAGACTTTCGGTCGTTCGGGGGCGAGGTAAAAGATAACGAAGGAGACCTTCGTCCATCCAACAGCGAGGTGGAAGATGACGAAGGAGACCTTCCTCCGTCCAACAGCAAGGTGAAAGATGAGGAAGCGCCTCTGTTTGAAATCGAATTTTTCCGTATCCTCCTTGATGAAGGCGACAACATCAAAAACTTCAGGGGAAGCAGTATGTAGTAACCACGCATGAAATATAATTAATAATTCCACTAACCGAAAATAGCTTCTAAGGCTTGTGCGGGGCTGAAGGCAAAACTCAAATGGGTGCTTTCTGGAACTCCTTTACGGAACAGCGTGAAGGGTAATCGACACGGCTTGGTACTACAGATATTTTGTAAACTGACTTCTTATAGAATGTCTTCCGTATTTTCGATTCCTCGGAATCAAAGTGAATCTAAAGCGAGATATCTTCGCAAAAATCTGGGGAGAACCTGAATCTGTGAGTTTCTGATATCTCTAGCAAGGGTGAAAAGGCCAACACTGTCATATCATGCTTATACGGCGTAGAACAAAGTTCACGATCGAACAATGCAGATTCTAGCCAAAAGAATGCTGCGCCGGTATGTCTTTCAAACGTTTAAGCAGTTACAGCCTTGCTTAACGTTGTCTCTAGGGAAACCGGTCAGATGTTCTTGGGACGAGAGATGTGTGAACTACCGAAGTCATATTACGAAGACCGCCTACTTTCTATAACGGATGAAGAGCGAGAATTTTCTAGGTAAGCCGGAGAATTATACCCTTAGGCCAATCTAATATTATTTGAAGGCACCTAGAACAGGCCATGTGTCGAGTAGAGGAGGAAGCGATCGAAAAAAAGAAGCTACTAAGGGGGAAAGGTAAGCATGAGCGTAAGAAGCAGAAGGAAGATAAGGACGATCCGAAAGAGCCCAAGTCAAATTTCTGGGTTCGAACCGCCCGGCTTCGGCAAGCAGTGGACCATCCATTTCTCTTGGAGAATCCCACCCAAGACTTCATGAACCAAGATGAACTAGAAAGTTTGAAGGCAGAACTGGACACAATCGAGCAATCCAAAAGAAAGACCAAGGGCAAAACTCTATTTTCAGATGAGTTTCTATCCTCGCATCTAGGAGATCTGAGTATTAATGAAATTGTACTCGACATGAAATCTCACATTAACTATCTTCTCTCATCTCGGCGCAATGTTGAAATTGGAGGGTGTCTTGAGTGCTTCAGCATGGTTGAGCTCCAGTCGCTTGAGGTGAAGCCCAATAAGTCATCGAAGGGTATACATAAGTTTGCTGACACTTCAGTAGTGCGGACATGCTATGTGCCGGCGCTGCTATAAGAAGCATATTGGCGCTATAGCTACAAAGAATAAAAGCCAGCTTAAGTGTCCTTGGTGTGGCAAGGTTGTCGCTTGTATAACTAATCTGAAGGAGGAACTCGACGATAAGTGGCCATCTGCTCCAATGAAGCCCAGAAACGAAGTTCTTCGAACTCCGGACGGTCGTAGTGTGTCTGTTCATTTGCCAAGCGAGGTGAATAAGCGATCACCAGGGGACGATTTCAATGGCGTCCAACCCCGATCCAATAATTTGAATAGCCGTTGGCTCCAAAGATGCGACAATGTCGGTAAAATTCCTTTAAGCACAAAAACGATAGTCGCAATTCAAATAGTTGAGATGTGGCAAAAGGAAGCCCCCAACGACCAGATCATAATTTTTACAGAGTGGATCGGCACTGCCGTAATTCTAGGGCGCCTGTTTAACAAATGCAATATAAACTTCGTCTACTACAACGGACAGATGAACATGGAGCACAGGAACAATAATCTAAGCGATTTCAAGAATAACTCAGAGATTAAAGTTATGGTATGTCACATCCATATTCAAGCAGCATATGAGAAATCTTCAAGCTAAACAATAATCTAGATCATGAGCATGGGAACTGGTAACGTTGGGTTAAACATCACCAACGCTAACCGAATGATAATTATGAATCCGTGGTGGAACAACGCAGCAGAGGCTCAAGCATTCGGTCGTATTAAGCGCCATGGACAAAGAAAAGAGACACATCTAATCCGCCTCTTCGCTAGAGATACTATCGACGAGCGAATTCACAAGTTGCAAATTGACAAAAAGGAAGAAATCAGAGCTGCGATGGCCCAGGGCAAAACACCAAAGCCCTTGTCGCGAGAGGAGAAGCACTGGCTTTTGACCGACAGAAATTCCCTAAAATCTCCGTTGGCTGAATCAGACCAGACCTTCGAAGACGACGATCTGGACAGCAATTCGGACAGTGATGACGATTGGGTACCAAGGCCAACAACGTCTTTTTAGAAGAACTCTTAGCTACCACCGGAGTTAATAAACGCCGTACTTATATCATTGATGAGACTGCGAAGGCTAGGCTATGATGGCCTTGGGGGTATTAGAGTGTGGATGATCTCATGGTCATAGGTTCATTGCACGTGAGAGGAATGGAAGGAGATGATATCACGGTGATATCGACGATGAGATGGCATATATTACGAATTTCGTTCACGTTGGCTTCTGCGAGGCGAACGCAGACTCATCGTATACTGGTTTGCATCTTGTGCAATAAGCTATGGATTTTATCTGCACTTATAGTTTGGGTGCGAGGAGCACCTTTGGCTCTAGCTAGTCAAGCAGGACGGGAAAGATTGAGGCCTTTAGCCGATATTACCCTATGGTAGCTTAAAAGTTGTGCGTTCGTTTCCAATTATAATTCGATAGGTCTTGGTGAATGCCTATAATAACACTAACATAGTAGTTGTAATGACTAAACATTATCGCGTGATTCTTTACTAACCATGTATATTTCCCCGTGCTCTACAGATCGACAGCTCTATAAGAGAGAGGCCCTCAAAAATTATGCCTTTTAGGTCATTGCAATGAAAAGTTCCCAGGTGGCCGTGCGGTAAAGCCGGTTGATAGAGTTACACTAAAGTTCGGTTATGACCCTCATCAAAATATTTGCTCTGAAATCAAGTCTCGCTCTTCATTAACTAGCTATTCAGACCCTACCTTAGACTGAGACATATTGACGGCTACTTAAGTTCCGAGGCCCAATGATTAGTTACGCATAGACCTGGTATTCCTGTATGATTTCCGGAAGCTTCCAAGAGGTGATACGGCCTTTTGGTACCTTGGAAGACATATTCGTAGTTCGAGTTATATTCTTCAAGCCCTAATTTCAGCCCTTGCAGTACCGTGACACTACTAATCATCAAATCCAACCCATTGAAGGAGGTCGGTCCTATGCCTGAAGTCTTAAAGTCGAAAACCCTCAAGCCAAGCGTCGATGCACACCATCTCAAAAGACTGGATGACCGCAAGCGCCGATGGTGACATATCCGGCCCTCCAAAATCGGAACGAGACTCTGTTTCTATTTCGCGCGGTTTCCCATGTCCACAGTGCCGTCTAGCTTGGTGGACTTCGACTCATGGTATTCCCGAAGTACACTCAGGAGACAAGGAAGACAGACGAAAGAGAGAGAGAGGGCGGGAAAATTGTCGAAATCAGAAAATGACTCGCGTCCTAGTCGCACATCTATCTCTCCTTTCTCAAAATCGACACCGGTGAATCTATGTTTCGTCCCATCAAGCTTTTCCCAGAGTCGCAATTGTCAAGGATTTGCGTAGCAGGCGGGCAATGCACACAGTCTTTTTTTTTTTTTAGTTTTTTAAAAAAGAATTTCCCCCTTTGCCCGCCCGCATCTATGCTAACCGGCTAGGGAGAATCGCTGGGTCCAATTCACTGTGCCGGACGGTTCAGATCTCTCGCTTATGCTGCGCGACACCAGCGGACACCACCACTTTATAGATAGGTAGCTAGAGCGGGAAGGAAAGGGGGGGTAAGGGAGGGGGAGGACAATGGGTGAGTGAGTGAGTGAGCGAGCGAGTGAGCGCCTAAGGTTGCCTACCACGAAGCCGGGTTTGCTGACGGGCCGATACTCCAGTCGGTAGGGTGTGCTTGTGTCTTGCTCGGCCAAGCAAGCGCGGTCTTCGATTCGCAGCGAGTCCGCGACGGAGAAAAACTCCGGATTAATTCCATCAATGAGCCTGGCTCCTTTTTGGCTCGACTACGTTAACGTATCACCCGTGAGATATTGTATGAGTAAGACAGGCACAGTCATTGCAGTCGGACGTCTTCCGAAAGCTCGACAATGTCTTGGACAATCTATGTATATCCAATCCATCCATCCCTTCCTCCCCTTGGCTCGGCCGTCGGCCTGCCACCATGACAATGGAGAATGGAGAGGGGGGATTCCATGAATAATTATATTGCTACGCAGCAGCTAGTTATGCGGGTTCATTGCGGGTTCATGTTTGATTTTAGATGATGTGAGATCCCGCACTGCGATCCATGGCTATTGCAGTTGGCAAGGATAGATAGTGCATGGCATACCGTGCCGCGCGGACCATAACAGTCACGATGCTTGGATCGCGGACGAACGCATGCCTCTGGAACATAGTGTACGGACAAAGACCCCTCAATGATTAGGCCGTCAAGTACCCAATGATATTTACTTATCAAGATCCTCGTTAGACACCAGACACATTAATTACAGAACCATCCCTAGAGCCAAACGGCGTAGCAGCGTCTCATGAAAGAAACAAGAGCTATGGAGCAAATGGGCACCTCTCACTCGAATGATAGAGTCAACGCGCGTACGAAAGGTCATGGACGGAACCGAAATGGTGGTATTTCGTGGTATTCAAGACGGGCGCTAAGAGGTAGTTACACAGCAGGAAAGGAGAATCTAACGGTTATATAGACATACGCAGTATAGACGACATTGGAGGTAGGGCGACTAAGGAACGACGATAGGGGGCCCTGGCGGAAAATCCTTGCATTATCGTCATAAATGCTTCTTAACAATCCCCCTATTATTGCTCGATGGCATCCACACCTGGTTCAGGGGACCTCCGGACGGCGGCGTGGGTGCACAGAGTTGATACCACGTCGACAGGCTTCCCCTCAGGCTAGCTGCATCATTAAAGCCTAATAAGACGGGCTTGACTGCCGGGGATGAGGACAAGAGAGAGCCCGCAAAAAGTCGCAGATGGCGTGAGACTCAAACGACGAACGACGAACGACGGACGACGGACGACGGACGACGGACGACGGACGATCCGCCGGCGAGGCGCGTGTGGGAGATAACTCTTCAACCCAGCCCCCCGGACGTCGTCGACCAGGAAGGAGGTTTTCTCTGCCCGCTGGCGGGGTCAGTCTCGTATGATCTCAAAAGCAGGGCAGCAGTAACATCCAAAGCGGAGGAACTATATCAATCTAGTCCCACGCCTTTGGGTCCGCGAATAAAATGCAGAAGCACATTCATTCATATGACGGCTAGCAAGGCATACTACTACTACTACTACTACTACTACTACTACTACTGTATGTTAGTATGCGTAGCATACGGCGCCTCCCGCATCATCATCACCTTAAACGACCGGCGCGCGGGAGCTACGAGAGGCATTGGCGGCTGCATTTTCCGAATGCAGGTGGTATGGGACGAATCTGTCGAGCCGCATACGTAGAGTCGATCTGGCATGTGAATCTGACGACGTGCCTGAGAAGCAAGTTTGGGTGGCACTTGGCGCTGCTCGGCGTTTTTAGGGGAACTGAGGGTGTGTGTGTTACTCTCGTCCGGCCTCGGTAAGCTCACGAATCGATCGACGATGTCTCGGGGCGCATGTAGATAGATGCGTGCTGTGATTCGTGCTACGTACGAATTGTCTCATCCAGCCCAATCCCCGGAGAAAAGCACCATGGTTGATGGCCTGCCTTGTCAGGTAATTCCTGCATTCCATGACGCAGACAGGTCGGACGGGCAATCTATTCCTACTCTCGACAGCTACAACTCTAATAACTCTACGGACAAGGCTTCCCAGCAGGTGATACAAAAGCGATGCGAGGTATTCGAGGACATCACTTGGTAGCGATAAGGCTAAGCTTGCCAGAAAGATCTAGATGCTCGTATTATATATACTATACATTGCTGAGCCGGAGCTCACTGGACCATGGTACGGAGTCGGAGAGGTGTGGAGGCCGGACGTACTCAGGTTCTATGGAGTGTATACCCTTATGGGGATCTTTAACCCAGGCATTGTAAGTGGTTGTATATGAATTTCCCATTGACTGAATAGAGAAAGTGTAGGCTCAATCGGCCACTATCGGGACAAACGAATTGGGTGTCTCCCGCGCATGTACGATCCCAGGGAGACGGGACTTCGTGTACACAACCACTTAACTTAGACACGGGATTCGATTGTACTGCGTAGAGCCGGATGGTATTTCCGGTGCACATGGGGTCGGTCCTACTATCTCTCCGCATTTCCATTCGATCAACTCCGGCTTAGTCTGTTATCTCGGAGTTACGCAGGATAATGACTATGAATAGCTAACAGGTGCTATTGAGCGAACCACTGTGATAGTCCATTGTCTATTTATGTTACATATCGGAGTTCGTTTATCACTTACAGCCTGCCGGCATTCATCAACCCGCAGCGATCCAAGACTCGTCTACGGAATGCGTGTGGTGCCCAACTGCTACCTATATTCTCTCTTCCTTTTACCATTCGCTAATAGTTTTCGTCCTAAGACTAACTGCGATTTACTCTACGATAACATGGCGGGGTTTGATATGGAATATATTGTATAGGAAGATTCATTATCTTCAGGTTGTCAGAGAGCATGACTTCAGCTATCTTACAGTCATAGCGCATATTGTTTCCCTGGGGGTACGTAGTAACGTTCTACGGAGACCGTGATATCTGTCCGTTGAAACAGTTAGCCATGTAGGGGAACGGGATGATCGTATGCACGTACTCAGTACGTACGTACGTTGTATGTGTGTGTACGTATGCAGCCAAGTAATCAACGTCTAACATTCCCCAGCTTTTCCGCCTAGAGATAAGACACCACGATGTTCTCCCCCCACATTGCATCGTGGTCGTCACAACATGTTGGCTCCTAACGCACCAAAATGCGCAAGATAGTAATACTTCTAGATACTTGCCCCTGCCACATTACCTCGCAGGGGACTGGATGCATTTTCATGTTGCTTTGCGCCCCCCTCACCCGCATTCTGTCACTTGTGCACTATCACATAACAAAATCGCATCATCTGCCACTGTCCGAGACATCACACAGAAAATCGCTCTAAGAGGAGGGGTTTTGGGGGCTTAAAAGGCACCCTAGTCGTTTTCCCTCACCGAAAACACGTTTTTCTGTACGTTCTGAGAGCTGGGTCTGTCACTAAGCAGTTAGGATGTGGGGGTAGGCAGCCAAGAACACGGTATCACTTCAGCTATGCGTCGAAATCCTGGGGCTGAGCCATCGTATTGTTGACCAAAGCACCAACCCACTACAGAAGGGTCGAAAACGACAGGTCACATATCTATATTCGGTGGGCGATGACACGATCGGATTTGCAATCAAACTGACGATAGAGTGCCGTGGCCTTGGGTGCCCTTGTATCAAGCCGGTAGATGCAATCAAGGTAGCTCTGCAGTGCTCGTGCCGGGGTTTTTTTTTATTGCCTGGATAGCTGCTCGTAACCTAGATTCGTAGCATTTGATAGGTCCCCGGCTATGTTTCAATTTCACATCTTGTGCGAAAGATTAAGGTAATGAAATAAATAGTCGACCTAGGCTGGCCTATCCACTCTGAAACGGAAATAAGAACAAGATGGTGTTGGCAATCGAGCCTTGTGGGAGGTAGCCCGGAATACTCTGCCGAATTGCCGATTATGATCGATACGGGACCGACAGCTTGACACACCGACACCACTGCGTACACGTTCCGCTTCCAGTTGGACCAGTCATAGAGTTTAACGGATGAGCACAATAAAGGTAATCGATGAAACGTTTATTGCATGTTACGATCTCATGATGGGTAGTCATACTGTGCGCGGCGGCAGTGCTTCCTTTTCATCAAATGAGATCTGGTCTTCTGGTGGTCGGGATAGTTGGTGGTCCTAACAGTTTCAGGCAGGCCGACAGCGTCGAGGATTGCGGCCTTCAGTGGAACGCCGGAAAATCCTGATTCCCGGAACAAGTAGTAGAGACTCGGTTTCGCAAGGAACACTGAGTAGGCGCTCTTATTAGTATAGGCCACGAATCCTATGCCTACATCGGATAGTCGTCTCCTGAACACTGATCCTCCAGCTTCTGTTTTGGGCACTCCGGACTGAGAATGCATGGAGATGCAATTGCACTATGGGGTAAAAAGTACCCTGCAGGAAGGGCGATTGTGGCCTAGGCACGCTTGTTAGACTTGTCCTGTTTTCACTTGCCGTAGGTATACTGTGAAGATAGGTATGGAGATGAGAAGTAAAGACGTGAGTGGACGGGACTATCGCACTCCATCATCATACAAGTCTGGTAGTACGTCAATAGTAGCTGAAAGCCCGAACCAGCTGTGATTGTGGGGTTGGGATTATCGTCACATCGACCATCAAACAAGGGGTTATTGACCCCGTAGAGTGGACTCGCACGCAACCCCCACGCACTGCCAGGTTACGGGGTTTCTTGGCACCCGCTTGGCTCGCCTGGAGTGCGTTGAGATGAGAGAGAACGGCTGTCCGTCCAATCATGCCACCATAACCTGGCCATACTGATACGCTACAACCTTCGACAGGCCTCGCGAGTAGGGCAAGTTGCTGAGCCTTGTGGCAAGCCTTCGAGACTAGAGGATGCGGATGCCCTCAGCTTCAGGATTTGGAATCGGCCGTGCCCCAGGTACTCAAATGCAGGAGTATTCCTCCCTATCGTTGAAAGCTGCGAGGTACATCCACACTACTGTGCGCATAGGTCCTCAGCAGTGCTGACACGGTCCTTGCAGGTACTTTAGCTCGGGTACCCCGTATCGACTTGAGGACACGACTACCGTACGCAGTAGTGTAATCGATTTTGCGCATCGACAGGAGACGCGTGTCATCGTGCACTTGACCTCTTGTCCGTTTCTGCTGCTCCGATCGCGATGCAGCCATCTGCGCTTCTCGCACCCCACAAATGTGACAACTATTCATGCCGGTAGTGGTAGTGGTAGCAGCATGACGAACAGGAGGGAGTCGGTGTCACGGACGATTCCTATCCCGGAGATTCTCCTGCGTACGCGGTAAGTATGGATGCAGACAGTTGGTTGAGGCATATGGGAAACTAACCTAATGTAGAATCAGATAATACCGGTGAGTTCAACTGCTCATTGAGTATATTGTATTACTACAACACTCAAATAGATGTTTCTTTTTGAAATATACTTATACTACCTCGCCTAGAACTTCTTGACTCCCGGCCACCGATTATTTGCTTATCATGGAAGGTATGGTGTAGGTAGCATAAGGATAGCTACCTAGCTTTTGCTTCGGTATGGTACGGTATTGCTGGGAATCTTGCTATAAGCAAGGGTTGGGAGAAACGTCAGCACGACACCCAAAAAAAGCAACAACCAAGACAAACGGAATTCTCGTAACGCGCAAGGGTCGTTTACCAGGCGAGCAAATCGGGAGGGCAAGATGACAGGACGGGCGACCAGGCTCCCCAGACTGTCACCCCGCATAGCCTGCTGGGATCTCTGAAAAAGCGACTCGAGAGGGAAAGAGTCTGGAATTTTCCAAAGCTTTGTCCTCTCTGACCGCGTGTGCGCTGTCTGTTCCAATCTACCTACCCATCCCTACTGCAGCGAGCTTATCTCACACATCTGATCTCACACATACTGCGTACATACTGTATGCTCAGCCCCGAGAAAACCGTCAGCCAGTCACTATGCAGAGGACAGACAGCCTTATATCGGGGTTTGCGACGGGTGGGTTTCCTAGATTGACGCTTTTGCCGAAGTTGCGGTGTAAGAAATTAAAAACAATGAATTGAAAACACAGCAAAGAATATTGGCCTCGAATGGCACATCGATTCCCGACGTTGCGACACTGACTTGGTCCTACTGTTTCTCGTCCTTCGTCAGCGCTGGTGGCTTAGCTGAAGCGGAGGAGCCGTTCTGCGGATACACCCGCCTCTACTAATAGGTAACTGTTTTACATTTTGAAATAAATAGGCGACAGTCCTGAGCGATCCTTTCTCATACTGTACCCATCTACTTATGTTCCATAGTACTACGTATAGGTACTAGTAAAGCGATGTAGGGCCAACGCGCCCGGTGACCGTGTGGAAATACTCCCCACGGTCCATACAGAATCAGGAGACGTGAGGCCAGAGATGAGCTGACCGCGAAAAAAAGGGGGGGCCAAGCCGAGAACACGATCCTAATGCGACTGTATCGCCGTCTGGTGATAGGTAGCAAATACACGTCTCTACACCGCAGAATGGGCGATAGCCGACAGGCAGCAGAATTTGTCCCATGCACCATCGCCCCGTGTCGTGTGCGCGCCTGTCATCGCCCGCTTCGAGTGTACACGAAATTGCGCGTCTTCCCGGCGAGCCCACGTCAGGACAGAGGGCCGACAACGCTGAGGCGGTAGAGCGGGCACGAGACGTTTCAATGCTTGCACATAGAGCACCGTATCAAGCCTCATTTCTCCTGTATAGCCCTGGGCTTAGCGTCTCCTTATTGACGAAAAGAAGGAAGTGCTCGCGCACTGACGAGCATTGTCTGGGGTGACAGTGGGGGATTCGATATTGAAATAAAAGGAGCATGTCGTACAGTCTGAAGAATACCCTGTACAGTGGAAGGTACTCGGTCGAGAAGTCGACATGATCATTCATCATAAAATCGAAATGGAGCAGAACAAACAGAACACGACAGACAAATAAAACAAGGCAAGGATGTCCCTACGCTACGGAAGACATATGAAAGCGAAGCACCTTTCATTTTTTTTATTTCCTGTTTTGGCATGAAGGGAAGGACCTGCCAGGGCTGGCCGCCCCTTCCCTCGGCCGCTAAGGCATGTAACCAGGCTGATCAGCAAGATTTCCGGTGTTCCCCGCGATACCTTGTTACACTAGGGAGATGGAGTCCCCGCAGAAAACACCTTTTCGGGCCCCTTTCCCCAGTCTCTGCCCAGCTACGGAGCTGTAACATGGCTGTGTACCGGGCTCCCACTAGCCCGTGGCATGTACCAGCACTGTACAGAATAGTAAGTAGGTACTTGCATAGTACTGTAGGTACACTACCTAGGTATGTAGGTTACCGACTTTCCTGAAGTGGCGTGTTTCCGACGACCTGTAATATTGAGCAGGTACACTATCTACATAGCTAGGTAGTATATATGTGAAGTACCTTTACACGTGCTAACGAATAGGCACAGACGTGCTCAGATCATTATTAGCTCTCTTATTATCATTGCCATTCTTTTGTTGTCATTGGCCGGGATCCGAAGAATTCTGACACCTGTAATGTTCAAGAACTCACTCTGTCCAGAAACGTTGTTGGGGGATTTTAATGGGATTAATGGATGATTGGATTATTGGGATTTGATTGATCCTTTTCCCCGTGTGACCGAAACTCCGCCTCCTTCGCCAGGCAACGAACCAGCACGCGACACACGATTAGGGTTGGTTGAAAGGAGTCAGCTGAAGCTGTCGAACGTGGGGTCTCCAAGCGATGCAACTATCACACTCTTTTACGTGTGGTGTATGCGTAGGTACAGCAATGTGTGTATGCGTAGGTACAGCAATGTATGTATGTATATACGTATGTATTGAGAGGCCGCTGCAAAAAAAGTGATTAAACATTAGAAATTGATTAACTATTATTTAATATTCAACCACATCACCCCCATATCACGTCAGCGTTGGTCCAAATCCTTTGCCCTCCTCCTATGATTTAGGGGGCTTCCCCAAAGACTCGCAGGGCTTACACAATGCAGTTGGGTGAGTAAGAATGTGGGTGTAGCGTAGTACGCAATATAGCAGGAAGAAGACACGATACGTCCCAACAGTCTTATAACATCTATACTGCCGGTATCTAGTGTGTATATACGTATACTGAGCGAATTATCGCTCCACTTGCGAATGCCCAGGTATGTGTAGGAGAGTAGTAGAGTCCCGAAGATGCGTGTGATTGGGTAAATGACATTGCTACACATGCACGACTATTTTCTCTGATTCGCCCGACCCATTATCTGGGATTTTTCTGTTCCGGATGTATACGTACAGTAGTACTGTAGGCGCCGGTAGTGCAAGTACGCAGTCGGTAGGAGGCCATGGATGAAATTTTCACCACTTCGGTCGCCCTCTTATTCCCCCACCGCCTCTTCCTGTGCGACATCAACGCGTGCATGTCTGGCTGTCGGGCCCATGCAGTGCTGAGTAAGTGCTGTAGCATTTCGGGGACGCCCGAGCCTGATGCAGGGTCAGCCAGCCATCCAGCCTTGCACCCCATCTTTCTGTATTATCTTTTATCCCCCTCCCCCGTCCCCGTTTTTTCTCCTGCTGCGAGCGCATGTACTGTGGTGTTGTGACGCAAGTTACGTACTGCGTATACCTATACATAGTACGATGCAGGCGCCTCTTGAAATCAGGTACCTAGCTAGCGACGGGAGATAGGTTGTTGTCTTACATCTCTTGCCCTGACGCCTTTCTTGTATAAGGCGGCAGGCTTCGGGCTAGGTATGTACACCAGCCTGTACGGAGGATACGCGCGTAATATTGTAGAGATGGATTGTTACCACTTACTTACACGTAGTGTGGGTGGTAAGGGGGCCGCTGCTATCTAAGGGGTGGTACCATCCATCCCCATCCATCCACCCATTCCTAGATACTGGGGGTTCGGTCAAGGGACAAAGCGGGACCTGTTGAACTGATACTGTATCGAACGGTCGTTAGCATACATCCTATAGTGTACGCGTGCCTGCGCCGGACAGGCAGGCGGACACGGCTTGTTACCGTCCTACATACCGGTACTATACACCCGCATATTTGTCTATATTTATATTGTATACCTGTGGTAGGACATAGGGCGGCTTGTAAAGTCACCAGAGGGCGGCTGCGTGTAGTAATAGTAATCTATCTAATCTGAGTGCCTACTCGGCGTCGGTCACAAACAGGTACCGGTATGCCTAAGCGAACACTGTGTTGAGCGAGGTCACAGCCGTTCTTGTGTAGTCCCGAAACCGAGATATGATAAAGAAACATTTGATGGAGAGGGTCAAAGCAGATCTCACAAGACCAAGCGATCAGTCCACATGCTATAAGTACACTACCTGTGTGTCGGACGGACACTGATTAAATAAGCGCGAGGCGCGGATAACGCGGGGGCCCATGTTCTCATTCTCTTGTTCTGGTGTACGGCAGGTGGCCAGGACCGAAAGTCTTATCTCTGGACTAACGACTAGTGACTAATAATAGACTATCACGATGCCGTAAGGGGATCATCAGGTCAGCCCATGACGACGAGGTAGTGCACATCATAAGCGTATACATAGGCAGGAAGGGGGTCACAGCAGCAGTTTGCGCGCTGCCGTCGTCGTGGTAGGCCACTTTACTGGTCAGCCAGTTTTTTGGTCTGGGGGGCCGATCCGGGGTTTTCAAAATCTGGGGCCAAGAGAAAAAGCGCAAGCCAGTAAACCTGGTGTCAAGCGCTGGGCATCTTGTTTCAGGCCGGAACTGCCCCCCCAAGGCCAACAAGATCAGAAATGAACCCTTCTCCCCCTGCGAGGTTGGTTGGCGGGAGCGGGCGAGACTGCTCATATGTAATCGTCAGTTTTCTCGGTGTCGTTATCTTCTTCCCTCTTCGCGCCATCGCGTAGATCACATCCGCCGGTTGCGGGGCCCCAGGGGGTGATGGATTAGGTAGATACATACTACTCCTAAGTAGTGTACGTCACAAGTTCATACGTAGTACAGCAGGACGGTCACATGTATGCTGCCGGTACACGATAAAGCATCGTGACAACTGACCGTGGGTTTACTTATCGTATTTGTTTATTTCCTTTTTTTCCAGCAAGGTTCCCCATATCTAAATCGATCGATTCAGGGATTATGTTTTCGACTACCCCACGCGCATAAGACGAAAATCCGCCAGCTCCCCCTGATTAATAAGATGTCATCTGGGAGTTATGTCATCGTTCATTAATGCCAAGCTAGGAATGAGAAACACAGGAAACTAGCAACTTTCGGTGTGGCCTCTATGACCACCGATCTGGTACCACATTGCTCGTCGATTCATGTGCCGTGCAGCCATAAAGTTAAATGATTTGTTGATGGGAAGTGGAGTTGTCCACCATGAGTCACTTATTTTGGTCAAGTCTACCTGCCAATATTCCATTCAGCCGTACCCGATAGACATTCTCGGTCACCAAGTTGTCCCGGTGTGCCTTTTGCTTCCCTTCCAGATTCCTCTAATGGTTCGAACACAAGGAGAAACAGATAGTAAGCCGTCATGTCGAAATAACGACTTTAAATTGTAGTATAAGCGGCGAGTCGATTAGACTTCATGAACAAAACAAAGGGAAATTATAATAACGCTGGTATTCGCAATTTTGTCCTTTGGAGATCCAGTCCAGGATCTCGCCAAGAGAACAGAAACGCCAGTCCAACTGTCCTGCCTGTATCAAACAAAGTCTAACCCCCGAGGAAACCTGAAATCTATAATCGTAACCCCTCCGAATAACGCACTGCCAAATCCTAACCATCGAGGTGGTCAAATTCCTATCCGTATTCTCGGTTGACAGCCGTGTATGGTCGTCGAAATTATGAGTGGGGAGGAACTGGTACGTGCTGAAATGTCACCGATAAAAACGCCTCCGTCTCTTTCTATAGACCTCTATACCTCCTACAAAAACGTCATAACTCATAGCATGATCTTAAGTTTCGTCACTTTCGTGATATCAGATGCATCACCGCGGGCCGCCTAGTCGCCACCAGCGATACTGCCGTTGGTTGAGCTTCGACCACTGGCGTTGAAAGTCTCATTGGATAATAGATCGTGGACTGCTACCTTAGGCACCTGGGGAACTGGAAGTTTTCTACTTCGATCAGGTCGACTGATGATATCGGTTAAGGATAAACCTGAAGACCGGGAACTAGTGGGTGGTTGAGGCGTCGACTGGAAACCCGAACCTTCTAAATGCGGCTCCATCGGCGCTAGAGCTGGAGTATGGCCCAGTGTTAGATTGCGCAAAGTAGGTAGTTCGACGCCTGCGTATGGGCGAAGCCGCGGTGAATGAGCGGGCGTCGCTAAAGGTGTATGATCCGGGGTGGGAGACAGAGAGTCATGGGAAAAAGTCGGGGAAGATGGTGCCGTTGAATTAGGGGAATTTGGCCGCGACCGCTTAGCAAGGCGAGCAGCCTGGGAATAATGATCATCTCGGCTATCGTCGCCTGAATGCGAGCGAGACATGTGATAGGCAGAAAGGGACGGGAGATGGTTTCGCGAATTATGGTGAGAGTGGGAATAATACTGTTGCCTCGAGTTGTTTGGAGATACACCTTCGTGTTCTAACTGATGCGCAACATTTGCTAGGATACCCAGTTCACCATTAGCCACTGCCAGCGGACTATTGCCGCTAATGGCTCTAGGATAGTGGTGCATGGGGCTATGATGCGGCACGGCAAATGCAGAATAAGAATGAGGCGGTGACACGTTTGGTGACACAAGCGTCGAAGTCGGAGCCGACTTGATGCTTCGCGGGCCTGACGCAGGAGGCGGCATCATAGATTCGGGCGACAGAGCGTGGCTGAGTGTGTGGTGCGTGGCTTGCCCAACCTTATTGCCTCTCCTCGAGTTTGGATTGTTATGTATCCTTGAGTGGCGAGTGAGTTCGTCTGAGCGCGAGAATTTCTTGGTGCAGCCGGGGAACGCGCAGGCATGCGGCTTCTCGCCTGTATGCGTCCTGATATGCCTCGTTTGATGTTCCAGCCGGTGGAAGGCCTTATCACACAAGGGGCACTTGTATGGCCGTGGCAGTTCATTTGGCGTTTCCGTAGGCTGGCCACCTGGTAAGGGTCCATTAGGTCTGATGACGCTCACTGAGGCCATGGTGATGTCTCCTTCGGCGTCCCTGGGTGTGTCTGCGGTGGTGTTGGCTTCGGGGTTCAGCAGGTTGGAAAAATCCACCGCTGACTGTGAGCGTTGCATGTGATCGCCAGCCAAGTGGGCACTGACATATATTGCCTCGGAGGAGTGATAATACTTCCTGGAGGTGGCAGCAACGACGGTGAGGAGATAGCTGGTTCTTTATTACGTAGTGAATAATGCGATATCGGTCCGACGGTCAAGAAGACGTCGTGAAAAATGCGCACAAAAATTCCTGTGTCTAGTTCTCCGGAAATCCACCAGTTGAAGCTTTCGAGTTGTTGGGGACGGACGGGCCGCTGTGGACTTGTAGCTGTTGCTCGGCGACGCCTAATAAGGTAGATATGGAGACTGGTGTTTACCCTCCTTGGAATCCGGGGAATAGAGGGCGCAAGGTTTTTTGGTGTGATGTATGGCTGAAGTTTTGGAGAGGGGAAACCTTCTGCGGGCAGATGGGGGTTTGGATGCGTTTTAAAGGAGGTAGGTAAGCCGGAGGATAAGACAATAAGCCAGTGCAGGTGGTCAGAGGTCAAGCCCTCGCAGAAAAAAAGCGTGGGCCCAGGCACACCCTCGCTGGGGATATACTGGGGTGTGTAGGGGGCCTTTTGGGGGGGAGGGGGCATTCAGCGCCCTGTACACTTACTGCCTGTGGGCTGCACGCACTCATGCACACAGCAGGTACGTAGCTACAAGCTACATGCTACATACAAGGGACCATGTACTCGTAGGTAGGACAAAGCCTCCAGGAGCACAGTGCATTCAGGTACCTGTGGGTTTGTAACTTGTCGGTCTCCGCCTGAGCCCTGCCCCGGCTCTCCTGGCATTTGGGTCTTGGCGCTTGGCTCTTTCACCTTGCACCATCTACACCATCTGCGCACGCCTATGTAGGTACGTACCTACCTACAGGCAACCTACCTGGGGCACAGTACAAGAGGTGCACTATAAAGTACGTACAGATTCGCTAATCCGGGATCTCCACCGCGTGTGGGGGGACCATTGGCCCAAACCACATGGAGAGTCGACAGGTACCTTGGTAGACTCGGCACTGGCAGAAAGACGGGGCTCCAGGAGATGTAAAAACAAAAGAAAACATTCATGCAGCACCACCTGCCTAAGGCATGTTATGTTGTTATGTTATGTACTGTCGAACGGGGAGGGGGGTGAGAGTTGGTGACGCTGATACATTCATGACAACACCCTTACCGTAGGATAGCCTGTGTGCTCTGCATCTTGCTTGCTGCTTGTTTGCGCAGCTCTATTCTGTTTAGGAACTAATCAACAGTCCTCGTGCTTCTTGTCGAGCTGAGGACGAGACACGAATGAACACTGCTCACGTATGCGACTCTTGTCGTCCACATGGAGTCCTCCAAGAGCGGGCAATAGATTCGTAAAGCGGGACACGCCGTCACGGTCGAGTTGTAAAAATTAGCCCCAGGAGACAGCCTCGGCCAGCATCATCGGCACTCGGAATGAAGCGGTCAAGTTACGCAGTAGTGGTAGGACGAGTGAGTCAGTAAAATGTTGATGTGTTCATTGCTGAAGATGACACAATGTATCGTATTGAACAATTAGGTGGCCACTAGAGTCGAGGCACTTATTATGTAAGTAGGCCAGTTAGTCTACCGAAGCACATTGACGCCCTTTGGGACGGAGAGGGTTAAGAGACATGCGCACGTCGTACTAGTCTCGATGGTTTCAGGGCTACGCACACATAATTCATAATCATAAATATTAACAAATGAGGCTGTCTAGCAGGTGTCCCATAATATGAAGACTTCCTATCCTATATCAGGCATGTGCACCCTCAGTTATGCAAACAAGGTAAGTAAGCTGTTTACTACCACTTTACGCTATGCCATATTTCCGTCTTGCTAACCATTAAGATATGTTGTGGTGGCTCAATCCGGGATGCCACCTTTATTGTTTTATCATATCGTCAGCTTTGTCGCTATCACAGCCCCCGCTGATAATACACCGCTAGTGACTACGTAGTATATTTTGATATTGTATAGTGTTCGGGCCTTTCTTACTTCGGTCCTAAAGATTGCCTCCGCTGTGAAAAACCGCCGCTTAGATACCAAGTGCCGCCGTAGGCGGAGAGAGGTAAAATTTTTTTTCTCCAGAAAATTCTCAACCAAATTATTCCATAGAGCATGGGATCTAGGGTAGATGCGCTTTCGTCTCACTTATTACGATCTTAGTCTCATAAAAGCCGGCCACTGTGAAGAGTAGTACAACCGCCATTTGTGGAGACCAAGAAAATGCGACAATTAACTCGAAAACGTGACTCGCCTGTTCGCCTGAAACTCGGCCTTTACATAAAAATATTTTTGTTTAAAAAAACAACTAAGGCGAATAAGAAAGGCGGGGAGGGGACAAAAAGCCCCAATTCTACCCACAAGTTATAAACAAAGTTGTATTCTATAAAACCTGGGTCAGGCCAGAGTAGACATCATGCAATGTGCAGTGATCTTTTTCTAGACCCAGGCGTCTCAGGTATTTTGACGAACGACTTTACTCCGACCCACTGACTGATGACGCCTTTTTGGACTATCTACACTACGCTGTACACTACCTACATAGCGGAGAAGAGAACTATGCGTAGCTTCACGATGCTAGTAATACATAGAATGGGGACCATGGAACTGAGCTGTTAGTTGATGGTGAAGCTAGGGGTGGACCCAGTAGATAAGAATTGCGCGCAGCAGGGGCTCTTCTCACGTATACCAGCAACCTAGATAGATCAGTGCTGAGAATGACTTAACCTAGATCCGATTAATCAGTGGCGGCGGAGCCCGCTAGAACACAGAACGGAAACACAATTGGCAACGGAGCTCGTCACCTTGCTGCGTGTTGCCCCCTCGCACAAAGCGTGTCCCTTCTGGCCGAGACAAGCTGTGCTACCATTGATGAGCCGGAACTTCGCTTTAACATGTGTCTGGACCTCCCCCCATTCCCCCTCCCCGACAACATGTTTTAGTTGCAGGCCGGGGCCGAGTTTGATGTGAGAACGGCTCCTCTGCTCCCCGTAATGAGACCAGAAGGCTCCATCGCGCCGTGCTGCCTCGTATGATCGCTAAGGGAATGGTACGAGTCTGCAATCCGGGGTCAAACGATGATAACGCCGTACTTATCGTCATCCAGTATGTATACCTGGTGTAGTATACGTACATAGTGTGGTTGTTACCGTGGTTGTTGAGCCTATCAGCTCTCCGCATACTCTCCCCACACTCTGCTTTGACTCTGTCAATGTCGGGGTTTTGGGAACACCCCAGACACATGCGGCGGCCAAGTTCTAGATACATAACACGATGGTCGTTCATGCTGCAGTCATACTAACAATACAATAGTCAATAGCGGCCGTGCATTTTTGCCACTCAAACTGTTAAAGATAGCTTCATTAGCAATTATTGGACATATGCCTCTAGTCTGTTCCTTGGAATTCATCCCGGAACTATCTTGTTCAGCTTGGCACCGGTTGAGCTCTAGGACAATTTAATGCCAAGGTAGATACGAATAAGCAATTCTGACAGAGGGGGAGAGTACCTTAGCTTGAATCTATCCTACACATGCATTATACTGCTGAGAAATCGTGCAGTGTGCCTGCGGTCCCACATGTGAATCCTATTGTATCTATGTTTATCCAGCACACATAATGTGGTCTCTGTGATGCTGTAGCTAATTCTTGGGAGCCTCGGGCCCACTGGCCTCGGAAAGATCTATCCTTAACCGATGAGTGTGGCGTAGCATGGCACGATAGGACCAATCTTGCCTAGCCTTGCCGAAAGCGTGGGGGTTCTAAGTTTGACAAGGACCAAGTATTCCATATGTCCCGGCTCAACTCGCGAGTACGGAAATTCACGGACTGACCAGGCCACTCTGGACTAAGTCGAATGCCTTGAATAAGCACAAGTGCCACTAGCCTGAGCATAAAGATAGACAGAGGCACGCAATGGCACTCAAGAGCAGCGTCTCCCAGGTTAACGTTGCTCATAATAAACCCGGCATAAGGCTTCATATTTATCCCTTCGTCCTTTCGCCACCCTTCGTAACCGGGATACTGGTTTACGAAACTCCGCAACACATATCATGTAGGATCTTTCGCTAAATCAAAACATTTTTATTAATGAAATCATGCAAAAACTATGCCGCAGTTTGAATACATTATATGATGCACTGTTTTAAGGAGCTAAATCACCAACCCTTCGGTTGGACGCGGCAGCCATCGCGTACGCAAGTAGATACTAGGTAACGGAAATGTCTCTTGCCGAGTCGGCGATTACCACCTTTGATCTTTGCCTACACTCTGTAGTGATGCAGTAGCACGGGGAATAGCGACGGCGCTGTTGTTCCCCAAGAGTTACTTATCCTCATGTACCCCAGATGTCATGCTTTGGTCTGTCCTCGAGAAAAAATTCCTTAATTGGTAATTTGGCCTCAAAAAAAGCATAAACGTGAATGTTTCGCCAAAGTTTCCGGGGGCCTCATCTGGGCTTGGCGTCTGGGGAAGAGCTTTTGCGCCTCCGGTTTAGGTGAGTTCTGTGCGGTATATATTCCGAAAATGGCAAGCCGGAGATGAGCTTAGCAAGTGTTTGCCTAGTGTAAACACACAGATTTATTTGCCTTGACCACACACCACACTACCGTCCCTACCGAGTACATCGTAGGTGAGTAGTTAACTTATCTTTCGATCCTGGCGGTAAGTAGAGTCGTACCAAAGGCAACGAACGACTCACAGACTTACGAGACAGCTGGTGCTTAGTCCGCATTATATCATCATGCCTCCCCACCCTCATCCTGCAGCACCGCTTCTCATGTGAATTGTACATGTTATCCAGGTAGTAGAATTTTTCACAACTTGTTCCGTAACCGAATGCCTTTTGGATGCAACTCCCTACCTGTCGGTGGGATGCTACAGTAATATCCCGGCCCCTGCCCTGCTCCTTTCATCTTGTTTGATATGTAAGTACACTATGTGTCTTCCGTATGGGGAGTTTACTTTTATGTCAAAATTGCATGTGATTTGCAATTCTCCGCAAATGGAGTGTTGAGCTACCTGTACGTATCCCTATAGGTAAGTATACTAGTGTAGGTGTTAGTCCACATATCGACGCATCAAGGGTCCATTTGATCCTTGGCGCTGCTGGATTATCTATGCGTAGGTCCTCTAACCCTCTAACATCTGATTGCTCTGTCCCGCTGTGAATAAGATGTGCCAACCCACGACTGTACAACGTAGCAATAATACTAAGATATATAGTTGCGAGCCAGCACTCCACACCTACCTTGATGTTCTACGATGAACAGGAACGAGTCAGGTAGGTTGTATACAGCTATGGCTAGGCGAACGCAGAGAGCTACTACCATAGCGAAGTAAATAACTTGGGACCCCCATGTTCGTTGATTCTCCCCACAGTACATAAAAGAACTCTTTTTAAGTAATACACAGACATGCTACGGTCTAGAATTCTTCACTATTTGAGAACATGCCAAGAAAATGTAATGTATGCATATGATTTCTTATCATACACTAGTCTGGGGTCAACTCCCCAAAAGTTCTATTAGTGCAGCTAGTCGTTGGATACCCCGGGTTTTTGAACTTAAATATTTGAATATGACGAGGACGACTTGTTTGTCGGGACTCTAGATAATTGTTGCATGTGAACCGTTATGTAAGGCTATGTCCGTACCGTAGATCGTGGCACCAAGGTACTCGGTAAGAATTTCTCCTCAGGACCTTTTGTCCCTCCTCGGGTAACCTGTGACGGGACCCGTAATAGGCCCCGTAATACCCCGAAATGCCGATAGGTACCTAGTTCTTAGGCAGTTGGAATATTCCAATGGCGTATTCCCTGCCTTATCTACTTGCATTATTATAAATACATATATATAGAAACTACCTACATAGGTACCTCCTCCAGCATAAGTACTCAGTAGATGCCTATATACCTAGTTGTGAGCAGAAATGCTCCCGAGAAACCCTAAACTCATACACATCTAGTCTTCCTGTGTGTGCTGCGTACGCAGTGCGCGTTGGCTGATATTGGAGAGTTGTTATGCTGCGTATGTGTACTACGTACGTGCATGGTATCGGCAAACCCGCGTTGAAACTCTGCCCCAACACAAAACTGTAGCACACCTCGTACCTGCATCAAAGCCCCTGTAGGTGATCCTCAAAGGTGACATCGATACATGCGGACGCCCTTTGATATGGCCGCCAGGGCAGCTTGAGCCAATGAGAGCCGAGAGTCGGTCCTCCACGCGTACGCTACCCGCCCCGTTTTGGGGCTCCGAGGGGACTCCTGAAAACCCTCGGTCTCGCTACCCACGTATTTTACTGGGCCAAATACCGGTACCACCGAAATTCAATCAATTGGATACCGGTAGTTAGGGTAGGCATTCCTACCTGCTCAGTACATGTAAGTACGTCTCTACAAGATACCTTACCGAAGCTCTCGTTTCTGCCTCCTTAATCTATACTAGTAGCGATGCTCAACCCCGACTATTGCTAGCCAACACGTTTGCTCTGCCCGAGGGACTGATTTCCTGGGGCTAGTGGCATCGTCTCCCGTGCTGATTGCAGTCTCGCTCACGAAACGCTTTTGTATTGTTAGGATACCCTTGCCGTCGTCGGGTGGGCGGCAATCATGATCGAAGCGAGGAGCGATAGCGAGGTCTAGAACCGCCGCAGTCTGATACGCGCGCGATACAACCACAGTATTGAGGCTCATCCGCCCCTTGCTGTCGTCACTGTACACTATACTATGTACGTTCTCTTACCGGTGTACTACTGTACACAATACCTACTAGTATAGGGCGATATTATCCCCAGAGTTGGCCAGTCCAGCAAACGGGCCGGCGCTCGGTGAAATCACCCAAAGACCATTAGAGCCACCACGTGCCCTACCAGGTGAAGAAATTCCCTTACGAATAGTACACATGTAACTGCGTCTAACAGAATTCATTCGGGCCGCCCAACCCTGGTATCCTTTGGTCCATAAGGCTAGTGTACGGAGTAGAGGGGAGGGGGAAGCTAAGTAGCTACATGTATATAGTGTGGTTCTCGCTATCTAGTTTACGTGACGATAAGAGCCTGAGCACATACTTACTACCCTACTCACTTGATATCCTTATTAAACTAGCACTCGCCCCTCTGCCTTCTATCTTTTAGTGTAGATAGAGGCTTAGGTACTAGGAAGTCGAATAGCTATATACTCGTTCCGGTGTTTACTGATATCGCAGAATGAGCATTATCTACCTCGGGAATTTGAGAAAGTCCCTAAAGCAATTCAAGCATCCAGATTACCTAGGTAGCTACCCAACCTACCGTGCGTAAAGTGGCGCTGTGGATGAAGACTTACTGGCGACGAGAACCCAGGATAAGTAATGCGTAACCCCACACTATCATCCAGGTATAGGACTCGTTGAGCTCCTTGCTCCTTTCTCCATTCGGGAATGGCGTCAATAACGCCGATTATTCCCTTGCTCCTATCGATATACCAATAGCCGCGGCTTCATCATACACTGCGTGCTCCAATAGTTCCATAGTAGTGATATTCAGTTCAACTTATCTGTGTCTCACGCAACGTGGGAGTGTTATCATGCCACTGTTGTTATTTATGTGCTTGCCTCTAGCTAGGCCTTCATATTATGAAGATCTAATTCATAGGTAGACAGGCATTGAACGTTAAATACAGACGTACAGTAGTCGACCCCAACATTTTGAGCCTCATGTTGGAGTTCGGTGATCTAGCGGGTGGTTTGGGACCGGGGTACGTAGCAGATACATAAGTACACCCATACCAGCTACCGACCTGTAGGAGGTACCTGAGGTATGGGCTATAGGTACTTAAGGTACCTAAAACATCACGTGCCAGAGGCGCCCTTGACGCGCTGTAATCTGCCTACCTATCATAATATTGATGTGTTCGGAGGCAACGTCACCCGTCGCGAGACCGGAACTTATCACATACATACCTACATCCATCACACATGCTAATCAGGGGTCCCGTGCTTCGGAAGTTGCGCTCAAACAGACATTGTGAACTTGAAGAGCATAGATACGTCTGAAGATTACCGTGCAAGAAACCATGTAGGCAACGTCGCATCCGGCTGCATTCTTTTTCACGAGGCAATATGGACAAATACGAGTCGATCCACGGCAAGGATGTGTCAAGCTTCGACTTTACTTCTACTCGTGAGTGTGACGACGATAACAACATGTTTCTGCGTGACAGCACGTCTCTGATTCACGCTAGATCGGCTACCTACAATTTCTGCAGCACAAGCCTTCGATGACCTCAAGACCGATAAGCGACAGTTTATCCCTACTGGATTAGATGCTCTGGATAGGGCATTGGCCGACGTATCTCTGGAGGATCGCGATGAGCCGCAGCGCCATCGAGGTTTTCAGAAAGGCCAGATTATAGAAGTTTGGGGACCTCCGGCTTCCGGAAAGACAACATTTGCGTACGGTCCCAGTCTAGACACCATCTAGCCTGTTCGATGTGCTTACCTATCCATAGCATGCAGATTGCAACCAACACATTACTGGATGGCTGTAAGGTTGTCTGGGTAGGTCGGTTCCCCTTCTGCCTTGAAGGTATCCATCTTTTAGATTGATCTAATAAACACGACGAGCAGACACGTTTAATCCTCCGTGCCATCACAGGCTGAGTAAAGTAGTGGGCTTGTCCTGCTCCTCTTCAGTAGGGACCACGACTTCCTTGAATGCAACTGACGCTATAGCCAACCTTGTTCACTATTTCACCCCAACTCTCGCACACCTCATTGGACTTCTTTGCAAGCCAGGGGCATCCAGTGTTCCTAATGGCACGTCCCTCGTAGTAATTGACGGATTCTCCGGTTTAATAAACCGTACTTTTCCGAAGAATCTCGATCCTCACCGAAACCACAAAGGTAGCTATCTCTAGAAATAGGGTTGACTATTTAGCTCGTTTAATATTGACCCTATGTTCGTAGGTCCTAGCTCTGCCACCAGACGTCTCCAAGTTCTTCAGTCCATAACCTCAGCACTACAGAAACTTTCGGCCACTCAAGATCTTCTCATAGTAGTCATAAACCAATGTGCCACGAGAATGCAGGTTGAACATGGTGCCACAATCATTCCAGCTATCAACGCCTCTACATGGGAGCAAGGTCTGGCCACTCGGTTGGTGCTTTTCCAAGATTGGATAACGGTTGATGCAGAGCTGCGTAACGTACGCCTCGTCGGTGTGCAAAAGAGCAATGGCCAAGTTAGCCATAATGGTTTTGGCTGGGTATTCCCATTCGAAATCTGCAATGTACGTTACAACCCGGCTGTGACTTGTCATCTTCATATTAAGTTGAATAGGGCGGCCTTGTTGGATTGGATTTGGAAGCCAGTCAGGCGTCCTTGGCGCTTGCCACAAACCCCCGGCGTCAGAAGCGAAAGTTTGATGAAACCGACTATGAGATCGCGGACAGCGAAGGGGAAGATTATGGGTGGGAAGATGAGGATGAAGCAGAAATGCCTAATATGCCACCACAGTGGCAAGGAAGCGAGGATCTTCTTCTTGGTCGTGCTGAGGAAGACGACAACTTGACGGCGGAAATATCGCCATGCGGCAACGCGACACCTGTGTCATCGTCACACTCTGGACACGAACAACAGAGGCATGGCGATACCCCGTAGAGCCACCTCGATCTGTTAGGCTCGCTTGCTGCCCGATGCTGGCTCAACCGAGGTGAGGGCTATTTCACAACATTTGCATGCAGCCTGGGCTTGTACATGTTCCTAGGTATGGGTAGGTACGGTAGAGACCCGTCTGCAGCTCCACAGATGGGGCTTAACACCCATCGAACTGACCTGATACCGTCTTCGCCACATCCACCGTCTCGCTCCACTGCCCGGTTCTTGCAACGCGCTAGGTCCGGGGGATCTATGGTGAATACCACCGAGCAGATGGGCCGGAAAGACCGTGCGACGGGATACCATCCACACTCGACAAGACATCCACCATGCTACCTATATTAGTATTTGTATACATATGTAAAAGCGGTAATGCCCTAGTCGCGTAATGTGGACTATTTGTTGAATTTCCCCCCCTCCAAGTCTCCTCATTTTTTGACCCACCTTTCATTAAGGGGAAAAAAACATCGTACAAGCTGGTAAAATTTAAGGACGGATAGTTCCTTGAACTTTGAGCCACTGTTGCTACCGGCGATTTGTGCCTGAACAGCGTGTTGCGGAAGGGATTTAGAATATCAAACCACTCCACTGAGTGTTCAACCACGTCAGCACTTTTAGCCGGTCTCGGTGCGAGACCAGGTTAGGATGGTCGCAGTGCAGCGTTTCAACGCGTCTACTCATTCACAGCTTTAGTCTTTGAGGGTCTACGCAGTAAGAACGCTTGCCTGCGTCTTTATATCAACTCCAACAAGTTCGACAAGCACTATAAGGGACGGATCCTCGGAGGTACTCCAACGGATGCGTCTGAACTTCTGATCCGCACAGTGACCGTCCACCGCGAGCATACCGATCCATGGACCTTATGCTCTCGAGATAACGGAGGCATACGGCGCAGATGTATCTACAGACGGGGACATGTATATTAGCATCGGGTTACTGCATGATCGACTGTCAGGCGATCTGCCGTCGTAGTTGCACAGGAACATGCCAGTAGCGCGTTATTGAGGGATATGTCGCAACTGCATTGAAATAAAAAACATGGCGCACATCCTCCTCAATCTAGCACACCTTGCACGACGAATTAATTGCTCCCCAGCGTGCATTCGCTCTGCCGGTATTGCATATTCGCTAAAGCTTCGGGGCCGGTCGACTGGAGACATCCTTGCAGACCGGTCGAGAGACTCGGTCGACACAGACACAACGCCACACGGAAGAATTCAAACAAATGAAACCAAATACAAGCGTCCGCTACTTAGTATACGTACACTACACTATGGATTTATTAGACATTGACTTGTCTGCAGCAAGCTCGGGGAAAGCTCCAATTTCTACCGTGGTGTACTGTCTGTGCCAGTCTGTCTACCTACACACAAGCCCGCATGAGAGGTGGCCCTCTAGGCCCTTGGCGCGCAAGCGGAAAATTGAGCCGCCTTTCCACCGAATTGTTCTTGGTGTGGTACTTGATGGCATGGAACGCGAGTTGTTCTGGACTAAACAGTCGCCCTGCAGCGACCAGACGCAGTCTACATACCTTGTATATGAGAAATTAGACGAACGCGGTGAATCCACGTCCGAAGGCCGACTGTCCAAGGTGCGGTATCTCAGAAACAAGGGGCCCGAACCGTTGTCGATTCAGCGGTGGATAATAACACGACCTCAGCATCTGCTCAGGCATGTCAAACGGCACCCCATCGCGCATGTCGACCCTCTTGCTGCGACCGAAGCTGTGACCGCGTACAGGGACACGATGAGAAAAAACACCGCCTAATGCGCGCGTCCTGCATGCATCTGAATCTACCAGTGGCGAGAGGTCCATCCTGTAGACAGGCCAGATTGCGAATCATGTACGGCCAGATGTAGGTCAACCAGCATTTGAGCAAATCGTGCCAGAACATATCGGGCGACCTTGGCGGGGAAAACGGGGCCTCCTCATAGGTGCCCCTGGCCAATGAATTATCTGATCGTTGCGAAAATCGTGCAATCTTGAGATCAGAAAATATCTCCTGACCGAGGCGTCACGCACTCTACCAATGACACCTGGCCCGAGGGAGGGATGATTTTGCACAGTCCCATCGACCAAGCCTCGTTTTCTAGAATATCGGGGTCGGGCGCCTTTACCCAGATTTTCGCTGCCTTCGGTTTTCGACTGCGTGTTCTCACGCCATCGCATTCTTCTCTCACAGTGTGTGCCCCTTGTCCCTTCTTCGTACCCTTTTAAACAACACCATCCCGGGCGTGCATCTACGCAGTAAGTATGCGCACCAAACAAAATTTAGAGGACTGGGCGGGCACTATTCTTGCCCTAATGTCTCCTCGCTCAAGATGGGTTAATTTACACTACACCAGCATGCGTTTATGGAGACATGCTTAGTTGTTGGCACTTCGACATGCTTCAACATCTTTCAGTCACCTCTCAATATACTCGGGCTTCACACAGTGATGCTGCCTGGTGGGCCTTTACCGTCTTGATCAGAGGGGAAGGGCCATTGTCTACATGTTGCTACCAGGGTAAACTCTTGGTTATCTTCGTTGGCAGCCCAGGGGTCCTGAACCCACGTACAGATGGCAATTAAGTTATTTGTTGCCCTAGATGATATGTCGTATGTATGTATGTTTGAAGAATATCGTCCATGGGACTGCTGGCGGCCTGATAGCGGTCTGAGTTTTTTATTTGTCTCATCTGGTAATACATTGCTACGACGCCTTGTAATTAACTGCTAAACACAGTCATAGCTGTTTTAATCGCTACAAACAGCTACTCCAGAACGCATTTTTGATTGTTACTCTTCTTTTTTTGGTCTATCGCAGAACAAACGGCAGACGACAGAGATGAGTTGTGTATGCAAACTTGCACCGACATCCATGGAGAATACGAAAATAATGAGGAAACAACCCCAACCTAACGTATGATTGTTTTTTTTTGTGTGCAAGACGGCGGCTTCAGAAGCAATCTAACCCATACCCATAGCTACGGAGATTTGTTAATATACTGCTTGGCGCAAGAAAATTAGCAGTATTGCCACCACGATGCTCTCTACGCAATCATATTTGCTACCAAGGACAAGAGTTCACCGTAGGTGTTGAAATTATACATTTTCTCCCACGTGCTATGACGTTACACTTGTAGAATGACGGATGACAACAGAAACAATCACAACGCATCCCTGTGCTTGGCTATTATTCATCGAGAGCCCAATACCATACATACTTACGTAGTATGAAGCACACACCGTCACGCGCGGAAATATATTTTTGGCATAGAAATTCTCAAGATCAGGTTTGTGTGCTCTCGGTCTTGAAAGCTGGTGTAGTAGTTAGACGACTAGTCATATTCGCTACTGTTGACGAATCGTCGGTCTCGTCTCGTCTCCTCGGATGCACGTGGCCGCTGCGCAGGAAGCCCACGCGTCACGCCTTCTAGAACAAAGAAGGCGTTTCGTGTGTAGCGAAGATTGTTTGGTCTATGATCTTTGCACCTGCAATCTACTTAGCCACAAGTAGGTAGGTAGATAACGCCACAGTGGTGTTTGCGGTAGCAACCTGTAATCCCAGCAACCCACCCACACATATGACCCCGTCATCACCATTAGCATTCCACGAGGAACTCAGCTTTTGCTATCTTTAGGTCTAACCGTCTAGTACCTAGCCTAAGATCCTGAGGTGTCTTGACAACAAGAGATTTATCCACACTTGTTGCTTCACTAACTGTCTGCTGTTCGTAGTGGAAAGCGCAAGGGATGATTCTGTTCGACTTGAGGTTGCCATAGTATCTATCTATTGACACTCCCAGCATACTACTACGTACGAACTCGAATATATCTACCTGAGTTCTTGTTACATGACTAGCCTGCTTTTTCCTAATCTAATTTGAATGTTAGATGCGATAGGTGGAATATCCGGTATTTATACATGAGGGTCCGGGCTTGGATTATTGGTGTACGTTATGCTACGTGATATGTCTCGCTAGCTTTGACAGGCGGGACGTAATCTAAGTCATACATGAAATCGTAGATTATACTTGTTCATTGGCAAGGCTTCTCTTGACAGCTTAGAGCGAGACAGGAATTGTTTCATTTTGATAACTCCTAGAGTGCACGATATGTTCTTTGGTTCTTTGGGTATTCAGGTCTACAATGAAGATACCAATATATTTCGTCTGTTTGTTTGCAGATCTAGGTCTTGAATAGCTCGTTATAAGTAGCGAGACCAGAGGTAGATCATCTATGTTATACAACGACTGTAGGGTGTTTGTTGCTCCGTGATTACTGCTTACCATTGCTGCTCGTTGCTGCTCAATGTTTGTGCATGGCAATAACATAATGACGGTGCTAAGGGTCGAGATAGACTCTCGCCTGCATGCAAAATTGCCGAAGTAGGACCAGACCCTAAGACTTGTATTCTAGAGTATAGGAGTATGGTATGATAGTTTATTGTAGCCGCTCTGTCTGGGGTAGGATAAAATAGAAACTCAAGCATAGCGGCTGTCTTGTAGATATCTGGGAGAAGACTTTTCGGGGCTTGTCAGAAATATTTATCAAAGTTAATCATGTTAGCAACAAGGTGGGCATTAACTTGAAGATCTAGGTGCGTGCGGTTAGCTAATACAATGTCTAACGAGTATAATTAAAGTGCCACGCCGCCTAATTTTAGAGAGCACAAGGTTTTAGCAGTGCCATGGGCTTCGAGATCGTTACAGATAGTAGTTCTGAGCCAAGTAAGCCTAGGGTATGGAAATAGTATCTATTAACACCAAATCTGTAGTGCCGCGTATTGTACAAATTGCTATTTTATACTCCGAGTTTCAAATCAGATCGTTTGACGTCAGAAATTTAATCTAGGCCCTTATCATTCGCTTAACATGTTCCACTAATCCTGCTCTACAAGGGAGAGCGCGAATACCTAGCTGGTATTAGGAAGTAATGATTAACTATCTAGAGTTATACTATCTAAAGCATTCTGTTAAGTATGCTGGGAGCAGCCTTGCTGTCAGGTGCTTCGAATTTTGCTGCTGAAGACTGCGTAGATAGACTTGACGTTTCGAAAAATGAAGTAATATCGCAACATGTTGGCCTAGCCGTAGCTTTACTTGATTTAAGATTTATAGGAGGTTATCGACATCTGCTAGGGTTGGCACAGTATCACTGCGAGGATATGAGGTCTCAAGTCTTGGGCCCACGAGTGATTTGCGCCTAAACCCCATTACAGACTGCCGTATCGGTAATGAGTTAATAGTAAGTAACCCCATGTTGATTTTTTAATTCTGCGGTGATGCTAATGAGAGAAGATCCTGTAACTCCGTGGGTAGTAGCTGATACTGAAGCGGCATTTGTATGACTTGGAACATGACTATCCCCAACACTGGTGTTTCTGTCCTGCCACTACTCGGCAATATCATCGATTCCTAAGACTGAGATTCGCTACCATGGAAGGTTACTTGAACGCCGCCATGGTTTTCATTCCCTTTAAGCCTGTTAGTGCTAGGTTAATATAAGTAAGACGTAGCTTCGACTAAATGACCGACGTCTTTATGACGAGGAAAGAATATTCATTCATCGAGATTAGGGGAAAGTCAGTATGAACAATTCCTATGGTCGCTTTAGCCATCAGCGCTTACATTCCTTGCTGTTGGCTCAGACATCGTGATAACCACCGGTGCCTTCGTGGCAGATTCTCACACTATAGCGTTGAGGATATAGTCTTTACAATCACACCACTACCGTCAATGAGAATAGGTTGGAGCGGAATCAACAAGAGCAGGCCGTCTCGGACAAGCTATGTCAAAACTGTCTAGGCTCTAGCGACGACATTGTAGGACATAGAAGCCAAGTCAGATACTCTCCTTGCATAACCTTATCTCGAGAAAGCCCTGGATGCTAACCCTTTCACTCTTATCGCATTACTATTCATTTTGTATAGTAGCACCCTACTCATCCGCTCGTCACATAGCCAGGCACTTCACCATTTCATAGGAACCTGTTCTTTGTCTTAGCGTGTATGAGAAGAAGAAAAAAGACGCGGCCTCCCTGACAGGATCTTGAGATTGTCTGTTAAGGTCCGGAGGTGCAGACTTGCTTAAGCTCAGAGTAGGTGCGCTAGGTATTAAAGAGATAAATTCCCTTATTGGAATAAACATTAATACCCTAAATTGTGGCGAGTTAATCGATGAGAGACCGGAAGATTAGAAGTGTCTTGGCCCTACAACACATCCTGGACCCTGTGACTTACACCATTTGCGTCAATGGAATCTCTTATAGTCCTGATGCTTCCGATGGCAGCTAGAGCATAGACGAATAATTGAGAAAAGATAATTCCGTTATGCTATTTACTAGTGAGCTAATGATACGAGTTACATCACTATGCTCCCAGGGGGCCTGGCGAGAGTTGCATCTGTCCCGTCGTTAGATAAGAAACAGGTAATAATACTCCTATTTCCAATCGGGTAGGTAATCATGAGTCGGGTAATCATGGTGTAGGGCAAATTGGAGGTGTTCCCTACGAGAAGTTCAAGTTCTAAGAATGGCAAATCAGCGTTAATTCTGGGGCCATTAACAACAACATGGCTGACGCTCCTCCGGCCTCGAATGAAGAGTTTTCCTACGGCTGATCTATCAAGTTTAGCTAACTTAGTCGGTAGGAATCACTGGCATTGCCTTCACCAGCCTTGCTTCTGAACGCCATGGCGACGCATATTTTCAGTCGTGAAAGGCCGTCGAGACCTCGTGAAAGGACTTCTGCGAGAGCTAGTAGTCGTCGCCACACTTCCGTATGCGTTTTCTGTTTTTAAAAGACGGAGAAGATTGCTTTTACAAAAAGGCAATTGAGATACCACGCCTGAGAAAGTGTGGTCGGTGGTTTTATGTCTCTGGAAGCTGTGGGAATCGTGATAGAATGACCCGATCCGGTGAGAATGATGAGTAAGATCAAGACCTCAGGATTTCCCTCTAGTAAGGCTTGGTCTCCTCATCTATGTCCTAATATAGAGATGATGACATGGTGGTCGAAATTGTGCAGAATATGACCAAGAAACTTCTTTCATCAAGATCACTTGATTAGCGTCTTCAACTGGAATAACCTCTCAATGCCTTCGCTCTATCTAGATAAATTAGGGGTTGGATGTTGTTGGAATGCAAGCACTGCCGATCAGAACGGATTTAGATAAAATGCGACAGTATACTACCTTTTCCAGAGCTCATTTCGGTACTTAGCAGGCGCATTAGGCTAGCTTTTACCCAGTAGCGTCAAGTGGTACAAAGCATGTGGAGAGGCAGCATTGAGTTCCCTAATTGTAACTTGAAGAGATACCAACCTGTCTAGCGCACTGCACCTACCTGAGAGGCTAGCTCGATCCTGTGGGTTTTTCTTATCGTTCTTCCATTCTGCTTCTTTACAAGTAATACCCACCGTGCTTCAAGTTCCAATTGTAGATTTACAAGCAGGAAGACAGATACCTGGAGATAGTAGGGTAACTACCCAGGTAGCTGTATTGTACTCCGTTGTTCCCAATTGGGTTTGCATAGCTCAATTCAATCAATGTATGTTTTCTCAGGTGGTGGTGGTAGTATTTTTTCTTCTTTCACTCGCGCATCGCACCCACTGTTTCATTCACCACACACTACAAACTACAACCACAACTACAACTACCACACATACCTAACACACCTAACACACCACAGACCACACACCCTACCTCAAGTACTTACCTACTACGCCTTTCGCCTTTCGCCTTCACCCTTCACCCCGTCAATCTTCACCATTGACTATTGACCATTGACCATTGTCCATTATCCACTGACTATTACCCATTGACTATTGTTGTCTATATCTGCCTACACCACAATTTGCTGCCCCCAACCCAACCTTAACATCTCAAATCTCAAATCCTGCATCTCAAACCTCAAACCTCAAACCTCAAACCTCATAGTGCTGGTTGACTCTCGGACGAACTCGTCTTCCTATCGGGATCTAAAGCATCGCATCGAGACTTTTTCCTTGTAAATACTACCTGCGACAACGTGTTCTAACACCGCTTGTAGTGCTTACAGTGAGTTCTTTCTCTGTAAGGTGAGTGTACTCATGCTACTGCCCCCATCATACACTGCCTACACATGTCCCAGCACACTCAGCAGCTCTCCCCGGCTCTTGAGTCAGCGTCATCCGTCCTCATCCGGCCTCATCCATATTCTTACTACTCATCACACTGTAACCTCTTCAATTCTCATTGCATCCTTCCACCTGCTCGGCTTCCATTTTCTTATCTGTGCCCGCCTTACAATCGCTTCACCGTCCTGCTCCCCAGTCTCCCCTGCGCATTGCATCCTGCGTCTCTGCGGATGCGACCGTGAATTATCTGCCGAACCGAATGTCTTGGCACCCTGTGTGTTTTAAGCCGTTGTAGATAATGCGTGCAGCACAAGTCCCCTTACATTAGCGACCACCTTTCATCTTTCATGTTCACGTCCAATTCCGCCCTCAACCAGCCCCCCTTCCCTTTCAATCGTGGAGAGCTAATTGGATCCTGAATCTCAGTGAAGCGCCATGGCAACGGACGACGCTGGGGACGAGCAACCCTCTGCCAGTTTTTCATGGCTGTAAGTCCCTTCCTTCTCATCATTGCGGTGGGTAATAACACTTTTTTTACACTTTTCACTGATGACCATACCAACAGTGAGCCGCACCCGCTTTTCTGCATCATCCTTGTCGGCGAAAATGTAGAGGCTTTCGGCATCCAGAAGGATTTCCTCATTGCTAAATCAACCTATTTCCAACAATATTTCGCCGAGAAAAAGGAACAGAAGGTCGAAGACGTTGTTCGGTTCCCCGATACCGATCCCGTTGTTTTCGGCCTCGCTCAGCTCTTCATGTTCACTGGCACTATAAATACCGCGCCTCAACCGCTACCAGGCTACGATCTATTGATTGCAGTGTGGAAACTCGGTGACGAACTAGGCATCGATGGTCTTTGCGAGGAGGCTCTTAAGGCCATGTCGGAGTATAGAGCTGCAACGAACAGTATCCCTGCTACTGAGCTTCTAGTGAAGGCTTGGAATGAAACCCCCGAAGGATCCCCCATACGTGCCTTGCTTCTGTCTTGGACCGCCGAATATATTCGATCATCTGAGTCTCGTGCAGAATTTACGAAATCTCTGCCCCAGGAGGTCCTCAGTGAACTGGTCGTAGCCATGAGTCATTTGAACTCTACACCAGTTATCCAGGTGAAGCCTCCGTCATCCCCTTCTTCTGCTCAGCACAAAAATGTCCACTATCTGGACCAAGAAGGTGAGGAGCGAGAAGCAAAAGCCACAAAGCACCGTCACTCAGATGGCTCGACGAACCGTGTTAAAAAGGCGGCACCACGACCCTCACTCCCCGCGGCCCCTAAGCCCTACAAGTCGAAAAGAAGTGGGATCAGTGTCGATGATGGGAGACAATTTTCGCTAGATCATAAAATGAACTTTTGCGCTGATCTCTTGAATCGCATGTTGTCTGGACCTGGTAAGCTTAGCTCATCTCACGACTGGGACGTATCCATTCCATTTGGGCCAATCAGTACCTTTCAATTCATTGTACTACTTGACATATTGTTATCCAACGTCACTCTCATTTTAACACGGTCTTTACTATATTTGCCTGATCTTTGTCTTCCTGTTTGCTTGTTCTTCCTGCCCTCACATTATTAGCCACCATGAATTTTCTCTTTTTCCATTAACCTTGTCCTGAGCCAATGCCTGTGTTTGCTCACCTGACCTTGAGGGGGTGTGAATTAACTTGAGCTGACTGCTAATCTCACCTGAACAGGATTCTGGACTCGACTTGTTGGGCCTTTCAAGGAACCTGTCAGACCCGTCGAGGATGGTGTGCCTAATTATTTCGAGAAAATTAAGAAGCCAATGGATCTAGGCACTATAAAAAAGAAGATGGATCGTGGCGAGTACACCGCAGCAGAAGAATTCGAATCCGACGTCAGGCAGATCTTCGAGAACTGCTATACCTACTGGGGCCGGGACCACGAAATGTCGGCGGCCGCCGAGCGATTCCAGAAGTCGTTTGAAGAGAAGTTTGCCGAGATGTTCAAGTGGATTAGTAAGAGTGCCGGTGGCTCCGAGACCGCGTAGCACTTGACCTCCCGCTTTGCTCGCATTTCTGGAGAACAGAAATTATCACTACTAACCAGAGAGTCGAAGCGTACGTGTTGCAGCATTGCATTTTGAACGCTTTCCGCCATTCAGTGGAATTATTTCCAAAACTTCCTTACCACTCGGTTCATATCACATCTAGGTTATCTGGAATACGTGTGTAAAGGTTCTACTTTTCAACGGATAGCAGCCGGCGTTTAAGGATAGGATGTTTACAGGGAACCTGTATATTGTTTCTGTTTTTTGTTCTCTTCACCCATCTTCCAATATCGTCTAAGCGCAATGGAAGGGGTTCTGTCCGTACGGTTATCGGTGTATCTTCATGATACATGATACATGCTTAATAAGTGTAGCATCGACTGGCGTTCTGTTTCTCTTGTTCTTCTTCTTCCCCTTCTTCCGGTGATGACGATATATCCTCGTGGGAGCGCTGCAATGCAGGGGACGTAGCCAGCTGATGGTAGGAAGGAACACTTTGTGCGTTTTCCCTCTTTAGAGGGACCTGATGTACCGCATAGCCCGCTGGTGTATTCGATCGACGGGGTCGCAATGGTTGTGGCTGCGGAAGATAGTCAGTCAGTCAGTCAAGTCAGTATGCGATAGCGCTACATTTTACATTGAATTCGGGTATTTGTGTGTGAATCCGACCAACACTTCTTTATATGCCATCGCACCTTGAGGTTGATGTTGTATCGAGAGACTGTAAAGTTCATATCTTATCATTTTATGCGATGCTCTTCATTCACACTTAGGAGGCATATAACGGACAGGAAATGAGGCTTGGTCGTTAATGATGCTTTCGGTCTAATGATATCCTAAAAACCCGGCGATTTCCCCTCGAGGCTAGAGGTCGTGTCTAACATGAATTTAAGGAAAGCTTATCTACGTGTGTGTGTGTGTGTATATATAAACGCCCCGTCTACTAAGCACCTGACTGCTATGCTTGTTGAAAGTATTTAGGTATTAAAAAATTAATGTACGATAAACAATATGTCCTCTCTGTTCTGACGTCGTGCGTTTTGCGTGTCGAAAGACTGATGAGTTAGCCCCCACGACTGAAAACCTGCTATCCAGACGTTTCATGCCTCAAGACGGATTAGGTTTTTGTGACGCCGAATCTGCTGAGCTCTGGGGTGCGCTTCCTTTCGTTTTCTGCGTGGCTCCTTTCCCGACGATTTTTTCGGTCCAGTTCCATACGGGGCTCACACTTTTCTCCTGTTCTTTGTCTACCTCGGTTTGCAAAGGTTGCGGCTTGTGGTTGGAATGCCGGCCGAATTCATACTCGCTCTCGTCTTCGCTGTCGGCAAAGTCGCGATCACTCCAGGTACCCGAATCGGCGGTTTCAATGGGAGGCCGTGAGAGACTTTCCCGGAAGCTGTGGGATGTTTGCGCCTTGCTATTTTGAGAAGTTGGAAGATCTGGGACAGAATCTGTGGCCTCGCGGGCTTCACTTGAGGAGCGCCTATGTATTGTAGATTGGGATACGGAATCTTTGTGTCTGGTCACTTGGTTGCTAGTATCTCGAAACTGGCCACCGACGTCATTATGAGTGATGGCATTCCCCTCTTCACCATTTTGTTTCGTTTCAGTACCCGTCTCATCCGGCCCTTCGTCCAATGCCTTCGCATTTTCAGTGGTGCTTTCCAAATCATCCCTAGTGCGCGCGGTAGCAGCATCACTGAAATGAGCATCGACCAAATGCTTCACAACAGGCCACCCGAAAGCGTTCGCGAACGTACGACGTACAATAATATTGTTGTGCGCATCGGGTTCCAAGTTGACTAGAACTTTGCGCCAACTCAGGTCGCGGTGGTACGCTCTAGCAATTTTCTCCTCAACCCTCATATTAGAGCTGTCAATTACTTCGTCTGGTTGTCTCCCGGGATCCGTATGTAAACGATCATCATAGTCATGAGTGGAGAGAGCCGAATTATGGTGTTTAACGCCAGCCTGTTGTGAATCCATGAGCGAGCTTCCCACAGTGCTCCCGCTTTTTGGCAACAAAGTGCCGCTGCGGCTCGTACTCTTCCTGCGACTCATCAGAGTTCCGCTTGGTCGTTTCTTTAAAGGTGGTGGAGGAATATCGGATGGATGGTAAATTCGGTCATGGAATATTGTGCGAGGGCGCTTCGCGGGATCAAGTAAGAAGTCCACAGGAGGTAGTTTTGGGTTGAGAAGATCACCCGCAGATTCGAAAAAGGTTGTCCGAGGTGGGGCGGACATCATATTGCCCTGGTCGTCGTCAAATTCCTGACCTGAAGAAACCTTTGTTTTGCTCGAAGAACCAGAGTTGCTTGCTGCGTCATCAAACTTCAAGGTTTGACTCCGTTTGTAGATCTTGTTCTCTCTAGGAGACCGTGGAGGTGAGTTTGGGTTTTGTGTCTTTGAATTCCCCTTAAAGAGATTGAAGAATCCGGAGAAAGGAGAATCATTGCTTGTCTGTGCGGTTTGGCCCGGCCGTAGTTCGTCGTGTCGTGGAGGAGCTGCAAGGTTTAAGCTCTGTCTATCATCATCAACGGTAGCATTGCTAGAAGGTTGGGGTACCTCATGAGAGTTATCATGAGGAGTCCCGGGCGTGGAGGTGGGTGTGGGCAAAGATGATGCTGCCTCCTCTGCCTCTGGTTTCCAGGGGCCTTTGCGAGACGACATACCGGCGCCAGTCAATTCAGCCCACCCGAATCCAACAACAGTCTCCATCAAGCCGGCTTCTCGTCGAGCTTTCTCTACCCGATCGAGGCCCTGCCAGTCAAGAAATAGCAGACAGCTTGTTCGCAGAGGCACAATACCATCATTTACCACATTGGAATAGACGGTTCGGTTACGAAACTTTTTCAGTGCCACATGCGCTGGTCCAGTTGGCAGTATCCTTAACAAAGGCTTCGATTCCGGTTGGGATTCACCCATAACCCTTTTATGTGCATTCTCCCCGAGAGTTCCAACAATTGCTCCCCAGCCACTTCTAGCAATAGTTGGTGCCCTCCATGTTAATCCCAGGTCTTGACCCGTCCTTCCAACCAGACCAAAGTCAAGTGCAAACTTAACATATAGGGGGTTTTCGTTACTCAAGCCTAAAAATGGCGAAGCGAGAGAAATAAAATTAATGGGACGTATGAGATCAAAGAATTCAGGGGAGTGTTTCTGGATATATGCGACGGCATAAGTCTGAATAAGACCACCAAGGGAGTGTCCAATCAGACTGATGCTAGTTATTTTATATTTTCGTTCCCTTTCATCACAGTGGCTTCCGGTTGTGGCGTTTTGAGCGTAAGGGAGCCGCCGACTATGATTGCCCTTAGTGTTCTCACTCTTCAATGTGGTGGCTATATTATCTGCAGCTTTTCCTGTTGCTGGGAAAAAAGGCTGATCCGGGTAAGTCATCGAGAGAATATAGCGTGCTAAGCGTTTTCCAAGAAACTTGATGCCTCGTTCTGTGCGGGTAGCGTTTCCAGAGAAACCTCGTACTATGACTTCTTCGTCAGAACCGTCGCTATCATCCCCGTATTCTATCGGTGGTTTTGACTGATTCTCTTCCTGGTTGATATTGCTGCCGGCGTTCTCTCGAGCCTTCCTCATCTTAGCATCGACTTTGGCTTGCCTTGCAGTCGCGTCGATACTTTCCTTGATGTATAGCATATCGGCACCAAGATTACTATGCAACCCGTGGGTTAAGACCACGAGATGGACTTTCTGTAGCCGTTGTGATTTCCTTGGCTCTTCCTCTTGGGCTGTTGGAAGAGCACGGCCTTCAACTGTATTACTATCCCCCGACGCCTTGGTCCTCTCATAATCACAGTCATCCCAGCCAGGTAATTTGGGTGTATTCCATAAACTTGCCGTATCTTCCACCTTCAGATCTATAGCTCTCGAAAACACGCCTTTTAGATGTGCTGGATGGTGGCCGTGCTTTGCACCAATACTCTGCTGAAAGTCGCCTATTTTTCCTGGCTGTTGAACGTGCGCCTGTCCTTTGATAACGGGGGTGCCGCCTAAGCTTAAGCTTTTCTCATCACGGGCGAGAAGTATTTCGAAGCCGACGCTAGCACTGGACGAGAAAATGACCTGGGAAGCAACTTCCACGATCCAGCTCGCGCTTCCGTCCTCGCCGCCCTCGACGAGGCTATTGGCAAAGTCGCCTCTTGCTGCACCCATCCCGGCATTGTGACGGATGTTGTCGGGCACAGTCAACTGGCAGGACCAGGAGCCGGCAGCCTTGAGCATGGGTTCGAACTCGGGGACGCCATAGCGACGGGGGTTCTCGAACTTCGTGTTCGGGTCGTAGTGAGCGGGATACGCGGACACACTCAGAGTATAGGGGCCGTGTACAAAGGCGGCGCGAAGTGGCAACGGCGAAGTATTCCGGATGCGTAGATGGAGGACGTCAGGCGAGGGAAGGATGCGATCGTGCGACGGTGTGTAGGAGACTGTGTAGCGGACAACCTCTCCAATCTTGACGCTGCCTACTTGGTGCAGGAGAAGCATACTGTCAGCGACTGGCGCGGGTCATCGTTGGCACGTGTTGACAGAGTCAGGAATGGCGGTATCCATATACTGGTGAAGGTATATAGAAGCTATAGAAGCTAGTCCAGAGCGCAAAAGACCAGTCTCTATCAGCCTGTCGGGGGAATATGTTTTACCAGAGTCCCTTTAGTGAAGTATTACATAAGTAACTTAATAGCTTGAAGTATAAAAAGTATAAAAAGTAAGGTGGTACGTATTTTTAGAATAAAGTCGACAAAGGGTAGGAACAGTACGGTAGCCTTGAGGTCTGTAGGATTTGCCAGGCAACGAGGAAGGATGGTGGACAAGGCGGCGTAAAGAAATGACGAAAGGACGTGTGCCTTACATGTACATATCTAGTCTAGCGCGCTCAGCCCATATCTTCTGTTGCTAGGTAGAGAGCCTGCCTACCTTGTAGTTAGAGCCTACCTACTGTACATGTAAGACATGCCTTACGCATAATGGGTAACCACGCAGCCATCCTAAAGAGAAATAACATAAGATATAAATGTTCACTGCTGAGGGTTGAGCTTGTACTACTTGCTGTAAGTACCTACTATGTACTTAGGTAGGTAGCCATTAAGGGCCCCACTTCTTCTGTCTTGGAAGTTTAACTCTAGGTACCTACCTAAGTACTTACTTACTTCGTAGAAGCAGCAACCTAAGCGCCTTTGTATAACTACGTTAGGTATGCTAACATTGCTCCGAGCGACTCGCACTTCAGTACTCATGGTGTCAAGGGATAGGGAGGTTGATGTGATTTATTATTTAACCATCCACTTACATCCATCCAAGTTGACTCCGAGGTCTACTGAACTACCTACCTATCCAGACTTGACCTTGGTCAGTTAGGTAGTTGTAGTCAGGATAGGACGGCTGGGTAGCCTGGTGACGTCGTTTGCCGACGATTCTGGATCTTCAAGCTCACGATTGTCCTCTAGTCTAGACCACAGGATTGTGAGAAGCAAAGACAGCGACTCAGCATCAAACACATGCCTCCCTGTCTAGCCCGTTATATGCGATATATACGTGAGCGACGTCTGCTTACAGAGGAACCAGAAATCCCATTTGCCTTAAATACTACTGGCGACGTCAACAATGACACTAGGGATGATGACTATGATCACCGGTTTCTCCCTTCCAACGTCTCGATATCTCGATATCGAGCAAGGCGGGCGGGACACCTGGGGGCTGGAAAAAGCTGAGCTGGCAAACCAGAAGGCCTTATCGCATGGCTTTATACTGGGCCGTGACATGGCCCGATGCTGTCTCAGCCAAGCTGACTTCGTTGCATGACGCCGCTGGGGGCGGGGGTTCCATGGCCGCATACAGGACCTACATCCTGCGTAGTGTATAGTACACTGCATATGTATGGCCAGTCTGGACTGCCGGTATACTAGATACTGCCTATGCGTATCCTGTTGACCTGCTCCAGCCACGCATTGTCAACCGTCGACCGCTCGTTCCTTCGAGAGGCCAGCCGGTGCGTTGTCGATGACCCGAGACCAATTTGTCGGCAGGTAAGTGTCTATACTATCTACATAGTAACGTTGTCTATCACAACTCTTGCTCGCTGGTAAACAAATAAGAGAGTCTGGATCAACACGCAGTCACGTTGATCACGGCAAAACGTACCATCGTTTCAGTGCCATCTTCCCACCTCCCTTTTATTTTAGCCAATGAAATGCAAATCACACCTTCTTCTAAGCAGCAATCTCCTCTTCAGGCATGATAGTAAGTCATTTGACAGAGACATGTCTCTCACTACTGCATTTGAGATGATGCGGCTTCCCGAGCCTGTGCAACCCCACAGCAGGCACACGGACACGGACATACGCATGTGAGAGATCATCTATCAACTGCACACCACCATCTTTCCAGCTCAGGCGGTAATCGTCAGGCTAGCGGCTGATTGCAATGCTAGTGTGGTGGAAGTCCGGTAACGGGTTGGCGGAAGCTAGGTAGAAGTGGACACCACCCGCACCTGGTAGTGGACAGTCGTGTAGGTAGTGTAGGCACAGCGATGGCGTTTGGCCGTCGTCTCTACTACCTATACTACTCGGTACTTAGACAGGGTCTCTCGGCCATGTTGACAGCGGCATCAGGTCACTAGAATGGGGAATAATAGGGGTTGCGCCTGGGGCGCTTGCAAATCCTCAGCCAACCAAGACAGGAGAGGAGCATGCACGGTGTGTCAGGTCAGGTCAGAATCCAGCGTCAGGGTTGTGTGCTGGCCAGGGACCTGTCTTTGGTTAGGTTGCACGGAACAGACACACGGAAGATACGGCGTTAATCATTGCCTTCATACCAAGGTCTCCCCCAGTCCACACGCCAATGCCCAGACCTCGCTCTCCAGCTCGCTTCATTATTATAATTTAGTGCTCCTCACTGCGCTAAGCGACGGGGTCGTACAGGCGCCGTGCAATTCACCCAGCGCCGTCCGTACCTTTTCCAGAGGGACACAGCGCCAGGACAAGAGACGAAGCTGTCCTGTCCTGTCCTACCTGCAGAGATGCAATTGCACAGCTGCGCTCCCAAATAAACCAAAGGATTCTCAATTGCGTCGTCGTTTCATGCCCTAAATAAGGCGCAGCAAATTGTTTGCCAGCTCCAACCACCCTCCTGCGAATCTCGGTGCCTGGCCATTGGTGATCCAATCCTGCCCTGGTGCTGCCATCACTGCTCTAATGCAGAGTGCAACCTCTTAACCCAATCAACGCCGGCGGCCGCGACGTGCAGGTGGCCACTCAGGAGCAACCAGTTGGCTCCCTCTGTACTATATCGGCACGCCTCCTCGTCCAACCGAGCGGCGGTGCTTTGGGCTTCCCTCCACACATCTGGACGTTGGGGCTGACGCGGTAAAACGTTACGGACGAATGGCCTCCTCACAGAGTGTCGCAGGCCGGCCGTCTAGGCACAGACGCCATACATCCGCTTCAGAATACCTTGATTGGGAACCACGGCGAGAAGAGTCGCGCCATTCGATGCCTCATCGAACCCGACAACCTGAAATACAAAGGCCCGACCGCAGGAAGCCGAAAAATTCGTCTCGTCCGTCAAGGCCATCCGAAGATCTTGACGCCCGCTCAATGCCTCCAGTACGACGACTATTGACCAGGCCTACGACCCCCAAACCTCGGGGTCGGCGACTATATGATGACGATGAGGAGGACGAAGACGACGACGATAGTGGGAAGGAGCGGTTAAGGAGTCGACTGAGATCAAGATCAAGAGTCACAGTGGCCACGTCGCGAGCCAAGTCAAGAGTGAAGTCGAGACCGACTTCCCGAAGCAGCCAGTCCTCCGATTCTATTGTTCCAACACCAACGCCCTCATCATACGTTAACATACGTTCTGTACCCTCTGCACCTTCACCCAGGTCCTTGTCCGGGAGTTCAAGCGACGACTCCGATGATGAGTCGTCTGATTCTACTCAAGACTATCGGATGAAGGCTCGAATGAAAGAGCGGATGAATGTTACGCCAGATTCAGAGCCAGTTGCTAACCCCCCAAGTCGTAGTCGGTCTAGGCACAAATCCCGAGAGAGGATTGTGCCTGAGATAGAGAGCCCTACGGATGATTCGGAGGGTGAGGTTATTTCTCATCACCCTCGCGTCATCGTCAAGAGGTCATCGGCATCTCGACATAGACAAGCACATCAATCAAGGTCCCCAAGCCGTGCTCCGCTGCACCACAGAGGTCTCGAGGGGCATAGCGAGGAGCACACCATTTTTTCTCCAAAGCGGTATGTGGGCGTGGCGCTGTTGATGGACTCACTCAATAACCAGTTTCATTTCTAGGACCCCCAAGAAGTACTATCATTCTGACGTTTCGTACTCTGGAAAACCCCCATTCTTGCGGTCACGGGCGACTTCCACCTCACGTGTCACATCTCATAGTGTGGCCTCTTCGTCAAGACAATCACTTGGGAAGTTTTTCCAGACATCCTCCCTCCCACAGTCTTACGACATGGACTCCAAAATGTAGGCCGAGCTTCAGTGGAGTTTACCATTGTTTCTAGGAGAAGACTCTGCTAACAAGCGTCTAGCCGTGAATGCGTAGCATGTAATGATAGCATGCCGGCCAGGAAACTAGCAAAACTCAAATGTGGACATCGATGGTGTAAAAAGTGTCTGAAAAGACGTTTCAAGGTGTCCATCGAAGATGCCCAAAACATGCCACCAAAATGCTGTACCGAGGACATTATTCCGCTAAAACATGTCAATGATTTGTTCAACGATGATTTTAAAAAGATCTGGAATGAAAAATTCGCAAAATTCCTTACCAGAGACCGCAACTACTGCCCAAGAGCGAAATGCCGAGAATGGATCCGGCCTGCAGATCATCGCCATCACAGCAATGGCCGCACCAGCGCTACGTGTAGAAAATGCAATACTGAGATATGTGGCTTATGCTACAACAAGTGGCACAAGTCGAGACATTGCCCTGCTGATGCAGATACAGCTCAGTTTGAGAAAGTAGCGAAAGAAGCGGGTTGGAAACGTTGCTTCAACTGCCAAGCTATGGTTGAGCTGAAAGAGGGCTGCAACCACATGACCTGGTATGTTTATCTCATAATCTTCTTGAAACACCTGTGATCATTTCTAATCAAACGCAGCCGCTGCGGTGCCCAATTCTGCATGATGTGTGGGTCGAAATGGAAGGCCTGCGAGTGTCCCTCGTTTAATTATCAATTGGGTGATGACGATGAACTTGGTCATGTGCAGATACATGTACCGATGGTGAGCCGAGAACGCCTTGGTAATAGCGATGGCTTGCCGCGAGGTCCACACGTTAGCATGGGCTATGCGCATGAATCGCGACGCCATCAAGGACATCGGAGGCGGCCACAGCATGCTGATATTGACGAAGATGAAGATGATGACGATGACGACGATTATCTTGATGACATTGGTGATGTTGGCATTGGAAATGCAGCCGGCCATTTCTTGAACAGCGATTACCGGAGAAGGGCACATAGTGCGGTTGTCCCACCAGCTCCTCCGCCTGCTGTGCCATTGCCACCGCCTTCAGCCGCGCCTGATCGCCAAAACTCAGGGGGCAATTATGTCTCCGGGGTGAATAAAGCAAGAGGTGTGCGGAGTTCGTCGATGGAAAGACGACTGGCAGACAGATTTTCAGAACAACGCCAGAATTTCAACACCCACCGTTCCTTTGCTCAATCTATTCCCCCTCTCACAGCTCCTCCTTTGGGTCTGGGCCATCCACCACTGCACCAGCCTCCTATGATGCCGAGCCCGATTTCAAGACGCCACACGATGGACGACGACATGTATGATATACCGTTCGATCCCCGTTATCCCCCACATGCTATCCCCCGAAGAGCCACCACCCACAATTACATAGACGACTTCGCCATACACGCACCACCAGGACGACGGCGGTATCGCCAAATGGAACCTCCGAAGCCTTCAGAACTTGCTGGACTTACAGGGCCGGGTAGTGGTATGAACCGAGTCTACGAATGGAGGAATCACGTTGACCCCTATCCCCCAGATAGCCAAACAGTCGCGTGAAACGTCTTGCTTCTAGTTTCTACGCAAGCACACACTCGTTACGCCCGCATATACGTTCTCTAAGACGATTTCCCACGAAGACAAGATCATTTTGGTATCCGCACGTTAGTCCCGGCAGCACGAACTTGTACACTTAGATTGTGATTTTTTGAACTTGGGATAACTGCCTAGCATCTCGGATTTCCTTTTCATCAGCATTACATCTACTACTTCCATAGTTGTGGATTTGGATACAGCGGGCTACATCTTGGTCTTGCGTTCATTCGCTTGGTCCGGCGCTTTGTAGGGTATTCCAACATTGATGGGGATTGCCAGGTGAGAATTCGGTCGTTTCTTTTGAAAAAGATAAAATAAAATAAAAGATAGGTATGCGTTCAGACAAGTATAGGGGTAAATCCTGCTGCTCACTCATCTAGTATTCCCATACGCAGTGCATGCCGATGACGACCACTCAGTGCGTTATGCTGGCTAGCCCCCCTTATGCCGATGCCATCTCAATGAGCTAGAATGCAGAGGATATAATGTGAGCAATTGATATTATTATCGGACTACCTAGTTCCAAGTATTGGTAACCTTGATGGAAATAACAAAGGATATGTTTTCGCTCTAATGAAATAGGCCGGCCTATCCGAACTGACCTGCATAATACGCTCGTAAGTAAGTATTCTCCCTGCCCTGGTAGGCATGGATATTGTTGCACCGTAGAGAAGAAGAAAGCCGGTCTCCAGTTACAGAATCGTGTCACCCACCGCCCCCTTCGCTTCCCTACCCTACCCTATCCCGCGTAGGCCATTTATGTACACAGCATTATACACGCGTAAAGAGGCAAACTAATCGCCCTCCTGAAACTAAGGTCTGTCTGTGTTTTTTTCCCCCCTCCCATGTTTTCTCACCCCGCTCTCCGGCTGTAATATGTGAACGGCGGTTCTCGTTCTCAGCAATGAGAAGGGGGGTTCCAACTCCTTTTTTTTTTTTTTGGCCCCTCAGTAACGAGACATGGCCTGCTGCAAGACCTGCTTCTCCTCGCCCTCGGAAAGCCGATGATGGTGGTGATGGCTCACGAAGCCGGGGAGGCTGTTCATGCCGCCGCCGCCCACCGACAGCGCCGCCTCCGCCGACTCGTCGTACTCGGGCAGCGACGCCGACGTCTGCCCCAGCTGGCATATCGGCGACACCACCTCGGGCAGCGGCGAGGGCTCGTACGCCTCGTAACTGGGCTGCCGCGTCCCCTTGCACCGCCCTTGTTGTGGCTGTTGCTGTTGCTGGGCGCCGCACGGCGGCTCCGCCGGCATGATGATGTGTGATGGCGGTAGACCTTCGCGCGGCGAGGTCGCTGATAGCGGCGACACGGGCAGAGGTGATGTCGGGCTTGTGCTTCCGATTGTGACCGTGACTGCGCCCTGCGACGTCGCTATGGCCTCGGGATACCGCGGCGGCGCGCCCCGGCCGTCGAGCTCCATCGCTGTGGCCGTGGCCGCGGCCGGCGCCGCGTGCACAATGTGCTGCGCGCTGCCGATCTGCAGGGGCGGCGGTAGGCTCGGCAGGAACACGGGCGCCTGCCGTCCCCGCGGACTGCCCGTGGGCGTATACGTCCGGGGGTCGTGGGCCTGGCTGTATGCCGCGCGGGGGGCGGCGTATGCTGCGTCGGCGTGGCTCGTGGCCGGCGAAGCCCGCTGTAGGGCCGGGTACGCTGCTGCTGCCCCCGCGCCCGGTGACGGCGGCATGGATAGGCTGCGGGCTGCGCTCTCGACAGCCGGGCCTGGGCCCGGACTGCCGACTGCGGAAACGGGGACCGCGGACAGCGCGTAGCTTGAGATCCCGTCGCTGCTGCTGCCGGGGTCGTGGGACCCGCTGTGCGGCGTGTGCAGGCCGTTCCGCAGGTCCACCGTGACGTGGCTCTCTAGATCCGCGTCTTTGGCCAGCGCCAGGTGCTGTCCGCCGAGCCGGGCGCGTCGCCTTGGGCGTATCACTAGCCAGTACCAGACGAGCAGGAGGAGGAATAGCGCGAGGAACCCGCCGACGACGCCGAGTGCTGTTCTCAGCTTGTCGCTAGAGTCGTTCTGCTTATTACCAGAGTTGTTGCCATCGCCCTTATTGTTAGATTGTGGTTGGGTCACTGGGTTTCCTGTGCTGTTGGGGCCGTCGCTGCTGTTTCCGCCGCTCGAGGGTGTTGGTAAGGGAGGGCTGATGATGGACGTGATCGGCATATCCATCCCTGTGGGTGTAGTAGCAGCGCTGGGAATGGTTGTGCTTACGCTGGTATATATAGGGGTGGATGGGGGGTTGTCTTGAGATATTGACGGCGTTTGTGACAGTAAAGAAGTGCTACACTGTTTACCGTCGTCGTCGTCGTCGTCGTCGCAGCCGTTGTCTTCGGGTTCCGGGTTACAGTTTTTCTTGAGCCACCACCACAAAAAGATACTCCTCTTCGAGTCGGGACAGTTTGGGTTCCTTTTAACCTCTAGGGCAGACCGGCTAACCCAAGTATGCCTTTCTAAAGCCTTCGTCCAAGCAGTGAGGCCGGATTCATGGCGTAATTGGAGAGACGAGCCTTTGTTTCCAGTTAAAGTTCCTCGTTGTTGAATGGCATTCGTTGAGGCTAGAGTACTTGATGTGAGCACTAGATTAATGAGTTGGGGACGCATCGCAACTCAAGTTAAAGAGAGGAGCGGGCTCCTCTCTTCGATCTCAGGATATCGTCGGTGTGTATTCTTCTCCCGAGTCTCATTTATGCGTAATCATGACACCGAAGGTCCTCGGTACGCCGGTTGAATATACCAGAAGCAAGAAACCATAAGCTCAGTTTGTGTTGTTCCGATGGTGTAGCTTGATAGAGATCTGGTCTGCTGTCGTGACTAGTATCATTCAGAAAGCACGTTTCTGATTTACAGCTAAACAATAAAATGTTTCGTAGGGAGAATCATGTCAAAGATACGAGTTAAAAATTCAGACACGTGGCGGCAGCGAAGCAGGCAATGAGAGGACATGTCACGAGGTGAGGCTCTCAGAAGAGGGAATATTCTATATGTAGTAACAATATCGTCGCATAGGACAGCAGTTACATTAGCTCGCTACTTACATGCAGGCTGCGTTCCTTCGCCTCGCCTCTCGTTGAGGTTCGCGCCGAAATTCACCAGATGGTGAAAGAAGCGCTAGGGTGATTCAACATGCGCCATGTGGCCTGAGATACTATGTAGGTATACTAGGTAGCATGCAAGCGGCAAGGGAAACTACGCGAGACTGAAGTCGACCCCCTGGTAGCCGGGAGAGCTACGGGGCCTGCGTGGTTTTCGGACTTGAGTCCTCGCGGTTGCTACCATGTGAGCCGTGAGAAGCAGGGGCCGGCGTTGCGGAATGCAACACGAGCCAACCTCGAAAGGCGAACGCGTTCACAGAGGTGGCTCATCCGTCCGCAGCCCTCGACCTCCATCCTAGCCACCCATGTCAGATCGGGCCAATTCCCCTGAGCACATCTGCGGTCTGGAGCTCGGCAAAGATGCCTCTTTTTCTTAGTGTCTAAATTTCTGCCAATTCAGGCTCGATAACCGTGGATAGATCACCAAAAGAGCCTTGGAGCATATGTCGTTGTCGTGAAGTTATTTTCGTGATCTCCCTCGCGTGCTTCGTTAACCCCCAGATCGACAAATGCCAAGCGGAATACTACCGCCCAAAGAGGCTGCATGCCCCAGTGCGACCACTTTGTAGGATTGTTATTGGCCTCATTGGGAAATTCTCCCTGTAACTCAAGAGTTGGCAACAATTAATCAGCCTTTGCTCAGGCTTAGACACCAACGCCACATGACTGGCTTAAATGGGTGTGCCGATACTACACAGTAAGCGTTTCTAAGAGAACAGTTTTCAATCTCGAAACGTCCAGTGAAGAGGACGGCGTTTCGATCAGCAAGCCGCAGCCAACATGTACTACCCAAAGTTTTGTAAGAATGACCAACCCCCAATTCACCGTCTCATCAGCAGCGGCCAGTCAACCAACTATGTGCCTGCAGACGGCACTACTTGCCGAGAGGTAGGACGAGGAGACCATCAATCTTAATTTTATAGGCATCATGTAGCTCTTCGTTGGCTGCGACTAGGCCTATCAAGATGATATGCGTCCGACCGCGGAGTGGCAGAGCAACAGCTGGCACATTTGTGGAGGGTATCATCCCATGGGCTGAACATCGTGGACCGTGCACGGCAGTTTTATCGACTCCCGGCGGTGGGCGGCGGCCAGGACCAATAACACTGCTTCTGATTTGAAAATAGTGTACTGGCATATCATCGCATGGTCGTTGATACAGGTGAAAACATGGCACGTCTGCTACCACCCAGTTAGGGGGTCGCATCAAAACAGGATGAAGTATGCCTAGAAACAGCCAAAAGCATGCAGCTCGAATACTACCGACATCGCCCAAGCCTCTTTGGGGGCCAACCGCGGGCACAGGGGCGTGGTGAGTTGTACATATTGTAGGTAGTGCGACATACAGGAGTCGAGTCTAAGAATAGATATTTTTGATAAAGTTCTTGCAGTCTGCTGGGACGCAAGTAATGATCTGCCTTGCAGCCTACAGTCCTCGGCGACTGTTGGCTTACAAGTTTTACACGATGTTTCACGGCTGCTAGGGTCTGGAGTAAAAGCGAGAAGAGTTCGAAAAAGACATATCCCGCACCCGAAGTATGTGTTGTTGCCCCATACAGCGAAAAGAGCTCGAAGGTCCCCAAGCCCCCAATACCACCCTCGAGTCTCAAATTAGAGAAGACAATGTCCAGTTAGGTTTCTAGCACCTAACTAATACCGGTGCAAGAAATGTTAAAGCCAATTTCAACTCTTGTTGGTCGTGTATACGTGCGTAGAACCGATATACACGTAAGTATACATAACCTCAATACAACATCCAGAAACAACCCAATATCTAACGCCAGTTACCTCAAAGGGGGTATCATTCATCAATTTTTTGCGGATAGCAGATAGCAGCGATAACGGTGCAGGGCTTCGAGAGATTATCAGTGACCGTTAGGTGTCGTCGTCACCGGATTCATTAAGGGGTTGGTCGATATACGAATATTAATAAAGGCTGAGAAAAACGACGGCAATCGATGATTTGTCGTATTTAGTGTACTTGCCCCTGCCTTTGTCTATCTCATGATAGCGGTCCCAAAAGCGGTTGTAAAGGGGTTCGAGCATCTGTTGAATGTCTTTGGCAAACATCTGCCGTACCTCTCGCTCCATGCTGTAAGATTTATGGCGGGTTACCAGCTCATCAAAACTAGTGTTGAATGTCTGAAATTTGGCTTTAATGGCATCCTTGTCCTTGCTGCTCAGCGCTTTAACAATTGATGCGGACTCACTCGAGCCTGAGGGCGGCCGTTGCGTGCGGTTGGTGTGGATGACATCGAATAAATGTATTGATATCTCCTTGCAAGAGTCGGAATATAGAGCTTTCGCTTTCTTACGCCAACTATCTAGGCCGCCGAGTCGGCCCTCCAGCAGGGGTTTGAGGTCGGAATCTCGGATCATCCGCTCAATGATGGTGATACTGTTGGCTAAGAATACTCCCAATACGGACTTACCCTTCAGGAGCAGCCTGGCTTTCTGCTCCAGGGCCGACATCAGTATATCTATGGTGTCTGTGCAATAATGAGCAAATATTTCCTTCCCGTCCGCGCCAATATCGAAAGACGCTAGACTAGGTATAGCGTCTGTACTTGTATTAGACGGCGTACTTGACTTCCACCCGCCGTCGCCTAATGAGATCATAATGCTGGATATTGGGCGCAGGAAGTCGACCATAGTCTGTAAACGTTGCATTGTCTCGGATACGACGGGCATCGGTGAACCGTCAGGCGGCAAAGCTTGTATTGAGCCGACCTTGCGCCTCGTATCATCTAGCAACTCAGCCAGTGACATCTTGCCCGTCTCACGCACAGGTTTGAGCGCCGCGGCCAAGGTCGCTTTGAGTTCGCCTGTCCTAGTGTCGAGCCTGTTCGATAGACCAGACATTATCTCGGTTACCTCATAAGCTAGGTAACAGTCCGTACTCAGATGAGCCTTGATGTGGGAGTTCAGTTCCCGAAGAGTGCGTGCCAGTTCCGCCAAGGGGGCTTGACAGGTGGTCTGGAAAGCCGGACCCCAATCCTGCCTCATGAAAATGTTGCAAATATTTTCGTATTCGGCAGCGAAAAGGCCCTCCATTGCCTGAGAATACATGCCAATACCATTGGTACCTGCCCGGTAGATAGCATCATGACTTTTCTTCTTGGCCGTGTTGACGCTCGCATAGGCGAGGTTCACCAGAGTCTGCGACAGATACGTACCCCTAATTTCGGCGTATATCTTCACCAAGGAGTTTTCGGATGAGCTATTTCCCGAAACATACGAGTTCATTAGGCTGAGCTTAGATATAGTGTCTTGGGAAAGCAAGGGGAAGGGCCTGTCCTTGGTGATGTAGTGTAGAGGTTCGATGGATCGGGGTGTTTCGCTTCGCAGCAGCTTATCAAAGGAATTCTCGAGCTGTGTATTCCCATTCTTGACCAGACGCTGGAGATCGCTTATTGTCTGCTGGCTGGCACGGAGATTCGAGGTCTGCATATTCTCGAGGGCTTTGTTCAGGCGCTTGATGGAGTTGAGGTAGTTGGACAAGCCGGCTTTCTCTGGGCCTTGGCGGATGATGTTTTCTTCGTCATCCTTGGAGTCAGCGGGCTGCCGCAGCTTTTCGATGGCTGCCACAACAGCATCGATATCTTAGAAGACAACGAAGTTAGCTCATCGGGTGGCCAGGAGGAGGGCTTGCTGGGGTTGAAGTACTGTTCCCTAGGGTTTGGAGCCTTTTGGTCTCGCCGTTGAGGGGTCCCGACACGTCGCGGACGCTCTTGCCAGTAGCCTCCAGCCTGGTCAGGCAGGCCTGGATCTTCTTGGTCAGCTGCGTCGTCTTCTCGAGCCGCGAATTCAACACGTCAACCTCGGCGCGGGCCTCCTCGTCAACGGCATGGCGGCCGTTGCTCAAGCCGACCGCCATGGTTGGTTGGTTGCTTGCTTGGTTGCTTTCCGGAGGTTTGACTGTATGCTCGTGTTCGATGACAGCAGTTAGAGGGAGCACCAGACGACTGGTCAACGCAGCGTGAGTTATGCGCAAGGTATCATTAATGGATTGCCTGTGAAGGTACGAAGAGCTCAATGTCGCCGCCTAGGTAAGTGAACCTGAAGCACAGTATGCGACACTAGTGGATTTTGGTGGGGGTAAGCATCAGTTTCCGGTAAATCAGGTTTAGTGTAGCTACCCTTTTTGCTCTAGCTCGGCAAGTCATGGTACCGGTAAGTAACTACTGCGTACCTAGGTACCTAAAAAGCTTCACTATACCATTAGTCTCTAAAAAGTCTTGTCTAAAATATCGAAACTCATCAAATCTATTATTTAACAATAATCCGTTGTTATGCAAGCCTACCTATCCTTTCTAGATCAATTACAGTTGTTCAATCTACTGGAAAGCAACCGGTTTAATTTTACCCCTACAATGTACTTAGGTAGTATTATGAGTTTACATCTGAAAGCCTCATGGAGCCAAGAATAGTTACATATGAGCGCTGATTTGAATAGTTAATTAATTTATCACGTACTTCACCGTCGGAGTCTACCATCCTAATGAATAGATATTTCATTAGACTTGACGAAATAATTCGTAATCTGTTATTCTGCGTAGAATAGACTCCAGCTATAGCCTCCCAGTTTACAGCCGTTTCCTTTCCAATTCTTACTTACAGATTCTTTTAGCTCGTCTTCTATAAATGTAGCTAATGAGCCGCAAAATTACGGTGCTGTCCTTCTACAGCCTGGGGAACGGAATGTTCTTGTCATTAGCATCTCTCAATGACGAATTACCTGACCGTTTACATGAGAAACTGTCATCAGTTCCAAGAATAACTTGCTTTTAACAATATAGGCAATTTTATTAGTTGTGTCCTAAATTTTATCAACTGACGATATTATAAGAATATTGTGCTAAACTGGATCTAGCATAACGAAGTGTTCTTTAACGATCGAAGACAAAATATTAACAAACTACTTACCTATTATATCTAAGAACTTGATGCTTGTTACGACGTTGCACCCTGCGTTGACGTATGGCATTGACTACCTAGGTAGCAATACATCTTGATTATTAGCTAAAGAAGTAAAGGTGGTTTGGCTGGCCAGGTTGCAGCGTAGACCTTTTTCTAGTGGGCTAGATCCGGTGGACATAGTAATAATACAATATACGTACAGCCCATAGCCCAGCCAGGCTATGGAGCGTAACTACCTCCCCAAATCTCTGTTTCCCATACAATTTGTATGGACACAGCAGATTTACACAAGTACCACTGCTTCAATCCTCCTCGTTGCGGTGAAATTTGACATACTCCTTGTACGGTAACAGCTTACAGACCTCCACTTGGTGGCTAGAGTCACCACACCTCATACACTCATTGCGTTGAAGACGCTCGTACCGCTCTTTGGGTGTAGAATTGGCTGCCATACGTCCCTTTGGTGTCCAGATAGACATGATGGTTTCAGGAGTAGCTGTTCTAGCTGACGAATGTGGTATTTCGGCCCCTTCGTCGGAGTCAGAGTCGGAGATGGAGTTGACGTATTCAACGGAGTCGAGTTCCAGCGAGCCAATATTCATAGGTGTGGTACCTGCATCCCAGCTATTCTTCTCCCGATTTGTAAGGAACGTACGTATCGAGTCTGTATCCTTCGTTCCCATAGCCTTCAGCTTACGTGACGCGCGTGTGATCTTGTTCGGGTCATGGTATATGCGTTGAAGGGCTCCGGTGATCTTCGTGAAGTCCCACTCGATCCCATTTACAGCAGATAACTGTGGGCGTACGATCTTTTGTACCTTCCAATGGAGACGGCCGTATACGTACATGAACTTGGCTTCCGGGGTGCCAAGCGCTTCGCCGTCGACCCGGAGTTTACCCTCCAACAGCGGAAGCCAAACATCAAACTCAGCCGGACCGGTCAACAGAGGGGGGTCTGGTAGTACGGGACGAGGCTTGCGGGTCAAGAGAGCAGCTATGCTAGCATTTTGAGTGGCTCGGAGCTCTGCTAGTTCAGCGGCGTGAGTAGCCTTCAACTGTTCAATCTGCAGGTTGAAGGTGTCGTGGGAGTGTTGGACCGCGGCCTGGATCAAGTCTTGGATTTGCTGGGGGGTCAGACTCTCGGCCATGGTTCCGGATGTACCATACGGTAGAAATGGTAGCAAATTTGGTAGTAGGGGTACTAGTAGGTAGTTCGTACAGGAGTGTATGTACCAACCAGTTCAAATTAGGTGTAAAAAGTATGGCCTTTGCACGAGAGTGTACAACCAAAGAAGTGGTCCGAAAGCGGAGGAAAAAAAGAGGTGCTAACAAGGCTCAGAGTGCCGGTTATCGGAGCGCTGCAGCGAAGTCGAAAAGAGTCAGCACGAGCACCGGTGCTCCGTTTTGTGCTGTTAAACTTGATGCTAGCTTGTTTACGCTTCTTTTGGTTCTATAGCAAGGTAAATCTTTTTTTTTCAGTTTAATAAGCTGAACAACACGCAAAACATTTGTTTAGCTGTATTCCACCAGAGAAAGCCTAGAATGCTGAAGGATATTCGGCGGGGAAGAACTTCAATAATGACAAGGAAGAATCTAAATAAAAAAGCGAGAAGGGCTACCGGCTTAATTACCGGCACTAAGTCAACCGATTCTAAGTAAGTTATTATTGGTGCTTAAGACAATGGTTGCTGGAATTTGTGCAGATCTGGTTTTTAGGGGTGAGTTAACTATATTAGTACTTTATCATATTACACACCGCGTATTGATAGTTAATTTTAACGTATTGTTAACAATCTATGCAGTTGGTAAGTTTTAAAGAAAATCTGATCTATTAGGGGTTTCGCTCTACTATCCATTTATCACTGTGTGATGCTAGTATGGGGGGGGAATAGATTCTATGTAAAAGCGGCAGAGATGGAGGTGACGTAGGTTGAAAGCTGTATACCTCTGGTTGACATCCCGATTAGGTGCGTGGTGGTAAAAACCTATTAATGTGGTATTATCTTCATATAGGGAGGAGGTTATAACGCCTTTCGAGTGCTCCTTTCTTCTTTCCATCCTCACTTTAGCGTTAAGAAAGCTCTTAAAATTTTCGGTATAGCTTCACTCCCTCGTCCCTATACGCTTAACTACTTCCGAAGACCTGAAATCAGCATTTATTTCGAGACTCCTGGAAGCAAAGTAGTCCATCACTAGTTTATGCACAGTATTGGCGATGATCTCAACATCGGCTGGTGATATGTTGTATGGAGGAGAGATGATAATGTGGTCTCCGTTTATCCCATCAGCTGTTCCTGACGACGGGTACACGGCGATGCAGTAGGGTTTGGTCAAGCCTAGCTCGGCTATTCCAGAAGCCACGCCTAGGGAGCTGGGAAATGGTTTGTTCGTTGTCTTATCCGTGACGAATTCAACTCCCCAAAATAGACCACTGCCACGGATATCACCAACATTTGGGTGGCTAGCGAGCAAGTCCTTCAGTCTTGCTGAAAGCAGTCCGCCCATTTTTGACACGTTCTGAACTAGATTGTCGTCGCGTATGATCTTTTGGACTTGGAGGGCAGCGGCACAGGCTACTGGATGGCCCTGGTACGTGTGACCGTGAACGAAGCTCCTATAATATGTCTCTGTTAGGAGAGCCGGGCTAAGGGGGCTTGAGATGTCGACACTCACCCAGTACCCTTTTCAAAAGCTTCTATCACTCTTTTGCTAGCCAAAACCCCAGCGATGGGTTGGTATCCTCCACCCAGGCATTTCCCGAGAGTCTGAATATCAGGAGCAACATTGCCATCCTTTTCCAGCTCCCACGCATGGTAAGTGCCCGATCGTCCCATCCCGCACATCACTTCATCTCTACAATTTTCCGTATTAGCTCTCTCTGGAACATCACATAGGAATAGGTGGTGGTTCAAGGGAAAGGGGCAGGATGATAAGTCGACATGATTTTTACTCACGCGATGAAAAGTGCGCCATGTTTATCGCAAACTTCTCTCATCGCTTTCAGATAACCCGGCACAAAAGGAACACAGCCTAGAGCCTACCACTCTGTCAGGTACGTTCCTATTGACTTGATTAGGCTTTAACTCACTGCCCCGACAATTGGTTCTGCAACGAATGCGCACACAGTGTCGGCCCCGACTCTCCTGAATTCCTGATCCAGCTCATCTGCGAGCCGTGCTACATATGCCGACTCCGTCTCGTCCGCAAGTTTATCTCGGAAAGGAAAGCAACGTGAGACTCGAGAAACACAATCGAGGAGTATCGGCTCAAACTTTTCCCGTCGCATAACATGACCACCCAGTGAGAGTGACCCAAGCGTTATCCCATGATATGAGTGTTCCCGAGCTATAAATCGCACTCGGTTGGGCTCTGGAGGATCTTTCTCAAGATAATATTGTCTTGCTAGCTTCATCGCAGCCTCCATTGCCTCCGACCCTTGTTTCTCCATTTAGTTAAAAGCAGGACAGGACAGGGCGGGTTTGATAACTGTATTACCGGAGTTGACTATATATGCCCGCTTCATTACACCATGGGTGGAATCGACCAGCTCCTGGCAAAGCTTCTCATATACGTCTGTCGTATAGAATATCGTTGAACAATACGATATCTGCTTGAGTTGGGTAGCGATAGCATCGTGGACTCGGGCATCGCCATGTCCAATGCATGCAACAGCAGCACCGCCGGAGGCATCAAAGATTCTGCGTCCATCTTCTAGGATAACATAGTTCCCTTCTCCTCCAATTATTCGAGGGAATTCCCTCCTTAGGGTCCTGTGTAGCACAGCAGATGTCGCTGTGGTTGACATGCTGATATCTGACTACTAATTATCTTTTGTGTTGCCTTTCTAGAAGCTTGTTAGCCGCAATGACGAGAACAGCAGCAAATGCGATCACTCTAGAATACAACTAGAGAAGGACGTTAAAAGACTCAAATTTTAATGGCTTAAATACATTCTCGTATGTTTTATTTGTTTTCTTCAAAATGGTGATGTTAATACCATTTGAGGATAATGATTATACTATTTGCACAACACCCATACTCGCTGTTCGGCCCGCTCATTCGGAAAGTCATCGCAATGGATATCGGTTCCAAATGCATGCGACTACATATTCATTCCCGACGTACGTTATTATGGTAAGTGTGCGACTAATTTCCTCAACTAACGTCACAAAGTTTAATAATGACCCGCAGCCGATACAGGATGTCTCCTAAGAAGCTCATCAACGCTGATTCAAGTGTTAATCTAGAGAGAGACGTTTCCAGTTTAAATTCTCCGAAAAATTAGTCGTAGAATTGGATATCGGGACAGGATGTTGTCAAGTCATTCCCGACCCCACCAAATTTCCCTATCTCGGGTATTTCAATATACCTACTTTTAAATCATTCCGAAACCGGGTTCTTGGCTGATCCTTTAAAGAAAAACAACCAACTCTTAAAGGTAAATACTATCCATCCCCTTATCACACCTTCACCCACCGATCCTTCATAAGCCGGGCCGAACTCATGCAAGAAATGACACGTATACGCGGTAATGAAACCTATAAGAGGCATTCCGTACGTAAGAACAATAATCCTAATGCCGAATTCGAGTCTTGAGTTGGGTTAAAGAGGGGGTTTGCCAATGATTGTGGCGTACCCGATGTAACTATAGGTTCAGAGTCGAATCGGAAAGATAGTCCGGGATGCTCCTTGGCATCACACACCATGTCCCGTGTCAGGTAATGGGTATTTCGTACCTACGGTCAGTGGATTATGATGCATTTGTCGTTTAGTTGTCATTCGTCAAAAATACTGTGCCGTTATCCAGCAGAGATATCATTGTGACTAGACACAGTAAGTATTCGCTTGCTTGGTGAAGGGAAATACTCTGCGAGTTTCTCCGTTTGACCTATTGGGTATGATTCGCTTATTCAAGTTTAACGGAAGTACCCGGAAGTCGATGACCCCTGATAATAATAGTATACACTACTTTATCGAGTTACCCCATCATGCAACGGCAGCTAGTCGGGCACCAACATCTACTTAAAGCTGGGGAAGCCTATCCGGTCTGCACAGTTTACTGCGTTAAACGTGCGTTTCGGGTACTAGTATTTAATTCGAAGACCGGGGCTCCCTGTTCCTCTCTCCCACGAGCATCTCGAAACGCATGGTTGGTCGATATGGCTATGCTCGTAAAACTCCATCAGTTCTTTTATCAGCTGCGGTTGTGTGCAGGTGACTCTGCTCCCAATGGCCGCTCAAATTAAGAAAATTAATTGCATCCTTGGGAAAGGTGTTTGAGGTCGTCTGAGACATAAAAGCACTTAACTTTGGGTGCCTAGTATCCAAAAAACCAATTGTCAATGAGGGTTGTTATTATACAAATATGCGTGCAAGAATAAGGGGTAAGAGAATTATACAAGGTTAGATACTAGTATATATACAGACTACAGTTGTTAGGGGTCACCAAACTTAATAAATACCTTTTGTGCTAGCGTCATGATCGCCAACCCCTTCTCAGGGTTGTACCGGGGCTTGATGGCATGAAGTAGGGCAGAACTGGTGCGCTCAAAACATCTGTTTCTCATGTTCGGGTTATACTGCTGTTGTATTCCCCTAATATACAGACTACACAATGATGGACCGTCTGAGTTGCTGTCATGTTTTGTCCCATAAGATAGTCCCATTTATTTCACCATGCCATTTGTCCTCAACCAACATGCACTTTCATTCCCCTTCAACGATACGTAAGCGCTAAGGGGGAACATAGCAACATATCGTTATCTTCCTCCCTTCTCCTCCCGTATTAACTCCCTTGAGCTTCCTAGAATGCAGAGGATCTCTCTTGTGCGTATCTTCAACCTTAGTTTCTTGTAATCATCTGCTCCTGTGATACTTCATATGGCATTGGATTCTCTGACACTATTTCTAGCATTTACATCAATATCCGTTATTCGCATTAAGTTTCCGAAAATCGGGAGCAAGTTCACATACGACAATATAGAAGCATCTATCTAATAAGTCATAGAACTCGTAAGTCTCAGGAGGCCTAGTGCTGTACTCTAGTTCGGATTATTTTAAGGCCAAATAGCTATATATGGATCCCGGCTAAGGGTAATAGGCTATTGAACCGGGTGTTGCTTTGTATGTCTTCTTAGCTCTTGAAAGATGATACCCTTCCCTGCTGTTTCAACCCTTGTTCTCACAGTAAGTATATCAAGAGTCGTTTCATTCCCAACGCAGGAGTCAAGTCTTCTAGGTAGATTCCATGCTAGTGGTTTCCATGATTTTCCCATGATTCTAAACCTTTTACATTGCTTTCCTGGAATACGGATCGCTGACTCTCAATGTTTTAAGTACTCTGAAGTAACTTGCACGTCGCCAACAATGCCGAGACCTTTCGCATCGAAATGCGTACCGAAACTCATTGGCACATTCTAGAAGTCGTCTATAGGTCTCTGAGACATTCTGACTTCCAGGCGATAGATACCGAAAGAGACAAGAGGCAGTAAGCGCACGCGCGAGAGTTCGAAGGGGAGTAAAAGCGCGGACATCGGAGGTGAATAGCCGCCGCGACGGTCGCATTTATGAAGCGTGGAACAAGTGAAGGCATCTCGGACAGCATCACAAGGATATACGACACGAGGGAAAGTCTGTAGAGAGACAGACCCCTTTGCTGGTTTGTGAGACGGTAAATAAGGAGGCTTTATGGGGTTATTGAAGTCGCATAACCGGCTTAAACACGGATTTAAGAGAGAAATGAGGCCCACAGCCATGCCATGGTACCTTAAACGATTATTCAACGGAACGGCCTGCATGAATATGCCGTACGACCTCACTTCACTTCATCTGTATTACCCGGCGATCTTCTATACCACGTGCTTCAAAAAACATCAGGCGGTGGCTAATACCATTCCTTGTGCTACCATCGAACATGACCTCCAGAATCCACAACCTCCCAACAAAACTGAGTTCGAGCCCCGGTAAAGAATAGCAAGATAGCAAGAGCTGGTTAATCCTTGCTATGTCCTTACGTAACATGATCTATAAAAAGCTAACCCATATACTTGGGCGCTTCAAATCATCATGTATGCGCGACAGATATCGCGTTAGTACCAGGCTGTCACGACAGGCTTAAACCGCCAGGTTATCAGAAGAACGCATCCTGACCACGGGGGGTGGCATCTGTCCAGACCGATACCAGAGGACGCCTTGCTCGTCAATCGCTTTTCTTCTCGCCACCTCCCCGGCATCATCACCCTTGCCGCTGCTGTACACGTTCTACTATATGTCAGTAGATCCGCTCTTTCACGAGATGAAGAAAGGAAAGGAAAGGAAAGGATCGACGCTTATTGAATCTTACTGCTTGAAGGGTCTTTTGCGGATCTGGCTCAACCCATTGGCACTTGGTGAACGCGGTCCACAGCGCACCCCAATAGGAGGTCTTGTCTGAGTGGTAATACTCGCCGAGGAGCGGCTTCATAGCGTCTGTCGCCTCCTGGGCATGGTAGTGAGGGACCCGGCTGAACAAAGGGGTAAGTGAATCATATCTTCCCTCGTCTCGATAGGATTAGCTAATATTATGACTTACGGAAATAGATGGTGAACCACATGCAAGTCAATGATATGGTGAGTCACTATAATAACAATCTGAGTCAGTCATTGCTGTTTGGAACTTAATCTAAGGGTGTTTGGGAATTTGGGTGGTTACTAGGACCAGAGGAGAATGACGCGGAAAGTTGCTTACTGTGTCTCAAGATGAACCCGGGGTCTCTATCGACCGTCGCTAGGGCACCGCGCAAATATGTCCAGCTCTCTGGCGTGTATTTGGGGAGAGAGGTGTGAGTGTGGTGGAGGTAGGTGATCATTACGATCCAGTGGTTTACCCACATAAGGGGGAGAATGTAGGTCCAGAGTATAGTATGGTACCCGTACAACTGTGCTAGGTTGTATACTGTCCCCATCATTGCGAGTAGCCCAACGTCAGATAAAACAATATCCCAAAACTCGTCGGGGCGGAACAACGAGCTGTTGGGCATGAAATGGCTGTTGTCCCACCATCCACGCGACTTCTTTGGCGACTATGAGGTCAACCTATGTTAGCCGGTATCCAGAAGCTACAATAAGTCCTGCTAGCGCGGATAAGGCGCCTGTACTCACTGCAAGCATGTCAGCATTAAAGCAGCAAGCAAAGACGACGAGCCTAAGACTAGAGAAACTGGTGTACTAACCACTGTTCGGGCCGGCTGTTATGTGCGAGATCAAATACCAGTGCCACCCGATAACTTGCTGGAGTATAATGCGCCAGAACACGACGAAGGGTGCATCCTCGAAGTTATCGTTGTGCATATCGTGTCCATGATCACCTTCATCTTTATGACTGGTTGTCTTGCTTGTGTTTTCGACATGAGACCTCCCGCTAAATAGCGTGCGGTATTCCTCACGCGATGGAGGCACTGCACGCATATAAGCATGTGAGTCGTGATAAAGGTAGATGAAACATATTCCTCGTGAGATACAATAAGAGACAAGAAAGCTAAAAGGAACCCACCGTAATTGAGATCAATAGAGACATTATTGGCAAATTGGTGATGTCGCCCGTGACTAGACCTCCACGCAAAGTAAGGCGACATCAAGGCCGAATGGATGATGAAGCCTACGGTGTCAGCTACCTTCTTGTTAGTTGAGAAGGCGCCATGACCGGCTTCATGAGCGAGAACCCAGAGCCCTGTCATGGCGATACCGGCAGCGTAAGGATACACCACATAGCGAGTTAAAGCGCTGACATAGACGTTGGCAGTTCTATCAACATGGAGAGCAAGATAGAGCAAGCCTACGAAGATGGCTAGGTCACGGACGACGAAGCTCATAGACCGCAGTGTCGAGGGCTGGAAACAATGCGCTGGGATGCGGTCCCGGATTGTTTTGATGTCTAGCTTAACATCGCTAGCTGTTGTCAACTCCTGTAAGAATGTGAGCTATGAATTTGTCGTATATATAGGGTGATTATTAACCCCTGAGGAAACTTACGCCACCAGTGACGACTTTGAAATCAAGAGTCAGTAGTTTTTCTTCTAGGATACGAAAGAGCTTCGGGTATGAATGGAATAGGAGCTTCGTGCTCTGGGATTTAACCGAGGCGGTAGAAAGCTCCTCCGGTTTTACTTACCTTCACCGTGTACGGTCTCCGTAATGTAACTCATAACTATCTACGGGAGGAACGAGAGTATAGGTCTTAATTGTGGTAAGACTAGAAGCAGTATACAAAATGGATTGCCCAGTAGCGGCATGAACTGGGTGGTAAGCAACTAGACATGTTATAGTTAGGACGTCTGAGGGGGTCAAGAAGTGGTAGTCAATATAAGCAACTCTTGCATATCAATGAGATATACGAAACGGCGGACGCTAGTGAAGTTGGATTGTATGATTCTTAGACAAGTTATGGGTCGATAGGCTTATCTGCAACGTAAACAACACTTACAGAAGCCAAGGCCAAGGGTCCAGATCCTATCATCATGTACGTCGATGTGCGTCGATGGAGTTGACTGCGAATGAGCACCGAGATAATGCACATCAACGCTTCACTCAAGCATGCATAGTCCCATAGAGTGTCATTCCTCCGGGGTAAGCGAAACGAACCCATATTATCTGCCGCCGCTCTTTGCAATTACCCAGAGATCTGGGGTTTGACTGTCTCTGCGCTAGTCGTGTAAATGGACTGGGGGAGAGATATGCCAAGGATGTCTCATCGTCACCTGAGCATCGTCGATCCCCATTTTGAGAGCAATTTGAGAAATTGAGACAAATACACTGCTTCTACATTGCATAAAGGTCAGAAGTCATAGTTGTTAAGTCCATTTATGGCGTCAGCAACCCTCACCTAAACTGGTTCCCAGCACTCCACGGCCGTCTAACCCAGACACTAGCTGAGATGTGCATTTACCTACCTACCTAGTACGAAGAGTTACCCACCCCGCTGCTAGGCAACGACGAGTTTTGATATGTTGATAGCCTATCGGTACTGTTAAGCGGACTAGACAGCCAGGGTGGTGATGGGAGAGTCCATTTGATGCGCCTCACTATGATAACCAATCACACCTCCAACTATGACAATAGTGCCGTATATTGTGCATTGTAACCCTATCGAAAGCACAAGAGGTATAGTGTAAGCTGAACCCCTCGTCATTACTCGACAATTATTTCTTCCGGCTCGTAGTCCCACACCGAAAGTCCTAGAAGTGGGAATTTGGGAGTGGTGTTGTGTTGATAGTGATGTTGATTCGCGTGTTAGTATTCTTGCTCTGGACCCCAGTCCACCAAGGATGCCCCTCTTCCTTTCCTCTCCATAATGCATTCCAGCTTGTCTTCATTTGTGACCCAACCTTGTCGCTTCTGTGTGATTGCGTACTTGACTAAAAATCATGGTCAGCAGGCTCTAGTGCAGCAATGGCCTCTGCAGCTGCGCTTGAACAACATATAACGCAGGATGATGAATCCCCACGAAAAGAGTAAGTCCGAGAAAGGTACACTTACTCGGATCCTTCCATTCTTCCCACCAAACTTTTTCACTCTGGACTGTGCATTTTCGACCGTGCTCGCCATTCCGCGCGTTCGCAAAAGGCCATACTGCTTTAACAACTTCGTACTTGGCTTTGCCGGAGAAGAGTGTCGTGACGCTCGTAAAGAATTTGTTGACCTTGTCAGGGTTTTGGATCGTCGCTCTAGCATGTGTTACAGGGAATTGCACGCTGACGAGTCCCTTATAGTTGATGGCAGCAATTAAGCTGCGAATCTGGCCCTCGATCCAGTTATGATCAAGGTTCGCCACCACTCGCTCTAATGTAAACACCTTGACAGATGATTGGTCCTTAACATATCGTTCGCACCACTATAGATAGCTGGCATCAGTAATTACTATTTCAGGTGCAATATGCACGGGTTTCGGGGATTCTGCATGCTCCTGAGACATGCTCGTTGCCCTAATAGGAATCCACAAGCAGCCAAAAAAGGAAGAAAGTGACCCCAGGGGTAGCTCACTGCCTCGAGACCATCTTCCCCGGCTCTGAGCTCGGGTTTTAGTGACGGTTCGTTTCCTCCGCGGTAAGCCATCTCGTCTTTGGCCACACAGCGTAGATAGTCCATTCGATTGTTAGGATCTTCAGGAACCAGGAGACTCATGAGGTTGAGCCGCACACTGAAGTCTACTCTCCCACTTCGAGAACCGTGGATGAGAATCTGAGGCTTGGGAGGCACTGTAGCCAAGGATCGTATAAGTGATGATAAAGCCTTAGCATTTTCAGATAGGTAGGTTGCTTTGCTAGTGATGGTCGTACTATCAGTAGACAGATCGAACATCTGAGGTGAGTACTGCCTATAGTCTAAAACGGGAAGACCAGGATAATATTGGGGACCCTTTGCTACTACAGGCCGCCGCGGTTCTGTAGCACTGCTTGAAGGACCGGAGTATGGCGGTGGTTGGTGTTGGCGTGCCAATGTCACATTTGGCTCTGGCTCGACTCCAGGAAGCTCCGCGAATCTCGGACTGCTCGGTCCGGCCTCATGACTCTCCGGGCGATGAACAGGTCTTGCGGCCTGCGCCGTTTTCTCGGAAATAATGCCGCTTTGCTGGTTCATGCCTTTGTGTGCCACCAACGTGTTCTTCTTTTAAGAGGTCCTTAATAACAGGCCTGATGCTGTGGTCAATTCTGAATGAGAACTACCTCAATAAAGCTTTCGAACAACGGCCGTCGCGGTCTTTAGATGAGTGAGAATATGGCAGCCTAGGGCTGATAGTAAGATAAGGCAGTTCACCTAGATCAGCATGCAATAATTCTATACGAGCTCCATATGTACTTAGTCAGATTAGGTATTCCCCTGCCATTGTACCTGCATTAGCCTTATCGGTTTAGTAATTTCGCGCTGCCGGTCTAGGTACACTATCTAGAGAGAGAACAATGGTGGCGCAGCATCGAATATAGGCGCAGCCACAAACAACCCTGAAGCTATCTACAATGAGGCCTCCTCAGTATACTCCACGGGAGCATAAGTACCAGATTTATAACGCATATCTTCTAAGCGCTCTCTAAGAATATACGGGTATTAATTATCAGTATAAATGAGGTTAGGTAATTCGTTTTATAAGTCAATGGCGTTAATACCATGTTAATCTCATAGGAAGCAATGTATTCTAATGATGTCTCTTAGATGAATGAGTAAGTTTCCGAGAGTGAGGTGCGTTATATAGAAAAAAAATTCAGTACTCGAGGGAAAATGATAATATAAGTGTAGAGTTACTAACGCAGCTGACAGACTTTCCCTAAGACTAAATGATTCGTTGTGCAATTTGACTGTTCATCTAATATCAATGCGTCTAATGTCACCTTCGTATTTATATGTTATGCGCCAACTCAAATTTCCTCCATGCCACTGATGCTCTTCGTCGAGAACTACTGTTCGTATGAAGTCTTGCAGGAGGTGTTTGAATAGCAAGAAAAAAAAATTATACCTCGGCTAATATTCCATAACCAAGCCTAAACTTGGAGTTCTGCACATCTTACTCTCTCTTAGATTACTTCTCTCTTAGGTTTAAGAGCTATTCGTTGCAACTCTAGGAGTAATAATGGCAACGAGCGATAACAAGGGTTCAAACTAGATGATCTTCTGACTTCTTAGAAGCTTTTCGGCAGTGGAACGGAAATAATTGGTCTATTTTGTACAGCTTAATAGACTCTCAGGGGCGGGCAAAGCCGGCAAAATGCCTCTGTTCGAAGCGAGGGTAGAATAGCTGGCTCTTGAAAGCTGAGACACCTAGGTTGAAGACAAATAATTATTTCCGTGCATACCTCTCATGAGGTGTTAGAGGGTATTGTCCCGGAGTATAACAAGGGCTGGTGTCAGGGCTTGGAACTGAGTTGTTGACTCTCTATTCTGCATACAATAATCTGTTATAGCTGCAAAAATCCATGCCTCCTATTAAGGTTGTTGCTAAGCATGGTAGCTGTTCTTGAGTCTATATACAATTGGTTCGGGGCTTCCTAACCTCCGGGGTCCGCCAATATGTCTTAGATTAGCGAGAGCTGAATAGCTTCACTTCTGGATACGCGAGACCAAGTTGTTCAGCATGTTCAGCGCGTGTAACAGTACCACTTTTCATCAGGCTGCAACATCAGCTTACACAACTTGTAACACTTGACTCTACATGGAACATCAGTTGATTTATCAATAAAGAATTAGTATACCCCAATTAATTAATATTGTCCCTAGAATTAAAAAGTTTTTATGGTGCACTTACATCCTTATTCAGAAACAGCACCTTTCTTGGGTAACACTGAGTGGGGCCGCTGAATAGCCCTATTGTAAACGTCATTGGCTATTAGCAAGCAAGCTGTCAGGCAACTCATCTCATTAACCTCCCTACCTACCTCCCTGTAGCAGAAACCTCAAACCCAGGACTAAAGACGCGTCTTTGACAAGTATAGAAGAAGAAGAAGGCTATAAAAATAAGTTGAAAAAAAATATAAACAACTAACCTAAATATAGCACATAGCACTAAAACATGCCAACCCCAGACACGACTGCCTCGCCAGCCGCGGGCCAGTCCATCACCCTCGCGCAAGCAACGCGTCTCCTAACGACCTTCACGCACTTCCTGACAGTCTGCATCCACAACATCCTGTACTACAGGGGCCTGTACCCAGCCACAACCTTCCTCACGAGCCGCGCCTACAACCTCCCGGTGCACCAGTCGCGGCACCCGGCAGTGTGCTCGTGGGTCCGCGACGCCGTGGACGCGGCGCGCGCGCAGCTGGCGCAGGGCGCCGTCGAGCGGCTCGCCGTCGTCATCTACTCCAGCGCCGGCGGCGTCATGGAGCGCTGGATGTTCGACGTCGCGCGGTTCCCCGCGTGGAAGGGGGTGGCGCGGGACGGCAAGGGGAAGGAGAGGGCGTGGATGTGGGCGGCCGACGACGAAGACGATGTTGCAGTCGCTGACGCTGTCGTGGTGGAACAGGGCGGTGAGCAACAGCAACAGCAGCAGTCGAAAGTCAATTGGACGAACGTCGATGAGCAGCTGCGCGCCGCCGTCAGACGACTGGCCTACGCGAGCGAGAAGATGGCGCCGCTGCCTGAGGGCTGCACGTTTACTGTTGCCGTTGAGCTGCGAGATGAGGCCGAGGCGCCGATTGGGGTAGGTGGTTTGCGGTTTCTATGGCATTGCCGAGAATTTAGTTTTGCGTTTTTTTTTTTAAAAAAAAAAGAAGGAAAAAAAAAGGCTGACTTAGATTAGCATCCGCAACCATGGGTGCCGACACAGCCCAATCTGCAGACCGCGTCCAAGGACCAACAAACCCCCGGTGCAGATGTAGGCGGTGCCAAGACAACCGCTCTTCGCGCCGTAGAGGCTGGGCCCTTGTTCTTTGAATGCTGGGTGGAAGAGGGCAAGGCCAAGTTAGATCTACCATCGACAATGTCATCCAATGAATGATCGTTGAAGAGCTGGGATTATAGCCCGGCAATCTCATAAGACAAGAAGAAAAAAAGTTATTCGTACAAAAAACACAGTAAGTCTCATATAACTCCGTGACATAATTCATTCCTATTCCTAATATTACACCATTTTCTTACATTTTAATTCATGACACATTACAGATATGAAATCACGCTTTCATCCCAGTCCTGGTCCACGAGCACCATCGTATAATTAGGAACATCAAACTCATCGTTCTCAGTCAATTAGATTATATCTCCCCCGTCAAAGCCTCCAAAGCCTCCAAATCCGCCTCGACCTCCACCGAAGGGGTAGTTCCCGCCTCCTGGACGTCGACCACCCAGCCTTGGAAGTCCGCCCGGACCGAGTGGGTCATAGCGTGCCCCTGGAGGCACTTGCGGATCGAATTCACCTCCCTGGCCGCCTTCACCACCAAAGAGGGGATCATCGAATGTAGGATGCATGCCTCTTCCTCCTCTAAGCCCAGGAAGACCGCCACCTGGCATCCCTAATCCAGGACGCAGTGGGTCATGAGGTCCTAGCCCAGGCGGATTCAAATCATCTGCTCCGATGTTTCCGAATGGTGTGCGGCCGGGCATAAGGGGTGCTCGGGGACGGTTGATGTCATAAGGATCTTCGAAGTCTGGTGGTGGGAAATCCCCAGCTGGAACCGGCTGTCGGGGCTGTGGGCGAAGGGGATCATCGTAAGGATACGGTTGCGCCGGCTGTGGCATGGGGTCGGGCATGACTGGTTGTCTAGGTGGTCTGCGAGCCGCTTCCCGGGCGTCTTCGTAGGCAGCCGCATCGTCGGGGGATTCCTCGTAGCCTTCCTTTTGCAATGAAGGGAGAAGCTTCTGGACGATGTTGGTCTTTATCAGAATTGCGAGATCTGCCATGCGACTCTCAGAAATGAAGACATTCTGAAACTTGGGTGCCAAGTCGGATCGATCTTCTGTCCCATCTTGCGTCATCGTGATTCGTACGGGAAGCGCCGCATTGGAGACGAAATCCTTGATAGTCAATTCCACACGCGCAATACGCTCGTCCTGTACGGCTAGCCCACGAATCTCTGCTTTGCCGCCCATGCGATCAATCTTGATGACGAAACGGAGAGCGGACTGCTGATGTGCGTACACAAAGGCATATGTGTTGAAGGATGCGTTCCAGTTTGCTGGAAGACGGGGAGCTAGCTGATGGCACTGCGCCTCTACATTGAGTTAGCCAATTAATATAGAAAGTCAGGTGTCTTCCTAGACGATTTACCATGTGTCTTTTCTTCATCGAAGCCGAGTAGGCGGAAGCCAAGCGATGCCATGCAGGCATGTGTGAATAGAGCCAAGGCCTCGTGGGAGCTGCTGAGGTCTGATGTCGTATCGTGTGGCTCATGTGTGGATAATGCATCGGTCATCGACTGCAGGATAGCCGACGGGCTAAGCGGATTCGTAGGCATCGCGATCAACGGGACGACAAGACCTGGTGGGTTTTTGTGTTTGTATTTACTGCTGCGCCTAGAGATGTAGCTGAGTTGGATGAAAGTAACGATTTCGTAGTAGGTCTTCCTAGGTAGGGTGGATGGTAGAAGTGCATGGAGATGCAATGAACATGGGAAGTCCTAGATGCGCATGCAGTACACTTATATAATGCGATATCTGCTCAGAACATAGCAGGGCTGTTTGGGGGATCGATTGCATTCATTTATGTCATCGGACTGTTGCCTTCTCTATCGCCCCTGCTATTTTCCTACGCAGTACGCAAGCAGCTTGTCAGCATGGTACCTACCATAGCACTGATCTAGGGCCATTTCTAAAGATGAAGTACCTCTGCTCAACCCAGAAGCCGACCAGATACGTGTGGGGGAGGCGGGGTAGCTTTATCTTATCGCAGCTGTCGCTAGATCACATATTAAGTTGCCTGAATGCAACCAAGACATTGCCATTTTTGATATCCGAGACGAATCATCTAGACTGACCTAGATATCTCTTCCCACGTGCTATGATACTTTCTTTATACCATGCTAGAAGATACTAGCTCACAAAGGGTCTGCTCCAGGTCATTCGAATCGCCAGCAAGGGAACTCGGACAGCTTTTATTTTTATTTTTAGGTCTTAGGAAGGAGGTGACCAAAATTCGATCTGGTTGCCAGAGCGCTGCTGAGGGGGGTGGTTGAATGCATGAATATTGCATGGCCATTCATAGCATAGGCACCGTATATCGTTAATGTATTTGTCTTCTCTTACTAGGTAGTAGTCTCAAACACACCGCATGCAATTTTCGACACTTTGCATGGGTGCAAGACTTCAGTTGTCTTGACTAGTTGCCATTGGAGGTTCTAGAAAATGACGGTGTTAGGTGCTTGTGTTAGGTGATAGACACCTGTTCGTTACGTCAAGGTCTCTAAAAACCCTCGCTGACCAGTCGCAACTATATACAAAATCTTGTTTGTTGTGAAATGTGTCTTGTAACAGGCTGCATTGCAGTCGAAAATTCTCTTTCTGGCTGTATTGAATCAACTTCTCATTGTTAATTTACCCCCCAGATATCACAAGTCGATATCACTAGGCAATCAAGACGAAGAAGAATGTTCAGCCAGTAACCGCCAGTATCAGCAGCAAGGCTCACGATACACTGCGTGTTAGCATCCCAGCAGCCCCTTCAATCGATATGGCGCGGGCTACGTGTAGTATCTATTTTCGATAGAACATGTTGTTTCGGAATCTACTGCGCCATCTTACGTTATAAATATAGCCAACTGCTCCGTAGGAGACAGTGCGCGCCAAAGTTTAGGCCGAATTAATTGAATCTGAGGTAGCGGATTGTGAACACATTGAGAGGAATAAGCTCTAGATATATTTGGTGAAACAAGTGTAAAAGTCTAGAGAACGGGGTGATTGCTTTGGTCAGTACCCTGGGTTTGCCTTGTACTATCTGATCCCTTGTCAGACATCGAAATTCAGCATCACAGAGCTTTAAACACATTCCAATACTAGTATTTATACTATTTGATGTTATTGTTGGCAGTTGCATTTCTATACTTGCCTGTTGATTTACTTACCTACAAGGTCAACTCGGGTTGACTTATCCGAATAGCACCACGTCTGGTGTCAGAGAGGCTCTCTCAGTCTGTATCGTAGTAGAAAGCTAGTGTATCTATTTGACTACTCTCGGAGTCCTAAAGTATTAATGACTATCTAGTGGTTAGACTATGGAATCATGGGTGGATAGAAGGCTTACTAGTTAATACAACTTCGCGCCTCCCTCTTCATCGTCGTCGTCATCGTCATCGTCACTACCCGCATCAGCGACATCATCGTCCTTCGCTTTATGACGAGTGAAGGGGGCATTGTCGGAACGTTCATGCGCCAGCGCTTCTATGTCGTAGAAATCTACGTCGTCCTCTCTGTCTTCCGGCCATGGCTCCCCTCCCTCGTCACAGTTATCAGCAGTGAGACCTGAGAGTTCACCGCCAAGATAAATTTCGCAAAAGAGACAATCTTCCTCCGAGACGCGATCGTAAGTGGCCCAGTCGATCCCTGTTCTACATAACCCCCGCTTTCGGTTTTTTCGGGCCTGGTGACAGGTGTATCCCGGAGCCGCCTCCTTGAGTTTGGAAACGACGCTCTTGCACTGGACACACCTTAACACATGAACAATACCGGTGCACATGGTGACTAGCTTTGTTGTTAAAACCGAGTTGGGTAGGGTTGACACCGAGATGAGATCACAAATTTGGAATAAAAGTTCAAAAAATGTTTGAAGAGCCTGCTCTAGTTGGTCTGGGCTGAAGGGGGTAAACGAGAACAAGACCGGTTGTAAAATGGCGTATTCTCGTAGGGAACGAAATTATATTCTAATCACGCTGCCGTTCACGGAATTTAAATAGTTAGAGAAGAGGATTCTCTGACATTTTGTTTGAATTTGTTTGTGAACAATTGCCCTGATTGACTAATCAACCATGCAAAGGATCAAAGAAACTAGTACAAAGAACAAAACAATCAGATTCATAACTGACCACAAAGTCGCGTTTTGAAATGCCTTGTAGCTGAACAGAAACAAGGAGTAGGACCGCAACACACCAAAGACATTGGAAGTAGAGCCAAGATGTATACAGAGCATTGCTACAGCGTCGAGTCTATGCCAAGAAAACCACGAAGTCGTACAATCAATCCTCAGAGAAGACATCTCCTGCACCCTCTAGAATTGATAACGCCGTCCGGATAAACCAAGCAAAATATAAAAGAGCCGAAAACGCCCCCATACGCCATCCTCAGTCAGCGTGCTTTATTGGGTATCCTTCGTAAACTAGAACCGGGGGAGAAAAAGAAACAAAAGCATTGAACCAACCAACAAAGCTCCTAAATCTAAACTACGCTTGATGTGTGAACTCGCAGGTCTTTGGAGAATGCGCCTAGAATGAAAACATCGCATGTAACTGAATATAATCAAGGCGAACAAGCTGGGCCAGCAGACGTTAACCACCAGGGTCATTCCGCCGTTGCATTTAAATTTTCAGGGTTGAAAGTAGGGAAGGATTCTAGTCTTCGGGATATATTCCCATGACTAGGCGTGTCCACCTAATTGAAATATAGGTAGAAGTCAATAGGTAGGTAGGTGTCTTTATAGGGTAAGTTGGGTATCGGCCGTGGTCGGCAGATATAACTCGTCTAGATGCACAGTTCGTGAAGTTGTAGTGAGAGGTCTTTACCAACGGCGTCTATATTATTGGTAAGCAACACAATATTTCGGTATCTAAACTGCAATGAGATTACTTACTGATATGCCGCATGTAGCTTTGCTGGCCGTTGTCGGGGACGTGTTGGGGCACCATTTGTTTGAGGCATTGATGAATCTCGTCCCGTATCGCTGCCGCTGGAATATGGCCGCAGACCAAGTAATTCTCGCTCGGTAGGCGTCAAAGGGGAGGCCATCGAGCTACGTCTGCTAGATGGCTGACTAGGGTTACTCCTAGAACTCCGCCTGCTAGGCGGCTTACTACCATCGTCATGGGAACTATGCGTGCTAGACGCACGCGATGGAGACCTGGAGATATGGCTTGGTGGAGGCGGGGGTGTCACAAGATCTTGCGGAGATGATCGACGGGCGTCGCTATCGGATTTGACGCCTGGAAGACTAATTCGAGAATCATGCAAAGAGGTCCCGCTCCGGTCTTGATAATTCTGGCGAACGTGATGATATTCTTCGTCCCATGAAGGACTAGCGCTCCTATTTGTAGTTGTAGGTTCTTGATCGTCGCTCTCACACACTTCGCCTGGTTCAGGAGAGAACATCTTCGGTTTCTTCCCAAAAGCTTCATTCTCTCCTCCAGGTTCTTCGATATCCCGGTAGCTGGTCTGGTCCCAGATCCTCTTTGTCAGGCCTGGCCGGAAGAAATTGAGATGATCTTCACTTGGCGAATGGTTCTGTCTATGGTGCTGGGAATATCGGGTTTGGCGGCCTCCTCGCGTTCTTGAAACCCATGGTTTCCCACGCTGTCTGCCACTGCTGCCGCCGCTACCGTCGTTGCTACCATGTCGGCTTTGTTTGTTGTACACTGGGCCGGGGTTTAGGACTCTCTCGTAGTCCCACAACTTCTCAATTCGAACATCGGTAGGAGCTAAGAATGCTGGGTGGAATTGCATTACTTGCCATGCCTTAGTCTCGCGAACACTCAACGCGAAATCATCTATATTAGTAGAATTTATATATTTGGATGTTATTGTCTCTTTGTCGTACTTGGGAGGCATCATTGGAGCATCTGTCCATTCCGCTGGCAAGGGTTCTCTGATAAGATCTCTCGTGACTTTAAGTGGCAGCTCCTTGAAGATTGTTTCTTCTTCCCAGTCGAGGTCTTCAGCGGTGTACTTCTCCGTATTCTTCGTATTTACTAGCACTGCGTCACTAGATTCCCGTTTTGATCTGCTACCCTCTGAGGTTGAGTCTTTTGCTGACTGGACTGGTGGAGTGGAATTCAGTGGGCTGGCAAGTCTGCTAGGCTGATCTGGAAACCGACGTTCAGAGCGGCTGCGGCCTTTAGGTGAGTCATAACGCAGACGGCGGCCATGACGCTCACGATTCTGCTGGTTCTCACCAGAACGATGCTCAGGGTATTGCGGGTTCGTATCTCTTCTCTGTGGCTCGTATGAGAGTCGGTCTGCAGATCGATCATCATAGCGGGTGTGGTAAGGAGGTAGATCCGAAGACGGATATTGATGGGATTGATAGGAGTAAGTTCCTGGAGGTGGTGATCCATAGCCTGATGGATAAAGACGAGCTGGAGAAGCACTGTCATACCCATACTGCGATGAGTTCCGGGAGATACTTGAATGAGGCGGAGGATATGTTTGGGGCGGGCCAGGGTAATAACTGTCTACACCAGGGGCAGGTGGATAATGCTCGAAGTGCTCATGATGTGGAGTTCGGTGAGTGGCGGTATAAGAAGGACCTTGAGGTGGCCCAGCACGCCGCTCATCATATCGATCAGGAGGAGCTGAATAGGGTCGACCATAGGGAGCACTGGGCGGTGGTCCTGAGCGGTGTTGGTCATAGTGATCATAGTGAGGCGGCCTATAGGGCGATTCGGGGGGTGGCACGCGAGGAGGCCGCTGAAAATGATGGTCGTGTACATCTCGGGAGCTACCGTAGGGCAAACCTCGGGATGCACTCCGCCCTGCATTTGGAGGTGGAGGTGGATACTGGTCGTAGTGTCCTGGATGAGGGGGTGGATGATACGGCGGGCCAGGTGGAGGGCCCGGCGGTGAACCAGAATGGAATACTTCATAGCCTGGGCGAGGACTATATGTCATGGGTGGAGGTGGGATCTGTGGCACGCCGAGGGGAGGAGGAGGAGGATAGTGAGTGACGACAGGGCCTTTACTGCGCTTTGTCTGTACATGGTAGTCATTGCTTGAAGCTTGCCGCTTGCGCGAGGCTTCTAGACCACTAACCAAGCGTCAATAGACTGTATGTTTGAGACTTGTGTAATGTTACAAATAGCGGCCGCCCAGGATGAGCCATCGGTTTCAAGCACAGACGAGAGATGGCATATAAAAAAGGGAATGCTTACGCAGGTACGCGTCGAGTGTCCTCCGGGCAAGCGAAAAACATGTGCCCTTTCATGCCACAATTATAACATAGGAGATCTTCGGCTGCTTGTTCATAGCCTGGTGGACGGTCCCCCATCTTGGTTGCGGTAGGTCTGGTATTGTTTTTTCCTTGGTCTTCTTCCACTTCTTTCGTATTAAAATAGTACTAATGAGGCTCAGCGCCTTTTGATAGAAAAGAGAAGTGAGTGAAGTTTCTAAGACAGGTAAAGTGAAAGCTAGAAGGCTGGAGTGGGTATGGGGTGCCAAATGATAAGGTGATTTTACGCCATGAAGTATCTGAAGAGACATTGAATGCGAGGATATAGAACAAATAGAAAAACAAAAAGAGCATGCAATTCATATGTAGAGGAGACGGTTTTTGAGTTACATATAGAAGCACAGCTGTACTGCTGACGCCTACCGATAACACATATGCCATCTAGGAACTTACTTGAGCCTCAATGATCGAAGCTCTGGATTCTCTTCCAGGGCGAAATGGTGCCTTTATCGAGAACAGCAGAGCATGGACGAGGTGCGGGACGAGGTTGTTTCGTGAATGAGACTCGCGAAAGTTACTAGGCAGCAGTAGCAACAAGGTTGGGCGGGTTATTGTGTGGACATGAACTCGACAAGCGCCGGCGACAAGACACATAAAGCGTGCTCAATGCGCACGACGTTGCCCAATAGACTATAGAGAAGATGGATTTGTCGTTATAAGAGATCGGGTAGGGGCCGGATCCACCATCCCATTTCCACCACCGCTGCCTCAACCGCAAGAGAGTTACTAGAACGGCGTCTGTGGAGGGAGACCATTCCAAGGCGCATATTAGACGTGGCTATTACTTGGGAGGGCTGGGAGTGCTGGGTAGTCGGCCACGATCAGAGTGGCGGTCGCGTGTCCTTGGAGACGAGACGAGACGGGTAAACGACATCGAAGACAAGCTGAGATGATGGAGGTCGCACAGCTGGACAAGATGCGAGCCTGTCACGGACTCCAATTGGGCGCTGGTGCCCAAGCAGTGAGCACCCCCGAACCCCCGTGGATCCTGAGCTAGTGGAAGTAAGGGAAGTAAGATGGCGGCCGGGCCGCGGCAAAACAATGGTCCGTGCGGGGGAGGACATTAGTAGGGACCAACCTTAGGTAGGGAGGTAGGCATCATGTTCCAAGAGGTACCTATACTATACCGTCACCTCATCACACGGCAGAATACCTGCAGTAGAGATATATATAACAGGCAAGGCGGCGGCTGGAACCCGACGGTCCGCCTCGAATGGGAGAAGAAAAGATAAATCAAGAAAAAAAAAAGAACTATAACAATACAACAACACCATAGACGAATAAGGCGCAAGTCACGGATCAGTCATAGGAATGAATCCTTAAGGAAATAAGCATCGTGGACAGCCGGATAGTTCTATTGAGTTTGCCAGCCACGCCATCAACTGGAAAGAAATGCTTCCACTATGTGATACTGATCATGACAAAGCGGAGTTTTCTTTTTCCCTGGTGCTGAACAAGGACAGTACTCTAGACGACGACGATTAATGGTATGAAATAGACACGCCGTCAACCAAAGATAGACTTTGACTGAAATACCGTCGATGGTCTCAATCCCAGGCCGTCATATCTCAAGATGTAGTTTGCTACCTGTGCATCACATGTAATGCGTTGTAGCAATAAGAATACAAACAGGTGGATAATAAAAATAGAAGGCCTTTGGATCAGGCACATGAAAGACCTATAAGATTAGCATTAGGTCGTAAATGGCTTTCTGGGAACCGATATGAAGCACCTCGATAGAGAACAAACGGGAGAAATAAGAACGAGGGCCGCCATGTTCACTAAACACTACCTAGCCCCTCACGAACAGTAAATGATATAAATATCAGACAACATAAAAGAAGCCAAAATGATTAGACTCCGTATGCAAATCGAGACATGTTGATAAGTTCCTACGCCACCAGAAATTGAAAGGAAACTATAAAGTTGGAAGGATAAAGAGGTAGGTCACGCTGCCGAATAGCTCAGGTCATTCGCCATCCAATTAGTGAACGGAGGAACCCCTAAAACGCGGGACCAATGATAATTCACGGCTACTGCGGCTTTGAGACACTGCCAGTCATACCTACAGTACTAACAACGATAAGCAGGATAAGGGGCTATCTCAGAGATGTGGAGATAGGGCACCGCTACTTACGCGGTAGGTTGCTGTGTCCCTCCCTGCCTTTCTCCCCAAGGTTCAGTGGACATGTCTAGAACAGTGGTAACAACCTAGGTAGTAGATACCTGAATCGCACTATAAGTTTATATGCGAATTAAGTACCTCATACACAACTGCCTATCTACCAAGTATCTGCCTTTTGCTAGCTGTAGTAGTACACCGAAGCACCACCGAAGCACCGAAGCGTCTGCGGACCATATAACTTTTGGCTCGCTACGCGGATTATACAGACGGACGCGGATTCTACCACTACTGTATCCTCTACTTCATCTTACGCAGCCTTGGTGTCCCCCAGAAGCCCGCCGTCAGTAGCTCCTCAGCCTACCCCGATCGAACCGGCTCCATGTGAGAGAGACCGCGACAGCTCAGTTGCCCACCTTTGCCTCGTCGAACATGTTTGCGGATCCTCCTAGCTCTTCTCTACTCGACTTTGCATTTGCACGGAGCAAGAGGAAGCCATCTGCGCCGCTGCATTCGACACCGCCAACCAGCCCTTGATTCTTGGCCCCTTTGCGACCGACGCGGTTGCGATAGGCCACTACGTCATCTACCCTACCTCACGATGCCTGGGCTGCCTGGTACGTGCACGACTCCCTATCGAGGCGCCCAACCCCGCCAAGACTGGCTATGTGTGTCTCGGGCTAACTGGTTGTTGCCTTCGTAGCTTCGGTCGACCTGGATGAGTGCATCTCGCGGTTATATAAAAAGGAACTCCTCGCCGAGTCGGTGATCGAGGCAATATGCGCAAAGACGAAGGAGCTGCTCATGCGCGAGAGCAACGTCGTGCACGTGCGCGCCCCGGTCACTGTTGTTGGCGACATCCATGGACAGTTCTACGACTTGATTGAGATATTTAAGATTGGGGGGTGGTGTCCGGATACCAACTACCTCTTCCTCGGTAAGCCGGAACGACTCGCATCCGAGGCACATCGCTCGAAGGCAATAGCTGATCATTTGCTCCATCTCCGCCAGGCGACTATGTTGATCGCGGCATGTTTAGTGTCGAGACGATATCGCTTCTTGTGTGTTTGAAACTGCGATACCCGAACCGCGTACACCTAATCCGTGGGAACCATGAGTCGAGGGGCGTCACGCAGTCATACGGTTTTTATACAGAGTGCGCGCGTAAATATGGCAATGCCAACGTCTGGCACTATTTCACAGACATGTTTGATTTTTTAACGTTATCTGTCGTGATCAATGATCAGATATTTTGTGTCCATGGCGGCTTGTCGCCCTCAATACACAGTATCGATCAGATCAAGATCATCGACCGCTTCCGAGAGATTCCACATGAAGGTCCGATGGCCGACCTGGTATGGTCAGATCCAGATCCCGAGCGCGACGAATTCTCGCTATCGCCACGGGGTGCTGGTTATACGTTCGGGGCACGCGTTGTTAAAAAGTTCTTGGCGGTGAACGGGATGAATCACATCTTACGAGCGCATCAGTTATGTCAGGAGGGATATCTGGTATTATATGACGATCACCTGAGTACCGTGTGGAGCGCACCCAACTACTGTTATCGCTGTGGCAACATGGCAAGCGTCTTGGAAGTCAGCGATACTGGGGAACGCCACTTCAACGTATTCGCGGCAGCACCCGAAAACGATCAACACAAAGATCTCCAGCAAGGAGAAAAGACAGCTGATAGTAATGCACTGCCGGATTATTTTCTATAGTATGAAGAAGAGCAGTCACGGCAGGAGTAGGACGAAGAGAGCACAGTGAAGGTTGATCACGTCGAGGTTGTTGGGCATGGAGTGGAGAGACCAGACTGACGGACGATATATGGGCGGGCACCAATTTTTACGACGTCGATTGATAACGAAGTAGACACGATTGGTTACAAACGTGGGAAAGGCACAGCACACAGACAGGCGCACTGTTTATGAGCCTGTACTACGAGTGCCTCTTCTCAGGTTGAGAGGGTACGAGGAAAGGAAACTCCCCTAGCTACACAGAGATTCCATGTGTTAAGCGTACGGGAGTGTGGGCTATGTATATTTTGGCGGTCTTTGGTATGGGATATAAGCGAGAGCTTGATGCCAATTTTGTTTACAAGCATGCGAGCGATACCAGCGAAACCCTAAATCTTAGAGAAGAACATTGTTGAAGAACGCGGGCTACTTTTTATGTACTTATAGTGCCGAGCGACTTGTACCCAACACAGATTTTTTGCAATGATAGATCAATCTTGACTTAGACGCGGGTTTGTATTGTGGTTTGATTTTATTTTGGGGGGATTTTTTGGTTGGGGGAAGGAGGCATGGGGTTTTAAGGAACATGGATGTATTTCGTGGTGGGTGAGGGCTCACGTAAGTCTCATTCACATCTTATAAGCACAGTGTCAAAATCAGTAAAATCTTTTCTTTAAGAGAGGCAAAGGTTATTTTTATTGCCGATCTACAAGCAACTAAAGGAAGGAAAGTAAGTAGAACTATCTGGGCCGAATGCCTCGAAAGTTCGTTCTCACAAAAATGCGAGGATTTGTATGTGCTTTCCCCGTTTTCCTCCCAAACCACCTACACCGTCGTCGAGCTTGTTCCGTCGCTCAACATCGCGTGGGTGTCAAGAGTACTCTGTTCCTTGTTGCTTCTTCTGTCGGAGTGTAATCAGTTTTATCCGGAAAGACAAACAACTAAGCTTTGCAGGGCTGTCTCTACCCCCTCTTGTGTTGCCGTTTCATCGTCATCGTCTTCATCGTCAGATTCATTATGCAAAGTCATAATCGAGTTTTTTTTGGTATCCTTCAATAGCCCTTGCTCATCCTCCTAAGACTGAGTCTTCCAAGAGTGGCTTGTCCTAGTCCAAATCGCTCGCACCCTTGATCACGAATAGTGCCATATTCAGATTTGGGGAGATGCCGTCCTCATTTCGTTTCTGTAAAATGAGGTTTAGGAGTCACTCTGACTACCAGTCCTTGGAGATGTCAAAACTCCACTCAAACTGTAGATGTTGCTTCTTGTCGTCGTCAACAAAAGTAGAGACGGCGTTGTAGTGGCCGCGAGCGAGCATGCCAGATGGAGCATCTTCCTCTTGAACTACAGACAACAAATGTCAGCTTACAAGACTCTCATGTCTTGGCCATGCTACTCACAACGCTTGCTGTAGATAGGTTGCTTATCTGTGTTGGGGGCGTAGCTTCCCTGTAAAGTACGTCAGTGACTAGATGATCACACGGAGCCTAACGCCTTAACAATAGTGAAGTCAACTTACCAACATTTCCGAATCTTTGCTGACCCGGATACCCTTACGTTTCACAGTTTGGACGTACTGCAGGCCGCTGAGAATCTCATGCTGGACACGAAAGGTCGCCACCATAGTGAACTTGGCCCCCTCCTTAATCTTGAAAGGCTTGTCCTTGAGGGTGTTCTCACTGCCCGGCTGGGAGAGATCGATGGTGACAGGTGGTCGACCGGCAGACTCCATAGTAAGCGACTGGATGATACAGACACGAGAATCGTTAGGGTCGGAAAGGTCGTTGCCACCTCCAAGGCCTAGTGACTTCTTGTATCGTTGGAGCGACTCATCGTTTGCATCTGCCTTAAACTTAGTAACCTTGACATTTTCATCTGGTTTAATAACCATTGATCCTTGAAAACTAGCGAGGGCCTCCTCATGGGCAACTTGCACCGATTCATTGACAGTGCCATCAGCGGGTTTCTTGCTCGCCGTAACAATCGTTTCTTTCTGGATCATCATCTCGGGCACACCTCGGCAGGTAAGCTCCGAGTCAAGGCCACTACTGCTGGAGCTGCTTTGAGAAGTAGTCCTTCTAAGGCGCAGAGGTATGCGGAGAGCAGGTTTGGAGGCAACTTTGCGCAGAAAATTTGAAATCGATTTTGCTTTCTTGACTACAAGGGGTCGTCCACTTGGCTCAGGTGGTGGGGAAGTATTGTTTTCAGTGGGAGGGGGAATTGGGGGGATTGGGGGGATTGGGGGAGGATTAATGAGATTGACGGTTCTAGCATAGGGTCCGTCGCCGTCCAGCCAGGCATTGACTTTATCTCTTACACTTATGGTCTCCTGTGGCAACCATAATGGTAGCCGATGTTCCACTTGGTTCTCTTCTTGGCCGATATGCGTGGCAGGACGCCGAGCTTGGTGGCTGATAGGGTTCCTGCGGTGCGAGGGAGTTGTATCCCACCCTCTAGAGCTATTCACAGGGTAACGGGGTCGAAGATATGCAGATCCGTACGAACCGTTGCCCTGATAATAGTGGTGATCGGGCATCACTCTTTCGAGACCGGGATGTCCGGCCCCGAAAGCGTGGCGGGGACTAGGAGGTGCACGAGGGGGTGAAATCGGCGATGATTCAGAGGGTGACTGGGCCATTATATCGATCTTGCTCAGGAAGCAATCGAAAGTTGGAATTACTTGTCGTCGATATTGTGTAGCAGGACTCTGGGGGGTGCAGATAGAAATCGAAACAACGGTGTTGCTCTAATCTAGGACTCGAGATTGGCGTTGGGTGAACGTCTTCAGAACTTGTGTGTCATGCTCACAAGAGACGATTCAGGTCTGAAGGCTGGCTGGTGTACAATGCAGCACCTTGCCAAATGCTGCTTGTAGAGTGTAACCAGTATAGTCACCATGTGCAGATGGCTTTCTCTGACAAGCCTCCATGGTTGTCCATTTCCTCCTACCCCGCGCTACAGCTGCAACTGGACTTCACATCTCCTTGTGGAGGGGCAGTAAGTTGCCACAAATATTATGGCAGCATCATGGACGGCACATGTAGCCGTTTTCAACTGTTATACGGAATGGCACTCACAGTAATAGAAAGTTGCAAACACGGGATCCTTAAGAGGAGGACAAAATTAGACTTAACACTTACCCATGTTCTGGTATTCAGTCAAGCTTTGCTTTGGCTGTGAAAGCTTGTATCCCTGGGTCTCCTCGGGGAGGTGGTCATTGTCTTCGTGAGAAGCCATCGTGAAGAGGCACCAGGGCGGCAGGTAAGGTAGTTCAAGTAGTTAGGTGTCAAGGCACAACTAAATGCAAGAGTGAAGACAGTGAAGACAGATCTAGCTAAGATCTATGTCTTGGGGGAGCCTGGGCACAGTCTAACTCTTTCTAAGAGAAACTAGATATCTGGTTGCAAAAGAGAAAATGAGATCAGCGGTGATGTTTTGTGAGGTGAAGTTATAGAGGAGGCGGGATGATTGGACGATGTCAAGCTGCTGCTCACGGTGTTTTGTACTGCGGGACAATGGTGGGGCTCCACCATGAGGGGCAGAGCCCCTTTTCTCTTTTCTTTAACCTATAAGTAGTTACCTTAGGTACCTTAGGCAGTGTGTGCTGGAGGGCCAGACCACATAGGTTACCGACAACAAAACCAATCACCCCTACCTTATATGTATGATCAAGACACCTTGGTTGTCTAGGTTGCCTTTTTGTAGAAGTACATGCTGCAGTAGAATATAACATGCATATTCAGTGTTGTTATATCTCACGGTGAGAAGCATGGCCTAAATTTGAGACATCATGCTCAACGCCCTTCCGCAAGCTTGGAAACATTAAATTTTTCTAGTAATCTCTAACTTTACTAAATCGGAACGCTTGATACATCAATGAGACTTCCTGATCCCGTCTCGGGGAACATATCAAAACAAATTAGTCCAACAAACAAACAGTAACAAATTTGTTACTGAGGCGCTGTGATAGGGTACCTATGGTAAGAGTGGAGGTAGCTCACAAAAATTGAAAATTACTACATAGGTAAGTACTTAACCTACCTCGGCACTCAACTGTGATACTGAATACTGGTACGTACAAAATGTTTACGGTAAAGTCATCTATATTCCCAGTTCAATCTTGTACCTATTGTCTTACCTATTTCTGGTCAGTGTTTTGATACCCCAGAGACTATATGGGGTACAAGTACCAAGGTACCTAGGTAGGTGCTGTAGGCTTCATATGTTGCCAACTGGCTTCCCCTCCATGTCACAAACCACCTACCTATGTATGTGTGACCTTATACATTTCATAGTAACTATTTAAAACCCCCAACTCTAAATCGCAACATAGAGGTTGATAGGTACCTGATAGAAACAAAAGTATGTTCATTGATGCCCGCATCTGTACCTCGTTCCAAAAGAGCTGTTGGTCCGAGCTTCATCTCTCTCTTGCTGTACACTATTACTTGATACCTACCGGTATTACTTTTAGCTGCGGGGTCACATCTTCATACCGACCGATCTGGTCCAATCAAACATCATATCTGTTGCAGACTTACAACTAGCAATCTACAGTAGTATTACGCCACAGAGTACCGGGGTTCTTCATAGAGGGCATGCCAAAAATTGCGTTCTCGAATAGGAATGGCTTTCTTTCTACAAGCTAGTACTATATAGGTATCCTGTTCAGTCCAAGCCTATTTGAGCACTTTCCCTAGCCATCGCTGGCGCTTGGCGGGCTCCTCCCCCAACCAAAAGCTCCCAAGTCCAGGAGCCCATCTCCCTCTCCAGCTGGCCTCCCATACCCTTTTCCCTTTTCTGACCAGACCTAGAAACCCACCCTCTCCCATAGTCCTTCAACTGTCCAGCAAAAAAACCAGCAGTTTGCGCCGGGTGCCACAGACAGACCCCGTCTCCCTCTCTCACCTCGACCTCAAGTCAGACCTGACTCGTTGCCGTATTGCATCACTTCAATCCCTTCCATTGTTATTCCATCTAATCGCTTCCGCTTTGTGCTTGACAAGGTATTGTTGTCGAAGCGGGCTCATCTTCTTCCCTTGTTCATCTTCCCTATTTAGACCCCCGTCCGCAACGTGAGTGAGATCCTCATCCCAGGTGACCGGCGCAATTCGAGCTCCTCGTCGCGCCTCGATGGCGACCCTCGAATCCGCGACTTCGGGCGACCCAACCATCGTCATCATCACTAACCCGCGCCGTTAGCACTAGGTCTTTTCTATTTAGATCTCGATTTTTAATCCGCATATTCACCTGTTATAATAATTCTGGGCCGCTGTGCATAGGTAGTCGTGTTTGTTTCAATCCTCTTCAAGTCGCGTCGAAATTCAATATATCTGTCAAAATGGTGGCCTCGCGACATCTTCCGAACAAGGCCAATCCCCTCATGACTGAGGACCAACCAGTTTGTAAGCGATTGCGCCAGTTTGCTTCCTGCCGCTCCGTCCATGCTAATGTGTCTTGCAGATGCTGACCTCGTGTCGCGCCGGCGCTTGGGGCAGACTAAGCTTACCCCCAAGATGGTCGCCGCCAGCGCTGCTGGGGAGGTAGATCCTTCGGCCCTGGGCGTCTTCGACTATGCACACCTTCGAGCTCCCTTACCGAAGGGGATCACATCCGGTATTTTCAAGTCTTCTCCGAGCTCCTACTTCCTCATGCGCCGAAGCCAGGATGGCTATGTTTCTGCAACTGGCATGTTCAAGGCAACCTTTCCTTATGCGGAGGCTGCTGAGGAAGAAGCCGAGCGCAAGTATATGAAGTCGCTACCTACAACAAGTCACGAAGAGACGGCCGGCAACGTATGGATCCCTCCCGAGCAGGCTATTGCACTAGCAGAAGAGTATGGTATCCTTCCTTGGATTTCTGCTCTGCTCGACCCAGCAGAGATTGCCGTCACCAGTGCGCCAGATAGCCCTCCAAAGAAGATTGCAGCGCCGCCCAAGTTTGATTTCACCGGCCTGGTACAACCTACGCTAGCACCTCCCACTCCTTCCTCGTTGCCTCGAAGCACCCGTGGTCGTCGTTCTGCAAGTCCTTCAAAGAAGAGAGCTATCGCCTCTCCAAGAAAACGGTCAACCAAAGTATCCGCGTCGCAGATCGTCCCTGCTGAAAGTGCGGCTGCTCAGGAAGACACAGAACCTGATACGAATAGTGCAAAGACGGAAGATACTACTTCTACACCTCCCACCGAGGACATCACAATGAAGATTACCGAGAAAGAACCTGAGGTCGTCTTCGCACCAGTTGAGGAAGAACCTAAAATACACATTAAAGTAGGCCAGGAGGTTCAGTTTACCGCCGGTGTTGAGACGACACACACAGCTGTGGAAGTCGAGCTTCCTGTTACGGATGGTCCACCAAGCGCAGAGGAAGCTGCACAAATGATTGAGAAAGCAAAAGAGATGGTCGCAGCTGTAGCTGCCGAGTCTACAGAGAACGCTAAGACTGATCAGTCGCCTAGCGAAAACAAGGGAAAGCGTAAGGCAGACGAGATTGCTATCGACGAGGAGGACGAACAACCTAGCGAGCCATCAGAAGAGCGTAGTTCCAAGAAGGTGAAAACGGAAGTACAGTTGAGGAAAGAACGCGTCAGAAATCGAGCTTTGGTCGGTCTTAGTGCGACCCTTGCTGTTGGGTAAGTGTTTTTCCTTCGAGATGGGTGTTGGTCAGTTACTAACCGTACGTAGCGCTTTGATTCCTTACGTCATGGGTGTCTTCTAAAACTACCTCCGCACCTTTATATAATTCCCCAGATTGGTTTGATCTCATCTACCGTATAGCTATGGTAGTACAAGTAGGAGCCATACAGTAGCAACAGCTCCTGGATGGGCTGGAAATTTTAGCCATTCACTTTCCCGTTACTCATACACATACCCCCTTATTAGCTGTGTTGCAGCTACTGATTTTAAACTGGATTTCCCTCATCCGATGAGAGGGCACTTGTATACACCCCTTGACGTTATGGAGGCTCGCTAGGGTGAGTTAGATGGCGGTCTACAATAAACATAATGAATCATTCGTTCGATCTTGAATCTGATTTTCCTGTGACATGGTGAATACGACGTCGATGCAGCATGCATCGGTTCCATCCTAATTCGCATCCTCTTCGCCCTTGCTTTTGCTAAGTTTCACATTTCACATTATGGAAAAATATGCTGATTGGAGTCTCTAATGATAAAAAAACTATGTAGGGCTATGCATCCCATGAACGTGAGTAATGAATACCTACTATTCTGCGTTTGTCTCCACCTCTTGTGTCCGGGGTCGAGGTCGACCTGGGTATTGACACGTGGATTGCGAGGCGATGATACAGTCAGCTACCTCTCCGTTTTGTCGAACGCTCTTCATGTCCAAATAGCCTTATCTTTAGAGGGAGGCATATCTACCGGTTGTATATTTACTCCTCTCTTTTCGCGCTCCTTATTGCATACGTTCACGAACATCAGTCGCCGAAATCAACTCTGTGCAGTTGAGGTAATTCTAGCTTAGGTCTTCCGTAACATGCCACACTGGCGTGAAAACGAGAGATAAGGTCTCAAGGAAACCTTCCTCGCCCACAATTGGCTTTAAAAGTACCAGTAGTGGGTATATGTACCACCTATGCTACCTACTGACTTGAGCCTACGTATTTTAATTAGAGCAGAGACAAGGAGGATTATGATACCAAGGGTATTACCTATTGGCATGGAAATATTACTGAGGAACACAACGCTAGCTAAGAGATAGATAGTGGTATAGTGTTTAAAGCCTTTAGGATAGTGTTAGAGGGATAGAATGGATTTGAACGTATACAATTACTTTTTTTCTGTTTTGTATTTCACATTTTCAAATGACTACCCCAAAATGTTGGATTTAGATGGCCGGTAAGTAGACCGAATAGAGTCACACCTAAAGGTTATGTGCGATTCAACGTGAGAATGAATCCTCTTGTCATAGATAATTCCGTCGTAATAGTTCTATAAGATATGCTGCTTGACAACCTAGTACGTAGTCCCGTCATCTATCTCGTCACTACCAACCGCAGTAGCAAGATACCACAAGTCTCGGCTATGAGTTTATTAGCCGCCCTTATAGTTGACCTTGAACATGTATGTTTAAGTAATCACCTGATAAATAGGAGACCTAGTCTCATTTGTTGAGTCTTGAATACGAGGCTATCCGAACAACCTAAGATGAAAGGAGACCAAATATTCCCGATAGCTTAGCAAACTGTTTCATGTCTCGCTTATCTGCCCTTGATATTTCATTTCCACAGTGTCTCATATTGTATAGTTATCCTCGTTGAAGATTCTCAAGATGCTGTTGCCGACAATAGTCTCTCCATCTGCTCTCTCCTACTTGTACAGTACGAGGGACGAATTTCTCTAGTTAAAAGTTAAGCAGACACTTGACGCGACTAATAAGGTAAGTCCCCGTTTTTAAGCGAGCTGTTAGGTGGTCCGAGCTTGAGGACACAGGGGACTAGCGTGGAAACCCAAAAATTTCCCAGCTGTTTTTCTCTATGTATTTTCTTTCCATCTCAACTCATCAGCTCACACAACTTTTTCACACTTTCGTCACAGGAGTGTAAACAAGAGCCCCTTGTACGATATTTAGCCATGTAGGCAGAATTCAGAGGGCTGAAATATGCCTTGAAGTCTTCTCATCTCTTTTTCATTCAAGAAAAGCTACGCGTGACCGCCTGTTCCTATACCGGCGATCCGCTCATCAGTGCTTAGAGTCGGCAATGGGCGGTTTACCTGGAGCGCTTTCGGGTACCAGTACGTAACTGTACCTCCCTAGTACCCCGCGAGCCCGCTATCTGGGGAAAGCTCCAGGGCTGTCAGCGATGAACATTCCTCGGTTAGATGGTCGGTCATCTTCTCCCCCCGTGTTCCACCACTTAAAGGGAGCTTTCCATCTTGCAGCGAGACTGCTTGCGTCTATTTCGTCGCAAGGGATGCGTTCAAGTCACGCGTTCGACTGGCTAGCAAGTTGAGCTACGTGCATCCCAATCTTCTCAATATGAGGGCACAACGCCTCGTCTCGAGTACACTGCGTACTCAACGACGGGCTTTCTCGGCTTCTTCGAGACGGCTGGATAGCTATGGCTTCATTGGCCTTGGTCAGATGGTACGTTCCTGTTGTGTCTTGCTGTGATCTAGCCTTTAGTTAATCACTGTTGCTATACAGGGCTATCAAATGGCCAGGAATCTCCAGTCCAAGCTATCCCCTTCCGATTCCGTACGCCTATTCGATATCAACAAAGATGCGATGCACCGGTTAGCGGAAGACATGAGGACATCACAAGCTGGTGGTGCTGTTGTCGAGCTAGCGGATAATGTAGCCGACGCCGCCAAGAACGCTGTAAGTTTACCTTTTTTGATACCGTCTAACACTCCGTGTTTCTTGTTTTTCATGATGAGTATGTTCTATCTATGATCTAAGTTGGGGCCAGCTTGCTGGCCTTATCGTGATTATTTTTTATACATAAAGCCAATCCTCTGAAGAAAAACAATACATACGTCTTCTTATGTTGGAGAAACAAGTAGAAGCTCCATGCTGACATGATACTCAAGGACACGGTGATAACGGTATTACCTGAGCCATCTCATGTAAAGGGCGTCTACTCGGAGATCCTAGGAGCCAATGTCCCACAGAAATCGAGAGTCTTCATTGACTCCTCGACCATAGACCCGTCGTCGTCACGCGAAGTTGCCAAATGGGTTGCAGATGCAAAGCAGGGCCAATTCGTGGACGCCCCAATGTCAGGCGGAGTTGTGGGTGCTACGGCCGGCACATTGACCTTCATGCTCGGCTCCCCAGAGGAGTTGGTACCTCGGATAGAGCCAATTCTACTGCGGATGGGTAAGCGTGTACTCCACTGCGGTGTGCAGGGAACGGGTCTCAGCGCCAAGCTCGCAAACAACTACCTGCTCGCGATCAACAATATCGCAACGGCCGAAGCGATGAACCTCGGCATTCGGTGGGGCCTCGAACCGAAAACACTCGCGAACATCATAAACGTCAGCACGGGGCGCTGCTGGCCTTCAGAGGTCAATAATCCCGTCAAAGGCGTGGTCGAGACAGCGCCTGCTGGTCGTGACTACGCCGGTGGCTTTGGTATTAGCCTCATGAAGAAAGATCTCAAGCTTGCTATTGTGGCTGCTGAGGAGGCGAGCGCAAAGTTAGAATTGGGCGCCCGCGCACGTGAGGTCTACGAAGAGGCTGAAAAGATCGAGAGCTGTAAAGGCAGAGATTTCTCCGTTATCTATCGGTTCCTTGGTGGGAAGGAATAGATATGTGCTAAAAGATATTTGATAGAATATAAATTCATTGTCCCCCGCCCCCATTATATTCCCGACTCCTTCTATGACGTGATTGTGTGAGTTGTATATTCCTCCGAGAGCGAATTTGGGTCAAGAAGCTTGCGACTTGGTGCCGTACGTGTAGAGCTCGTCATCTCTCTACGAGACGCCTATGATTTCATCAGGGATAATAGAATATTAGTGAAGCTTGTCGCTGCATCGTTCTTATTTGCAGATTGGTGCCCGGTTATTAGCTACCTTCTATGTATATGGGGATGTGTGTTTAGGTACGCTCCCAATGCATCCCGAATCCACTTCCCAATGTCCTCGTACCATCCAAGTAGCACGCACAAGCACGATGAAGACTAACTTACACGTTCACCAGGTGAAGTAGAAAAGCAGGTAAGTAGGTAGGTGGTCTTAAGGTATAGTAGATAGGTTGGTATTCAAGAATCGAGGAATCCCTCGAGCTCCGCTTTCTCATCGTCTTCCTCATGATCGGTATCCTCGTCGTCTTCCTCTTCTTCACTTTCTTCTTCTCCTTCCTCCTCCTCCTCCTCGTCTTCTTCGTCTTCCTCATCCCCGTCTTCTTCCTCTTCTTCTGTTTCTTCTTCCTCTTCATCCTCGGCGAGGAACTCGTCTAGCGTCATGCTCCCAAGCCCGGCACTAGCGCCCGCGCCCGCACCAAAGAGGCCATTACTCTTGCCTCTTCCGGTGTCACCAAGCGTCTCGATCGCGGGGACTGTTCTGCGTCCCTCAGAAGTATACTCTGTTCCGGTAGTGTCCTGAGCCCGCAGCTTCGGGTCCGGCTCATAGCCCTCCTGGACCCAATCTGGGAGAGGTTCGTAACCGCGGAGACCGTGAACGGCGCCACCGCCAGCGAGGACGAGCGCAGACGAGCCTAGGAGGAACCCCTTACGGGTCTCAGAGGGGCTTGGCGCTTGTGGCGCGGGCTTCGGTGCTAGGAGCATGAGACTGGCGAGCTGAGGAACGGCGAGAAGTGCCTTGTAAAGTCGAGCACGATCGCGCAGATCATATGAGGTATCGTAGCGAACCAACAATAATACGTAGTCCCATAGCCTTGCTATTGGGTGGTCTATTGATGGAGTGAAGCCAGTTGGAGGAGGACTCTCGCTATCGTCTTCCTGTGAGTGTGCCTGCTTCTCCGATTCTCGGTTGATGTGGTGAAGATAGACTTTCGCAGCAAGCAGGACTATCTGTCGCTTAGCGACCTCTGCCTCATTGGAAAAATCTTTGAGCAGTATTCGCAATACGTCTGCTGCAATATTATTCTCACCATTCAACCCAGAGAATTCGCCAACAAGCCAGATAATGGTTGCTCGGGCTTGCGGATCCGTTGCGGAGTCTAGATTCTTTGCTAGCCTCACAACTGTGCCCATGTGTGCTTCGGGATCTAGTTGAATAAGGTGACGAATAACTGTCAGTGATTCCGCGGCAAGGGTACCGTCGAGACTTGTTATCTGTCCCAAAAGCAACCGCATGCAACGCGTCGCTGTCGCTGGATCTCCCTGCGCGCAGCGGCCAATAGCACGAACGGCTTCGCGGACCAGCGCCTTATTGGTGCCCCGGGAGAAGTGTTCCAGCTCATTGAGAATCAAGCTTTTCGTTTGTAGTGGGCTATGAGGGAAGATCAAAGTGAGGACCTCGAGTTTGAGCTCCCATACGGGAGCCGTGTCAGTAGCACGTACGAGGAAATGAGATGCATACTTGACGAAAGGGGCCGGGTGCGCTAGACACACAGATACGATATTGTAAAGCGCGATTTGTTGGATATCCTGAGCCCCTCGCAATAAAGCAATCAGGGGACCGATAGCCGCCTTCGTATATTCCGGTGTACCGATCTCCGCGTAGCACCGTGCTACGGCTATCACAACCCCGGAATTCCGGCTCTGTAATAATGGCTTGATCCCGTTTAGAAGAAGGATTAGGTCGGGATCGAGGACTATAATTTGTTGATCCTCAGCTTCCGTCGCAGCCTCTGTTCCACCCTCTCCGTAAAAGTCCTGAAGATCGGCCGCAGTGTCCTTGAGCTTAGCGCTTCTGGTCCGCCGTGGAAAGCACTTTCTTGCATACAGTGCCATCATTCTCAATACTGCTAGCTGGCCCCATTCATCCATATCGACAATCTTCTTAATGAGGGCCTTATAGTGCTTGTGGATCAGATCTATACGCTCGGGACATATCTCCATAAAGGCGCCGACGGCTGCACCGGCGACGAAGTACTGCTTGTCGCCGAGAAGCGCCGCCAGGTAATCTAGTAATTGCGGAAGAGTGTTGGGCTCGAGACGGTAGCATTTCGGGATAGCGAGAGCGGCGGCCTTGCGCACGTGCGGCGACATATCTCCGGCCCCCTTCTTTATCGCTAAGGATACAATCTGACTGATGACAGGGACTCGTATACCGGACATGGTACGCAGAGCCAGGGCGCGCACTTGAGGATTTGTATCCGACAAGGACTTCTGTATGGTGTTGATGGATAGCAGGGCTAGATCTGGCTCCTGTTCGGCATGGTGGATTAGGTATATATAGACAAGCTTCTTTATTTCTATATTTGGCGAGGCGACATTCTTGACGACGGAAGAAAAGAAGGGGAGGGTTCGCTGCTGGCGGTACATCATCTGGCGCAGAACCATGTTAGCAAGGATACAATACGAGCCAGAGCGGCCGAAGAAGATGCGGCCGTTGTCGAGGCAAACATACCGCGATGACGCGCCGTAGCCCGTCGAGGATCTCACGATCATTTCTACTGTCGAGGAGTTTCTTGAGCTGGGCGGCAGGCAAAGACCTGGTGGTGACACGGCTGCTCCGGGCAGCCTGGGCGGCATCGAGGGTGAGCTCCCGGGCTAGGAGGAGCAGGTCAGCAGATGGAAAAACACTACGGTGCCGTGGATGTTTCTGCTCTTACCGCTCTCGAGCAGGTCGGATATCCTAGATATTGATTCCATGACCGCCAGACAAACGCGCACACAGCCAGCGTATCAAGCTGCTGTCCAACCGCGCAAGCTCCTGGGCGCTGGGCGGGTACACTTTGAGATTGAGAAAGTGACGTCGCTCCTAGGTAGGTTAGGTAGATTACCTGGGTACAGTAAATATAGTTCGGTAGAGCTGCTTGGCGGGGCTGTCTTTACCAGGGTAGTCACATCTCACATCCCACCTGCACCTGGCCCACAATCCCTGCCCTTCCGTCACCGTTCCGTCACCGTACCGGCACCGGTTTCACAGATACCCGGTCAAGTTCCGTTCATCTGCAATCTGTCGGTTCGATAGACACGGAGATGCATGTGTATGCTTCATGCCGAATTATTACAATAAGAAAAATAGTCTTGGCATCTGAAAACCATCTCAACCCTTTTATGGTGCACTAAACCAAAGCGTCCCACCAATGACAACCCCAATTTTCCTATCCCCGGCATTACCATCCGAGCTTCTATCATGTATATTAAATCATCATGTGCATCCCACAACATTGATTATATGTTCCTCGCAAGCCGACTTCCTAGCATCGCTTGTCGATGACATACGGAGACAATCGCGCAAAAGCACGCCAAACACCACAGACCAGCAACACTTGCATGAGGGGGAACCATTACATCACCAAAACCCCGTGGAAGAGGATGCAGAGGTGAAGAAGCATGCGCTCCTGTCTTCGCCGCTCTACCAAGTCGCAACGTCTCGTCACATCCGCGTCGTCTACGTGCCGACCGTCACTCACCTACGCGCCTATCTCTCCGTCTTCTCACCGGAAGAATCCAGAATTCCAGCCCCGCCAACCATCACCTTGAAAGGAGACTGCCAGCCACACGTCATTCTATATGGCTTTCTGAAGCTGCACCGTGACACAAGCGAATGGAGCGCACAAGGCCTTAGCAACACGACTTCGACGATAGTGGAATTGGCCCACCGTCTATCCTGGAAAGCTCTTCTCATCGAGCCTGCGAGCGATCCGCGGGATACGGCTTTGGAAGAACTGCTGCAGGAGGCGGTGCCTATATTGAATGGGGGAGCGCGGAGACTAGGGCCCAATTTCGAAGAGGGCGCTTGGACTGGACGGACGGTCGAGGTTGGCAGGGTCCTGGGTCGGTGGTTCCGCTTTCAGAGAGCACAGTGGGATATCAGCGACAGTCACGACTAAGTGTAAGAACTGGCTAAGTTAATCAACTCGGATAGGATATCTCTATTTCCAAGCGGGACGAAGCCATACAAATCAAAGGTTGGCAGTCCAACGCTCTCACCCAATTTCCCAAGCATTTGGTCCCATGCTTTAAACCCCCTTAAACGCCGACAATGGTATCAGTAGCCTCCTTCATGACCTCATAACACGTATATAAACCCGCGGGGGAAACCAACAACGACAAAGCTTCATCGACGAGTTCTAGATAGCCTGTTCCATCTCGGTAATGTACAGCTTGATGTGCGACTCCATCTTGAGATATTCGTCGTAGGCGCTATGAACTTCGTTCTCGATGTTCTCCTTGAGGTCAAGCATCTGTCCCGTCGTTAGCTACGCTTGTTCTGAAGTGCAATATATAAATGCGGATAGGCTGTACCTTCTTCTCGGTCTGCTCGATACGGACTCGTCGTCTTTCGATCTCCGTACCCTTGGCTGCCCGTTCTTCCGTAAGTTTTTTATGCAAAGCTCGAAGCTCCTCCATCTTCTCTTTAGCTTCCTGTGCCTTCTCGCGACTCTGGTCGCGCAGTTTCTCTGTGCGCTCGTTCCATTTGCCTAATTGTCTCTGTAATAGTGCCTCCGTACGCTCGACTTCCCGGACGTTATTCCCTCGCTCGGATAATGCATCGCGCTGTTTGGCATTTCTAGCATGTTCCTCTTCCTCCTTTGACAGCTCCACTGAGATCTCATCCAGGAGCTTGATGCAAGACGCTACATCGGTCGAGACAACGCCAAAAGAATCGGTTGAAGTTTGTAATGCGCGCGCTCGGCGATCCAAAGAATCGATATGCGCTTTGTCTGCGCTCAGAGTGTTATTCAGCTCAGTTAGACTGGTTTGTAATGCCTGCGGGCTCTGCAGTGTATATGGCCGAAGCTTAGCGCTCTCTTGCTTAAGCAGCATCTTCTCAGTGGTTTTTTGTTCGAGGGTTTGAGCGAGCTCTCCCTTCTTTGCCTTTGCATCCTCCAGGCGAGCGGCCACCTTCTCCTGATTTCGCCGTAGTTCCAAAAGGGTCTTCTTTAATTCTTCGTTGCGCTCTGTCTTTTCGCGAACCTGTGCCTCCATGGCTTTACGGTTGTGCCGCATCTCGTGGAGTCTCGCCTCCGCATCTTGGTTCTCACCGTATAGAGACTCGATGCGCGCCTTGGTTTGCTCCGCCTTGTTGAAATGTGTGTCGATGACGTTGGTTTGGGACTCACGGAAGCGCACAAAGTTGATTAGGTAGCTGAATATCTTGACAAGGCGGGGATGCGTTGGCTTATACAGGTCCGAGAAGCTAAAGTCGGTGATGCCGCATTCGAGGAGAAGCCTGCGCAGAGATATGTAGAAGCCCATGAGATTGCGCGTGTCGGGAGGCACAATATCGATGAACTCGCCGCAAACGTCCTCGGCAGCGGCACGCATGGCCGGTTCGACGGTCTCGCGGGTCGCGTTCAGGAGCAATTCGGCGAACCACTCGAATATCATCTGCACTTGTATTGGGTTGGGCTTCTGAAGATCCGCGACCGTGAAGGGAATGCCGATGTCTGTTATACATCCGACAATCTCCTTGTCCGGCAAGCGCATGAACGCATCGGCCTCCTCTTCTTTCTTGCGTGTGCGCGACTGCGTTTGCGACGGCGGTATTATGGACATCCGCGGGTTGTACGCCATTTCGGTTGGTTTTATATAGTTCCTATATAATACTTTCGTCCTCTTGATGAGAATACAGTGAGATTTCGGGCACGATCCCTGGTTTGTTTTGTTGGCCGAAATAGTGGTGAATTGTTTTGATGCTTGTTGCTATGTAGAGTAGATGGGCAGCTAAGTAAACATTGACTTGAACATGCGCCCTAATAGGCTAGTTTACCTCTTTATCGATAAGAGACATGGCTATGGTATGGGAGGATGCATCTTAGAGCTCAAGGCTATTACACCTACACTAGGTACCTACGCATAAGTAGGCAGACCCTGCTGCCTATCCTCTTAAATTTCGATTTATATATCCGAGAAGGGGTGTGGCGCTGATGGTAGGTATCCCGGTATTGCATTGCCGGGTAACCTGAAGAGTGTTCCTATCAATGTGCCCAAAGGCTGTGACTCGTCCTTCCAGCTACCGACTTGTAATTGTCTTTCGACACCACAGCATCGGTATACCAACCTACCTAATGCGTACTCTTCATGGTAGACGCAGTAATGAGATTTATAACCCTTAACAGAAACGGAACTACCAAGACCATGGAAGCCATGGCATCCCAGCTATAACATTCATGTTATAGGTGAGCTGACCACCAGCTGCGATCTTGAAACATTTCGTCGCTTACATACCTGGCTTGACTAGCCTTGACCACGCCCTACTTGAAGATAAGCATCCTCAAAGCATGCGGCTAAGGTCCAGCAAGTTTAAATAGTGCAGGATCCTCCGAAAGCTACTTTATCCCAAACTTCAGCTCCCCCGACCTTGAAGGTTTGAGTTCATTACCCACGAACATCTGCGAACACTTCTCGGCTCGGTGGTCGCGGCTTTCTTGTGATGTCCCACTACGCATAAACCATCATAAAGTGAATGCTACGCCGCTTAGACACATTTACTCGTCGAATCCATGAGCCATTAACTTAACTGGTTACGATACATATATGTACTACCTATAGTAGGTCGGCCTAGCGATCGGGCTTGCAGAATCTCACGTTAGTCAGTTGGGTACTGTCGGGCATTTGTCCACTAAGGGGCGGCAAGACTATCATCATGCATGTACAATCTCCCATATGCGTCCGCATTGTCCGTGGGATACTCAACGTGTCAATCTCACAGACATTTTAAAGTATCCTCTGTACATGCAGCTGGGAGATGTCCGGATTTCGACCAGCCACTTGCGTTCCTGAGCTAAAAGACAGCCAAGGCTATCTAGTGGTCCAAGTCACCTCACTAACACGTCAGATTGTGGTGGGCGTTAAAAGAAACAAGATTGTCAATCAATCGCCCCTCTACACTGACGTGCAAACAGTCAAGACTTCTCGAAACTACCCACACCGCTACAAGGCTCATGATGGTGAACCATGGGAGTGGAATAGGTCGGTACCCTGGAACAAACGGGAGAGGACCCTGTGATGAACAACCCATCATGAAAATTCTATTACGCCAACCCCGTTTCCTGACCGGTTGTTTGCAAAGGGTCTGCGAAGGGTCTACAAAGGGGCTATAAACCGCTATACTACGTACAAAGTATTTTGGAATGCTCGCATCTATTTTGCCAATTGGCATGCTCGATTCGCAAGTGCCGTATGCCGCCGAATGCCAGCTCAGAGCACGACTACCACCCCTGCAGCCTATCGGACCCCAATGCAAGACATGAGGGATGGGAGGTATGTCTGCGATGAATTGAACGCAGCGGTTCCAATGGATCGGCCACCAAGCATGTCGAGCCAATAGAATTCCGCTTGAAACGCTGGGAGAAATGGCGGGGAATAGCTTACTCCCATGTGAACGGGACGTCGGATGTCGTTTGGCAGGCAAAGAGCATATTGTTAGCTCGTGGCTTGGCTTGGCACTTAACGCCGTTTAAAGCATACTAGAAGGATGTCATTGTCCCAGCTACTTGAAAAGCCTTCAAGTGTCCGACGTAGTGGATGGGAGTAGGATGAGAGTTACAACGTCAGGCGTCGCAATTCGAGCAGGGAGCCATGTCTGTCTCGTTTTCGCAGTGAAGCTCCGTGGCGCACTGACATCACTTATTGCATTCTCCTACTACACCACCATCGTAAATAGTTGACGTATCCTTGTATTTGAAAATACGGGCTAGGCATAGTTTAGGAATTGAACTGCGATGGAAAATGCTTGGCGGGCGCGACACGTGTGATCTAGACTACCCAATATGTACCCAGCCCGGTGCATTGCATCTACCGGAACGTCACGCTCTCCAGGGTTCGTTTCGTTCTTCTGCTCTACGCATACGTAGTACTCCCTCTGGCTTACACTAACTGCAAATGGGCCGGGTACACACCACAGAAAAACGTACGAGACAATGGGGTCGGTACCTTGCCTTATTTCGTTCAAGCCGGTGTCGTGGCTCGGGACACACTTACTGAGAACCTAGGCATCCTGCACGTCACTCTCCGTACGTGTACTCTCTGTCTGATCCCCCTCTGTCGCACTTAAAAATGAGCTGTGTGTCAGACCCCCGGCGCAGCGCAACTGTGGCTCAAAGACGCAAAGTGTAGGGTGGTTGGTTGGGGTGGCTGACGAACATACTTGGATCCTGTTCATGCTTGTATACTACATACTGGTCAGGTCACATGGTTCGTTCCTCAGAGTTAGTTAAATACCAAGATAGGTTACATCACCACTTCTCCATCTCGTACCCGATGAGTGTACTAGCATACCTACACCACTCAATACTGAGTAAGTGGTGCTTGTGATCGACAGCTGGTTACTCCAATTCGAGTGAAAGTGTGGTTGAGGCGAGGCTAGCATTGGTTAGGTTACTGGTAGGGCAGCTCCCGCGGTTACACCCACAAGATAGTGCGCAGTAGGGAGGTACTTACTGACTAGTAAGTATATAAAGTAGTGAGCCACTGATTCATGACTTTATGTACCTTAGCGTACAGGGAAGCCAAGTGGCAAAGGCTCCACCCCAGGAACGGTACCTACAGTTCAGGGCTGTAAGCCGTATACACATACACCATGCACTGTCCTGTGGTACCGAGGTCCTAGCAAGGTTGGGCCAAGTGCCCAATCACTGCTTGCCGTAGCCCATTTTTCTCTGAAAAAAATCATCTAATCTGCCCCCTGCCCCCTGGCCAGACACCTGACGTGCCCGAAAATAGTCTTCTTGCCCCCGTATTTCTTCCAAGGTTAGCACACAATTGGAAGGGTGCATGTCTTGCCCTCCCCCCACCCCCCGCCAGACCCTTCCCTTTTGCCGCCCTCCCGCTGTCCGCTGCCCGCTGCCCGCCTGCCCTGCCCTGCCCGTTGAAGAGAGCAGGTGGTATGTGGTCTGTATGTGGCCTGTCTACACTACACACACTACATACGACTACATCCGCTACATACGCAGCACACTACACCCACTACTGCTACTACACACTACCTAAATAGGCACCATTCACGACTCAACTGAACAACCCGTCCCCAATCCCCAGACCCACGCCACTTCTGAAACTTGCACAACAGCATTCCGACTCATCAGTCTTCTCCCTCTCAATTGCTCTCTATTGCTCTCTCTGGTTACTTTTCATTCTTTTGAACCACTTCCTGCGCGTCGACACGTACCCACCCCCAGTTCCCTCTGTTTGTCCAACGATACTTACAGTACAGACGAATGCCGACCGAGACATTCTCATCAATTTCACGCGCCAACGAACCCTGGATAGTTGCGCGACTTACCACCCTTTAACCACGATACAGTTCTCGTCCATCGAACTGAAATCTGCGACAGATTACGGTCTTGGATTCGAGCGGTTGCAAAAGCCCGCTCAATCAGCATCGTTGACCTCGACGGTTTTACCTTCTCTTTGATCCCAGTTCACCTGCGCACATGGCGACCACGATTCTGCAACACTTACTACATAGTATCAATCGATAGCCGTCAAACAGCCCTGGCCAACATCATCATTGGGTAGTCAGTCTCGTCTCCCGCACGACTGGCGATCATGGCGATGTGGCCATTCCGCCGCAAGGGCTCACGGCGGCGCTCTCATACGGCCCCTATTGACGATGCCAACATGGATGCGCCGGGCCACGGCCACCAATTCAACCCTGTGCCACGAACGAAAACCGAGCCCGCTTCCACCACGCCCAATGCAATCAACACGGGAAAGGGCAATAGGATACCACAACGCCGAGGTCGCACTTACAGCTTCTCGCCAGGGCGTCAAGACTCTATCCGGGTGGCCAAACTGAGAAAAAGGTCTACCATACAGGCACGAGAATCGGTACCCGCTGTCGATACCGCACAGCGAGTGCCGACCTTACATCATGACACTTCAAGAAACAAGAGAAGGGGCCAACCATTGCTGTACAAAAAGTCAAACAAACGACGCAAGGCGGATCATGACCGTGAAGCCGAGATTAGGGCAATGAGTCAGTTCATGCCGACGAGACCTGCCACGGATGTTTGGACAGCAGGTCGCCCCATAAAGAGAGAGAGTAGACAATATAGATCGAGCATACCTGGAGCTGCCAATCGACCATCGTCTGATATCTCTCTTCCTCTGCCCGAATCTTTAGATTCGGCTATGTCGTCCGACTCGGAGCAGGTTTCATGGAAGGTCTCTACACTCGATGCTCTCTCTCCCCGTCCTACATTGCGATACTCCTCGAACTCAATTACAAACTGGACTCCTAATTCAGGTCTGGCACATTCTCAGTCCACCCGGAAGAAGACTGCGGGGCCCATAGCAATACCAGAGTCGACACTGCACGCCCATCGGAGGATCCATGATCTGGCGGACGACTTCGATGCGTCAGAATTGCGGGAACTCATGGAGAGGGACAAGAGACGTAGACAACGTAAAGTAGAGAGAGAACGAGAACGTGCTCAGCGGCGATTAAATCGGCAGTCAGAAAAACAGCGAGCAGAGGAGGCTGCTGCCGTTAAGAGCGGCTCTCCACCACCAGGAAACTTTGAGCGAGGTGTCTTGGGTCGCGAAATGCCCGACTCTACTGGCGATAGGACCTCAGCAATTGTCACTTCCTCAAGACGTAGATCTTCGAGTGACTCTCCTCCTAGACGAAGCGGGCAATCTAGCGACCTCGAGCACCTAGAAACCCGTGAGAAAACGCCTTCACCACTAGATGAGTTCTATAGAACCGACAGCATACCACCGCCGGAACCCTCGCCTCCAGCTCAGGTCGCCGGATCTGATGTTTCATCCAAACAGCCTGAATCTATCGCTCGTCGCTCGTCGAGTCTTAAACTCTTCGGCTTCATTCGATCTAGAAAGTCCCGTTCGACCTCACCAAAAGAGCCTGAACAGTCAATACCTACTACGGTGCCTTCACCCCCTACAGCTTCCATCAAGCTGGATGACGCAGAGTCTGTAAGCCGAACATCCGATAGCAGATCCTCTCGGCCATGGTTGTCACTCTTTAAATGGGGGAAGAATCGACGCGGCTCGGGTCCGTCATCATTTTCAAACACGTCACGAGATTCCATGCTAGGTAACCAACCAACCCCGCCTACGAATTATATACCACCTCGAAAGGCAAGCTCTGGGATGCCCAAGCGGACCATGTCTCGCTTCAGAGAAGACCTACCAGAGCTACCCATCTCTCCCCCCGACTCCCGTGTGGCCTCTCCCGAAGTAGAACCAATTCCGGCTGAGCCTTTGCCAGTCATTCCTGATGATGTAGTCATGCGCTACGATACCCCCATTGAAAGTCACAAATACCAGGAAGCGATGCGCTCTACCCCTATATCTATACACCGCGATGAGATACAACCTTCGCCTGCCCTACAGTCTATGTCACTCGCATCTGTCGACTCTGAGGCATCTTGGCTTTCCGGTCGCATCAGCCGAAAACGCACTTCATCGGGCATGCGAACTTCCCTTCAATATCCTCCTCGAACCATCTCCGCCCTGTCTGGTCGATCTGAAGGTCAAACTTCGGAACATACCGAAGACGACAACATTGTCGACGACGAATATCTGAACAGTGTAGTTCCTCCTCGGCTGCATCGGCTTTCTACTGGTGAAGCACGGCCCAGCAGTGACGAAGAGGAGGATTTATCACCAAAATGGGGCGCTGTAGGACGGGTACCAACTGTCATACCACATACCGATACCATGCGAAGTCGAGAGGGTGTTTTCCAAACTTTTGATGATGAGAAGGAGTTCGGCAATACCAACGAAAGCGAAGACGACGGAGAGGGGCAAAGTCCCGTTGAACCACAACGAGCGACAAGTGTCAGACTCAGCAAGGGTCATTTTCGAAATTTTAGTGCCGGTAGCGCAAAGCTCTTCGAGATATCCCCTCGTCAATCTACCGACCATAAGATAGGCAGCCAATAGTCTTATTGCGGCTACCATTCAGGATACTTAAAAATTGAGATAATTGTAGGTGCACGATTCAGAACTAAGATGGCCAAGCATCATTCATCACTTTCCTTCAAATACTGGAGGTCTCGCTTTTAGTCCAGACCTCGGCCTAGTCTCTCGACTTTTCCTTACGTCTCAACACCGACCAAATTCGCTCCTTTTCACTTTCCTTAAATCTCACATAACAAACAACCGAAGAAAAAAAAGTTGAAACGAAATAAAAAAGACTTGGCCATTTCTTAACTCAATCGTCACCGAAAACTCAGGGGTATCTGAATATAGCATCTTCAGCTTGCCGCCAAACTAGAGGGGTCTCTCAGCAAGTCGTTATACACACCCAACGAAACTTAATCACCTTACGCGGATTTATAAGATAGATCGCGCATGTACGATACGAAATGTCTTCCGCAATGTTTGCCCGTCTTACTGGACGCCGCGGAGCGGGTTGCTTTTCTCTTCACCTCGGATATACTGCAAATTAGCGCGCGGCGGTTCATTTGATACCAATCGCTTTCCATGCCGCGGCTTGGAGTTCGGGTCCTGTTTACCTGGAAAAGGGGCTCAAACACAGACACCTCAGTTAGTCCATGATTGAATTCGAATTTGAATATCGATATGACGTCACTCGGACCAGCTCCGGTCTCTAGCTAATTCAATACCCATCTTTGTTTTCTGTTTATTTTTTATTTTTTTTTTGCTCACAGTTAAGGAGGCTCCCATCCGGTGTTCTGGGGCCTGTGTGTTTACTGGAATTACATAGAAGGATATCTAGGAAGAAAAGAAGTCTGGAAGAGTACAGTTGTATTGGATAGCGATGACTGCAAACAGCCCTCCTCAGGAGCTATGGTATTCTCGAATGCTTCATGCCGCTCGGGAGGCTCGAGTTTCAACATAACCATATGTCTGATCGAAGGCACGTTTATGTAGATAGACGCTAGCGCCGAGTCCTAGAAAGCCTTTTGTTCACGTTCTTCCCCCCGATATAGGTCTTCAGCGAAAAACCTCATGCGGTCCCGTCACGTTACCGTGAAATCCCATACTTCGGAACTTCCTTTAGCGGATCTACTGCCTGTCCCACTAACGAAGATTATTTCATATCCTATTGGGCCTTTTCCTTTGGTCGGAAAACTGACATCACGGACAGGAATGCAGGTTGAGATTCGATGTTGTAGTATATAATGCTAGGGGCACGTGCATAACGAACGCAAAGCAGCGCTCATACCACCCTCACAAATTGCCAAGATCGACATAATTAAAATATACGACTCGGCCATGTATTTGTGTGGTACGGTTGACGGTATCTAGAAATTAGATCGCCCGTTCTATCTAATACTTGAAGCTTGGTCTGTCACTAATATTGCTACGCTGCCCAGATTCCCCGTTAGTCGAGCAGACAACAACAGTGTTCCAGCCTTTTGAATGGGTAATGCTAAACTTAGGCTCCATTCGTACGCTGCTAGAAAGACAATTATCGACTAAATCGGAGTGTAGCTTGTGTTATTATTTGAGAGTCTGCTATTAGGTCCGGCATTGGCCGCCGATTGAAGAGACGAGGTTCTGATATAAAGCTGGGAGGATATACCACATTACAAATACCGGTAGGCTTTAAGTCCCACTTCGTTTATTCAATTCAAAATTTGAATTTAGAAGCAGCTGCTGGGTATTGATTAGTATATCCAGTGTCTCTGCTCAAAGAAAATGTCAGCAACATTAATCAAGTCGTTCCCTATTTAGGGTTGCCTCATAAAATGCCTCGGTAGGGATGTACCTATTCTGTATCAAAGCGCACTCGCGTATTCAATCAAATAGTTAATGCAACGGGTCAGCTACTCGTAATTATCCCTGACGCTCATTCCCCTGTTGCGATATGAACAAAATGATTTTGATTTATTATTATTGTTTTGGTCAGGGGCAATGTCTGCGATAAGTAGATTACGAATCACTACAATGCAACAATGCTAGAAGCTGAAACGCTATACATATACACAAAAAAGAGGTTGATGATTCCTCATCGACGAATGCGCCACACTTCTGCTGACGTTGAGAGTGATGGCTCGGGCCGGCTGTCGGCGGCAGCCACATTCAGCCGAGGCGAGTTGAATGAGTTGATCCATAATGCAAAAGAATCGCGTCATCCTACCGATCTTAGTGTGCATATCTGGGCTGGTAGATTTTGAAGGCACCCTGACAAATCACAGGACGGCTGACATCACTCTTCTGGACGGGCAGTTGGAACTAACTTGTAGTATTTGACAACTGGAATCTACTGTTAGGAACCAGAAGCCGCTGCTATAGGTAGGTATTGTGACGCCAATATAGAAGGGTGCTTAGCTATCATTCACTAACATTCACTAACCTAACTGCATCTATAGACCTATACAGGGACCTATACAGGGTACCAGTAGCATAGGTACGGCGTACAAAGTACAAAGCTTCCACCGGCATCCGCGTGTTCTACTAGTAGTACTGCTGTATTGTTGTATCAATCAAAAGGAAGAAAAAAAAACATATAAAACCCACTCCTGCTGCCCCTCCTCTCCCGCATTCCCTTCCCCATGTCTCTCCGAGCAGCAAGCCATCTCACCCTGCGACCATCAGCTTTCGCAACCTTCAGCAACCGCCGTCTTTCTCCCTTGCGCCAGTTTCATACCACACCTCCCACCATGGCCATCCACAGCCTCGAGACGTAAGTAGCTTGCTCTCTGTTGGGCTGCCTCCCCACATCTCACATCTCCTGGAGTGCCCGCCGTCGTACTATATAGTCGCTCTTCCATATCCAACCACACGCCTCTTGACATACCGCGATATCGATGCTGACTGGTGGCCGTTTTGACAGTAAGGCCGCCTTTGACAACGCCGTGAAGAACCACTCGGTTGTCATCCTCGATGCCTTCGCTGAATGGTGCGGGCCCTGCAAGGCCATCGCCCCTGTAGTCGACAAGTAAGCTACCCTCATTATCCCGTTCGAGACACCATTCACAGCACGCGCGTGCTGTTGTCCTTATGATGAGTGACAATGCGGTTTCCCTCTAAGACGCGCCCGTCAGACAAGACACATACTGACAGGAATGCGCGCGTGAAGGATGTCCCAAGAGGAAAGGTTCAGGGACGTCCACTTCGCCAAGATTGACGTCGACGAGCTTCCCGAACTCAGCCAGGAGCTCGGCATCACCGCCATGCCCACATTCCTCGCCTTCAAAAACGGCGAGCCAGCTGGCAAAGTCTTGGGTGCCAACCCCAAGGCTATCGAGAAACTGGTCTCTGACCTGCTCGACTAGACTCCTATCGATTCTGATCCTCTTTCCATTACATGGTGCCTCGAGGGAATTATGATAACGTTGGCGTCACGCGACATGAAATGACGAAGGGTGCGCCGCCTTCCAAGTAGGTGTGGACTAGGGCTGCTTAGAGACAAGCAACACGGCGGATGGGCATGATCTGCTACTGCGAGGGAATTGCGCAAGACCTGATAGGGATTATCAGTATACCTATATAGACGAAGGTCGTTTTCGGCCATAACCATTGACTTTTATTAAGGCCAGCTCAGTGTCTGCGACCTAGAGTTAACATTGCGGGTGACGTGCTAGTGAGGTGAAGCTGATGAAGCTTCAATATATGCATTACTGCCCCATGGCTTTTTGGAAATATCACAAAACTCGAAGCGAAAGATTAAGCATGTAGCGATACTTTCCGATTCGAAACAGACATATTCCAGCGCGCTGGAGTACGTCGTACTCTTGACACCGAAGTCGGAGGAACCAGAAACAAATCCCTTTGGTAAGCAGCGTGGTTATCCACGAGGGAGGTCAAGATGAAGCAGACGCGACATCAAGAGGACATATGAGAATCGCCTTATATTTACTTCCTTCAGGTGACAATGTTAGATATGATATATAACGACATCAATATTAAACGCCCGTGTAGAAACTCTACGCTTACAATACATACATTCTAATCTACCAGCCTAGGTAATCCAGATTTTAGAATTATTCTTAGCTGTGGCTTACTGATCCCGACTCATAAAGTATTATTGCTTTGCTCGTGTTCAGTATATCTCAGGTTAGTTGGTTATAGATCACGTAGACATAGGTGAAAGCAATATGTGAAGGATAAGAAATATATCTATATATATTGTTGTATAGAAGGACTCCGCGTAATCTTACGCGCCAGATAGCCCTGACGCGCTGAACGCTATGGATTGCAGGTCTCCATGTCTAAGGCTATTCAGCCCTCGCCTATCTAAGAAATACATAGTTGATTTTCAGCCTGAATAGTTTCAAGTTAGTTTGATACCTATATTCGACTTAAAGGCTTCAAGCCTGCTAGGTAGGAACCTGGAACAACCCAACCCAACCCAGCCCAATCCCCAAAATCTGATGTTATATAAGTCCATTTGCATATCCTCCAATCGTAATAAACGGATTCTAGCATTAAATGGTGCGTAGCTAGGCTAATATGGTTCGTACTTATGTAGTTTATGCCTGATACAACCCTTCATTGTCCGGTACCCCTATTACATACAATCAACCAAAAGCATGAATTACATGTCAGATTCAGTATAGACGATAGGGCGCTGAAAGTCACATGCTGAGCCACTGACACCGACGCGAAGATGACGATTGGGCCGCAACGCGGATCGTGTGACTACATCATCCTACCATATACCCTCATGATTACACAAGGTTTTCCAATGGTAGAACTGAACGGCGTAGACATTTTGGCGGCAATCGAGCAACATGCCGACGGAATTCTACTACAAGTATGTTTGTATCGTCGACGACATTCCGGCCTTGTCCTGATCCGTTCGCGCCCGCACATGAAATGCAGCCAATTCAGGGCCCTTCTCTCTAGTTGGCCCTCGAGACGTTACCGAGCGCTGATCTCGACCTCTTAGACCGTCTACCAGCAGAACTCATATCCATGACCCTCCACGAGCTCGATGTTCGTTCTTCTTTTTTCACTTCGGCCAAGTTAACAGGCAAGCGCGCATCGTATCAACCGGTCTCTGGGAATATAACCTAGTCTCCAGGTATGGGTTTGAGGGCCTGCGAGGACTGTTGTGCGGGGAGCTTGCTCCCTACTTCACTACAAGGGGGGGCTTTTTACCAGGCTCTTATAATTGATAAATGCTCGACTTGTGGCGATTTTGGAGGGCACTTGTTCCTCTTCACGGTGGAGAGATGTTGCCTCCTATCTTCGACCTACTATCGTGTTCTCTCTCTCCCCCCGTCTGCTTTCGCCAAACTGGCAAAGATATCTCCGCGTCGACTTGATCGTCTATGGGGACAAAAATTGCAGACCGTGCCTAGCATCTATTGTATGCTAGCAAGACCAGCAGGAAGGCCAAAGTATCTGGTAGTTGAAAACGCAGCCACACGAGCGTTGCTCGCTAACGGAGTCATTGGAGGAGACGCGGTTCACAAATTAGGAGGCCGTCGGGAGCAGGGAGACCAACGCTTTATGGCGGCCATGGCATACATATCCGTACTATAGCTCGAAAGATGCTAAACTTTAGCGTAGTGTCAGCTGCAAAGGCTGCCAAATCCGTCATCAGCTTTCTCTACGGCGTTTTTCCTCACTCGAGATTCGAATTTTTCGACACGGGGCTCCTTGTCTCATTTCTCAAAATGTGTGGAAGTGAAGCGTCATTGAACTGTGAGCGAAAGGGGGACACGGCGTGTCAATAGGACACAGATTACTCGCTCCTGTGGTTATTTCAGCAAGCTAGGTTACGACGGGCTTCCTGCTTAATATATTAGAACGACTTTTTTTTCAGGTTCCTCTCCCGACGCACAAAATATACCTTACTCAAGTAGAGCTTATGGTAGGTCGAGAGACTTTAACAATAAGTCCCGCGTCGAGTTTTGCTCAATTCAAGTCGTGGCTTGAGATCACTTATATCGTTCGTAGACCGTATTATCGATGGACTTAGCGAAATTTTCCGCTATAGAAAATTACATCTAATTATACCACAAGGTCAAGGAGAAACAGCGTGCAATACTCATCCGTTTCCGCTACATTGTTTCTTTTTCTTTTTGGTTCTTCGAGGCTGTCAGTTTTATAAGCTCTAAAGCCGTTTTCACCTACCTAGGTAGGCAGAGTTAATAGTTCTGAAGGCTTGTTCTATCTGTCTAGCCGGTGGTTTCTTGATTCATCTCTCACCAGCGCAGCAAGCTCGCCTACAAACTCAACAGTGCCTATCTTCTTTTATAACAAGGATCGTCCTTAGTAACCAGCCCCATTCAACTTAACATATCTATCTCGTCACTTAGAGTCACGGGAATAAACCATGAAAAGATTCGACGGCTTCTCGCGGTCCGCAAACTCCTCATCAACCTCGTACACGGTCTCGCCGCCCTGCGGTTGGAACCCTAGGCGCGCGTACACGTGTCGGCCCATGCTTGATGCTTCGGTGGTGGCGTATCGGACCCCACGCCGCCGCGCCTCCTCGAGCCCCCACCGCACCAACTTCGACGCAACGCCCCGGCGCTGGAAGTCCGGATGCGTGACGCACAGGTCGAGCGTCATAACGGCAGGCGGGTCCGCGGCCGCCACCGTCTTGCTCCGGACGAAGTCCACGCGCGACTTGAACAGCGAGCGGAACATCTGCCGCAGAAACCGCTGCTCGGTCTCGTTGCCGGGGTACAGGGCCTGCAGGGCAGCATCATCCAGCGCCGCGCCCAGCTTGGTGTCGCCGTGTGCCTCGACGGTGGAGATCTGGATCCAGATGGCGAAGCCGACGGTCACGCGGCGTCCGCCGGACTGCTGCTGCTGCGGGTCCGGGAGCGTCGCCCTGATGAACACGGCGTTCGGGTTCCCCCTGCCGTCGCGCGTCGTCGACTCCCACCTGCGGACCATCCGCTCTGCGCCCGCGGCTTGGCCCGCGGGCGTGTCCCAGCCCGGGTTGAAGGCCTCCCAGATGGCGTCGTGGACTTGTCGGCCGAACGCTTCGCTTACGCAGCGGAAGACGTCTGTGAAGTCCCCTGCGTTGTCGACGACCTCGACGAGGAGGGCGTCCTTTTCTGGAGTTGTCGGAGTTGCCATTTTTTTTTTTCAAATAACTAAGCTTTTATGGAGTATGAGAAGTAAAGATGCGTAAGAGTAGATATTCAGGTTCTCAACCGAGAGGGGGGAAAGAGGTTCCTATTATTAATTGGATACGTTTTGGGTTGGAATCGCAGACTCACGACCCACACTCTCCTTGGCTTACTTGTTTGTTGACGATTCACAGAATACTTAGATTGGATATGTACTCTTAACTCTAAACTTGGATTTTTAAGATACTATGGGACACTTATTTTCCACCGTAGTCCTTGTTTATAGTTAATACCACTCCTTTAACCTATTATCCAGCGTTGTTGATAATGCTAAACTAGATAGTTCATACGACATATTGGTTTTTGGCTTGATACTCCTTACTATAGCCATTTAATGGCAATTATGAAGTCCGTTCTATGTTAATATCCCTGTGGCTATAGTGTGCAAGTACTTTGCAACATATGGATCTTGTCATCTAAATTAGTCTACTAGGATACGGTGAAACATGCGAGGATATTTACTCGTCCGTTCTCATCCTTCTCGAACAAGCAGCTCAAGATGTAGACTGCATATGCGCGCCAATTATCTTCATAATCATATCTACCAACCATAATAAGACAAGTGAAAATTCCCTGGCCCTATTTTAATAGCCTTTTGGCTAGATAGTTGTCAACAGCTTCTATCAGCTATCTAGGTTCTTTTGAGCTAGATTAGGAGTATACTAGGTAATAGAGAAACATTTACTCTTCTATTAGGTCCTTAGCATCGTGAAGGGAGGCGGGCTGAAAGAGTGCCACTGAACCCTGTTGTCTTCTCAGTCCTCAAGGTATGGATTTATGATGTTTTCAGAGATGCTGTCCTCCAAAGACGTCCATCCCTTCTTGTCTGGTTTGTCGGACCACTTCTTCAGAAGCGCGATAGAGTCTGTTTGATCGATTGATACCTCGATATGATACGGGTCAGGGTAGTCATCAAGAAACTTCTTCTGCGGACGAAGTCGGCGTAGAATAGGGAGTACGTCATTCCAGTGAGCGCTATGTCCCCAAGATTGGAGTCGTGCGTTCTTGACCTCGGGATCTAGAACGGCTGCCACATGGATCAACGCCACATCTTTTATATCCCCGTAGAAGGCTATTATCGCAAGAGTCAGATCACGGCTCGGTTGAAGCTTGAGAATTAGCTGGGGGAGTAGTGCTTACAAGCTGGCAATTGGTCCATTTTCGCTTTGTTACCCCTGTAGGCGTGGACAATCCAGTTGGCCTGTCCTTCAATATGTTTCTTGTTGAGGGGTTCTCCGATCAGCCCCGCGGGAGACACAACATTGACATTGAAGTGGAGGTTATTTTCCTGGACAAACTTCCAGGCTTCCTTCTCAGCGGCTACCTTACTAGCAGGGTAGTTGGCTATGGCATGAGACATGCCGTATGGAGGTGGTGCCCATGCAACATCAAGGACGGCATCATTCCAGGAGTCCCGCCCGATGACGCCATTGTCAGTTCCACGAACAAACGGTGAGGTAGTAACAGCACTGCTGGTAAATACGACCTCCTTGACCGAGGGCTCTCGGATAGCCGCATTCATGATCGACCGAACGGCGGTTACCATGGGGGTAATGACTTCGTTTGGATCAGGGACGATCTTTGTAACGTAGGCAGTGTGAAGGATAGCAGCAACGCCTTTGATTGCCTCATCGTAGGCGCCATCAGCGCCAAGATGAGGGACGGAGACGAGCTCGATTGCTCCGGCGTCGGCATATGACTTGAAGCGACCTTCCAAGAGCCACGAAGCTTGAGTTGAATCGCGAACGGTACCTCGAACCTTGAAACCCCTTTCTAAGAACTGAAGGCAGACATGGGATGCGAGGAAGCCGCTAGCACCGGTCACCAGGATCCAGGAGCCAGCAGGAATAGAGGTAGTTAAAGGAGACATGGTGCTGTAAGAAAACTGACGCTTTGGTGGGTTCGGTGGACGTGAAGAGTAGAGTATAGTAAGGAGTGGACATTGCTCTTGATTCAAAGCCTCGAATGAGGCCCTTATATAGTGTCTGGTAAATCTTTGATAACCCTCTATCTACTCGAACCCGACTCTGCTAGTACCCTGTCCTAAGCAATACCAGAGGAAGTCTCTTGACCGAAAGAGTAGATAGCACCCTTATTACCAATCCATCAAATACGGGCTTTGCTTATAAAAGTGACTCGATATCAAAATAGCTTCAGCTACGGAGACTTAGCTTTTAGCTCGATGAGGAAGTATTAAGTCTTGGCGTAGAGAATCTCTATCATGCCAAACTACTTGCACAGGGAGTAAGTCAGCGCCATCTGTCAGAGATGCGTGGGTAAGAGATCGTCTTTCCGTGATTGCCGCACCAATTACATTCCTCTCTATGAACTGCCTTCCTAGACATAGGAGGGAAATTTTTTGACAGACTTTCACCTCATGAGCGTGGTAGGCGGTTCATCGTGGCTTGACATCACCAAGATCCACATACGTATATAGCCACTTCCCGATCGGGCAATCCTTTTTCTTGGCAGGGACCGGCGTCTGACAAATGCGCTTCGGGTGTCCGAGAGGTTTCCGTGACCCTTCAACTACCTCCGCAACATCAGTATCACTTCACTAACCCGTGCCATCTGAACTTCTCTGTCGAGCTTCAAGTATGGCCCGCCAGTTCCAATTTGTCGCCGTCTCGAATCCGATGGAAGCACTTTCATCCGAGTCTAAGAAACTAGCCTATTCCCACGCCTTTCGCCAGGCACACGCCCGGAGAAGACGGGAGCAAACGGAAAAATATAGAAAAGAGATAACTAGTGTCAGGGTTAACAAGGTCTTCACTGCATCCGAGGAAGCTATCTTGAGCCCTCTGAGCCAAGTATTCAACAGTAATAAAGACCTGTTCTCATCCTTGGCAAGGCCGCTCTCTTCGGTGGAAAATTTTCTGTTAAATCACTGTATGTCCATCATAATGATATTTCTCTTACCGAAGCATGGGAGAAGACCCCCTTCAAGGTCAACAACGGTCTCGCTCCCCTGCTGACATACATCGCTCTGGTCACAGATGTTCACGTAATCGTGCCATTCACTATTGGCCACTGCGGCTTATTCGACTATCCAGGAGACCACAAGACCCAGCTGCTTCGAGAATGGGTTGGTCTCGCCATCACAGATGACGCGCTAATGATCGCCGCTATTCTCCTGAGTACATGCCGCTACATCCTGCAGGTCCAACCAGGCAACGTCATCTTTGTACAATTGGCTCTGGAGTATAAGCAAATATGCCTTCAGACACTACGACAAGAAGTGAACAATACTTCTGGTCCTGTCAATATCATGACTGTCGCTAAAGCAATTGCCCTTGCGGTGGACGAGGTAATGCCTTTCTGGAGTTCATAGCACGCCTGGGCTGCGTTTTCCCCAGAAACAGACGACTGATAATTTCTCATCCAGGTGAAGGCGGGTGAGCACACTATTGCTAGGAAACATCTGAAAGGCGTATTTGCTATGGTCAATTCTAGCGGTGGCGCAGGGGAGCTCGGCTTGACAGGTCTTTTAGAACGGATGTACCGAAAATTCATGGGAGCATTGGTGCTTAAGGACCCAGAGATAGACCTCTTATGTAGCAAGACACTAACGCAAGGATGAGATGCCACAAATATCTTATAATTTGTTTTGATAAGGGTCATTTTCATTCTTTGAGTTTCTGCGTTCCCGTAGCTCAAAGCATGGTCCTTGAGGCGAGGATCAGCTCTACCACCGTGTATTTAGTATCGAGTGACCAGAACTGGATCAAGTATCGTTCGACAGTCGAGTATACATCGACTCGCGATTTCTCGGAATATCCTGGGAAAGAGCAATTTCGGCAGCAAGGAAAAGGATGGCCCGAAGGTAAATAGATGCGTTGTCTGTAGGAGGCTTGTGATGAGGATGGGAGGTTTGTAGTGAATGTAGACGACTTGAAGTGAATGCAGGAAGCTGACCTGTACCAGTTGACGCGTGACATGATCGGTCTAGAATGGTTGTATCAAATAGCTTGGCGCCTTATGAGGAGATCCAATCAGTACAATAGTAGGCTGCGATTAGCAACTACGTAAATGAAAGTCAAGTTATCACGACATATTGCCAGGACGCCATGAGATACGCGAACCTAGCCGGTAGAACGTAGCAGTCCAGCCAGAACGGCCCAGGGCGGATATTGGTCTCTTAGCATTCGCCAAGCCGGCTTTGATAGGCAGGTGCCAAGAGGTGAGAAGCTGACGAGTGCCCTTGGCGGAAAGATATCATGAGGGCCATTCGTGGCTTCTCAGTGCTCTCTAACCGTATTTCGTGTTGGTGACATACAAGAAAGCCTCTCCGCACTATCTACAAAGTATAGCATGATTGCGTTATCATGGCCAGCAATGCCAAAATCGTCTTCGTATTGTTCGTTGGGTTGAAGAACTTGGGGTAGGTGTTGTGGCGAGTTGAAAGAGATCACCAAGAGATAGATCTGAATTTACTAATAGGAAAACTTTCTATGATCACAGCGGCTTGGAATCCACAGGACGGAATGGTGTAAGGACCGTTACCGAGAAAATGAGGTAGCACAGGATCTGTTAGAGAGCCGAGGGCTGAAATTGCTTCGATATAATAATCGCTGACTGCTCATCGGCCGAGCCAAGTGTTGCGCCAAGTTTGCTCAAGACCCCTCAGACAACTCCCGCCCAGGGTCGTTACCATGGGGTTAGACTAGGTTATCAGCACGCGAAGAAGCTGTATATAAAGCAATGGGAGAGGCCCTCCCCTACATGCAGCTTTCATGCCTCTGTCTTATTGACTCACGCCGGCTAGCTATTATTTCAATATGAAGGTCCTCGAGGTCCTCGCTTTCGCTTCGCTGTTCGCGGCTCAGGGATTGGCAACTGATCATGTCCTTAAGCCAGAAAATCTTGTGGCAAGTATCCGAACAGAAGGGTAAGCTACCACTAACTGATTTAGCGACTGTCGACCTGTAGCGAAGAAGCTGATATATACAAATATAAGTGAAATAAAGCTGATTCTCGTCCCAGGCTAGAACGTAACCTCTGGAATTTGGACCGCATTGGCAAGGAGAACGGTGGTCACCGTGCATTTGGGTCGCCTGGGTACAAAGCGTCATCAGACTACGTCCTCGAACGTGCGAAGACGCGCTTTGGGCCCGAGTACGATACTACCGTACAGTATTTTGACCACTTGTATAATGAGGTTCGCGAGATCTCCGTTACTGGGCCTGATGGCGAACCGGTCGACGTCATATCGCTTATTTACAATCCGGGTACCGACGATGGCCCAATCAAAGCCCCACTTATTGACACACCCGTTGACGACACGAGAGGTAGGTCTCAGTGGTGGCCCGAACATCCCACGCGGAGGAAATCTGGTGTCTAACGAGATCGGCCGTATAGGATCGGGCTGCTTTGCTGATCAATGGGAGGGTATCGATGCCACCGGAAAGCTGGCGCTGGTAAAGCGTGGCAACTGTGCGCTCGTGGATAAAATCAAGCTTGCCAAAGCTCATGGCGCGGTGGGTGTTCTGATATACCACAATCTTCCTGGTACCCCGAATTCGGCAACCCTGAGTGCTGAGAGTTACGGGCTACTGGTCCCCGTGGGGACGATCCCATTAGCTGTAGGCGAAGCCTGGAAGGAGAAACTGGAAGCTGGAGAAGAGGTGGTCGTGGAACTTTTCGTCGACGCCATTTTCGAGGAGCGTAAGACGTGGAACATCATTGCCGAGACCAAGCAGGGCGACCCTAACAACGTCATTATGTTGGGCGCACATCTGGATTCAGTCCAGGCCGGGCCTGGTGTAAATGACGATGGCTCAGGAACTAGTTTGTTGATGGAGATTATGACAGAACTCCGTTACTACGACGGATATCCAAACAAGGTGCGGTTTGCTTGGTGGGGGGCAGAGGAGAGCGGACTTGTAGGCTCTCTTTATTACACTTCGAACCTGACGCCGGAGGAGGCCGACAAGATTCGCTTCTACTTCAACTATGATATGGTCGGTTCCCCATATCCCGAGTACCAGGTCTACATTGGCGATAACGAGGGCGATGCGGCTGGCGCTTCGAAGCTTGTGCAGTGGCTGAAGGCCGCGGGCAAGGAGCCTTACTATGTTAATTTCGGCTCGAGCTCTGATTATGTCGGGTTCGTTGAACTCGGCATTCCATCTTCCGGCATCTTCACAGGTGCCAGCACTACCACTGACCCTTGTTACCATATCGCGTGCGATACTGTCTCTAATGTCAACCTCGACGCATTAACCGCCAATGCCAAGGCTGCCGCCAACGCAGTCGCCGAGTTCGCTCTGTCGCTCGATGGTGTCCCTCCACGACGCAAAGAGTCTGTCAATCCTCGTAGCGTGACTGCCATCCGCGGTCAGTTCCTCAAGTGGAAGCGGGTTGCCGCGTCTGCTGCAGCGCAGAAGTTGTGCTCTCATAGGAGCGACACTATGATCTAGACTGTGTATATAGGGCGTTTAGGCTGTTGCTCTAATGAAATAGTAAAGCTTGTGTTTTTACTAAAGTTGCTGTGGGTTTAACTATATGACCGCCAAATGATCTCTAGTACCTCCGGAGTACTAAGATGCCTTTGTCTGTAATGCTTCTTGGCTATAGTCGGCGTCTTTGGTAAGAACGTATGAATATACACACTATATATAATATGTATATAGGATTGCAAATATGACGCGAACTGGACTATCTGCTCTTTGTATACTTCGTAAACCTGCTCCGCACTGCTAATGTAGAATCTATATTGTCAGTTTAGTCAGGTGGTGAGCTACCTGCATCGCGATTTTTGCTTCTTCTGATACACTTGGCCCTGGTGATGCATGTTAGCCTACAACTGCTATTCTCTCATATGGTGATTCGAAACATGAGAGCTAGACATGTTGTTAAGAGATACTATCGCCACCCTTGAGGCGACACCATCGCAAGTTGGGCTATTATTGCTGTGAGGAAAGGTGCCAATCAGATGACGCACGGCATGTACATGATGTAGTTGTCCAAATTCAGGGATTTTCCCGGTTATGTCATATGCCGGCGGCGGGATAACTTTATATTCAAGATACTTCCACGTCTCAACATAGCTCCATGCGATCGCCGACGCCTTCTTCCCGTAGCTTGCGTGCTTGATCATCCCTCTCTTCTAATTCCTCCTTAATCCGCTGTTCCACTTCGTCCCTGATGGGGCCTAGATCGGGTGGGATAACGGACATCTGGACACTCGGCGCAGCGCCAACGAATCGCAGCTGCTCAGTAACATGTTGTACAATCTCTGTCAACTTCTTCTGGGTGTTTCGATTCTGGCGAGGTTCACCTAGGATTTGTTGAATTGTGGGGAGGAGCGAGTCGATCTTAAACCGGTCTCTCCACGGGGTATGTATCGGGATTTGAGTTGGTATGTCATCTTGGTGGCCAATTGCGATTGCTGTCTCGTAAGTCCACGCGCGGGCGACGTTTTTCGGCGTGTAGCCTCCACCACCAAAAAGAATGAGGGGAAGTTTTAACTTTTTGCAGAACTCTACGCACGAAGAGTGGCCTTGAACAAGTAGGTTAAATTTGCCTAACCTGTCGCCAGCTAGAGAGTCTGCGCCACACTGCAGAGCTATAGCACCTGGCCTGAACTTGTCAACAACCCGTTGGATAATTGTCTCGAATAACCAGTTGTACTGTTCGTCAGTGATGCCATCGTTGAGAGGGACATTGATGGCATGGTGCGCTCCGGGGTTATGTTCGCTTTTAGGGCCATTGTCCTCAAGGGCGCCGGTGCCGGGAAAGAAGTTCAAGGGATCGTATTTGTGAAACGATACAGTCATAACTCGATCAGTAGAAAAAAAAGCTTCTTCCACGCCGTCGCCATGATGTACGTCAATATCGATATAGAGAACTCGGGCGTGAATGCGTAGTAATTGTAATATGCCGAGAACAATGTCGTTGATGTAGCAAAATCCGGATGCTTCGGCTTTCTTTGCGTGATGAAGCCCTCCCCCCCAGGCAATGGCAATGTCAGACTGGTTTGCGCACAGCTTTCTTGCGGCATCGAGAGATGCGCCCCCCGAGAGCGAGCAGTAGTTATAAAGTCCCTCAAATAAGGGACAGTCGCTCCCGCCCAAGTTAAACTTAAGATCGGGATTCGGATTCTCCATGTCGAGGGGCTGGGGCTGAGGTGCGACCGTGGCGAGATGATCGACGTAGTCACTGGCGTGGTAAGAGGTCAACTCTTCGTACGTAGCTGCGCGCGCCGTGTAGTTGTCCATTGCAAAGTTCATGCCATAGGCCGATACTAAACTCTTGGTGAGGGTCAAGCGCCAGGGCTTCATTGGATGCGTCATGCCGAAATGATGTTTCTCCATATCCGGGTTGTAGTGAAACGATACAGTATAGTCTTTGGGTTTGGTGATGCCATGCTCATGAGCAAAGCGTTTGATCTTGTTGAGATAGGCAGCATTTTCCATGTCGCTTGGCCGATCTAGCGGCTTCAAGAATTTCTGAACAACTGGCTGGTCATAGTCTACATTGTGAGGAAGATAATTAGGCTTCGGAAGCCGTAACGAGTACGGATTACCCGGGTCAACTTCCATGTTGAGCGCCAGCGAGTCTGGCACCGTGTTATACGTTGTTCAAAGACAAGGATGAAACCCTACACTAGACGGCCTGGAGGTAACGTCGTCACTGCCTCAGCTTTCAGAGAGGTCGGCGGCTAAACCGGTGGTCCCAGCCGGGAATAAGTAGGTACTGAGAAGAGTCTTCGGCAATGAATGTAAAACTGGTGGAACCTTCGAATGGCCGTTGGATGTGCTCTGTAACCTTTGTGACTTGACGAATAGCAACAGTGAGCAAGGGTGAGTGAGTGCTGTCGTCGGTAAGCTGCCGCTAATACGTGTGCGTTTCACTAGACCAGAAAAATGGGAAACGGGTACAACTCGAACTCGAACTTGTTTTGTGCTTTTAGTATTGGTAACGATGTCGGGTTATGGTAAGGTAAAAGGGAACGATTATTCCAGGTTAGTAGGTAGAAATTAGAGGTTGGTTGAAGATGTGCAGGTATGCATCGCAAAACACCATTCTAGTTAAGCTGGCAGTAGCAGTCCATGGGTAGACTAAATGGTTCTAGCGCCACCAGTAAGGCGAGGAACTAGTAGAGCTAGGCCATATTAGGTCTAGAAACATCTTAAAGAAAATTGGGGCGGTGTTGCGGGGACAAAAACCAGGGTAGCCACAAGTATTTTGTCGGTGGCGTTGCCCAGACTGCGACCTCTGTACGAAGTACCGTACAAAACATACTGTACAGAGCGTACCAGCACATCCCATATGCTGGCCATCGTGCAGCAGCTGAGTAGCGTCGTCTTTTTCATGTCAACACACACCAGCCAGATCCGATCAGATCACCCACCTACCTCCCTACCTACTTACACTCTATTGCCTTAGGTACCGTAGTTAGGTAGCGAAGCAGATATTCTCTCGCTTCCAGACAGGGTAGGCTTCCGCTATCCACAATCCACAACGCACAACGCACGCCGCACAACGCACCGCACTACCTTATGTCCCAAGACATTGGATTGGGCCTTTCGTCGGGGCTGCCATTTCGTGTTATTGAGCTAGGAAGGTGAGCCAGCACCGCTGCATGATTTGACCCTTCTGCTGCTCTGCGTATCCATATCCATCCACACGTACCTGTGGTTCCGGCTGCATCTCGATAGTCATTCGCTCTGCAAACTCGCTCCCTCGCTGCCTGGTGTTACGTTTCTGCGTGCGCAAACAAACAAGCCAGGGCAAATAAAAAGTACACGTGAGCAGACGGAGAGGGTGCGAGAGGGAAATTAAAAAACAGAAAGAAAGAAAGAAAGTAGAAAAAGGAGCGATAAAAGAAAAGAAAAGAAAAGAAACAAACGAAGAAAGACAGAAAGAAAAGACTAGTTGCATGCATGCCCGTCTTTTGAGTTGACTCTGATTTCACTCCCTGCTTTCACCTATTAGAGCGCACGCCTCGCGTAGGAGGCCAGGTTAACACCAATGCCCAGAGACGATCTCTCAATAGACTTCGTAAAGAAGATGGCGCTGTCCGTCGAGGCGCAAGACCCCGCCGTCATACTCGAAGAGTTCATCCACCGCATGGCCAACCTCCCCGAAGAGGTTCGCTTCATCCAAGACGAGATTGCCGACAAGGACCGCTCGTATCACGATTGCATCAAGACGGTCGAAGAGTGCGATAGTAAGATCCAGCGCTGGATACGATCGAATGGTAGCCATCAACACAACCCGCGGGAGGGCCAGCTACGCGAAACAATAAGGGAGAACTTTACACGCGCTGAGAAGCTCGCCGACGAAAAGGTCGCCTTATCGCAAAGAGCGCAAACTCTGTACGACAAGCATCTACGACATCTCGACCTCCAAATCAAGCAGTTGAGCGACAGGGGCGAGCCTGGTTTCACTGATCCTGACGAGATACCGTCTCTGATTCGACCGAGCGCCGCCAACAACAGCAACACCTCTGTTAGGGTCTTGTCTGTTACTACGAGTTCAACGCCGCTTAACCCTATCCTTAACAATGCCACCCCTACCGCCGTCAGACTGTCCAACTCTCAGGCACGTGTCGCACAATCACAAGCCCATATTTCCTCCTCCGCGCCAGCCTCCCCTGCGGCGAGCATGATACTCAATCGAAATCACCGCGAGTCATCTGCCGGACCTGGGAGTGGCGTTCCTAAGAGGGCGCCACGGACAGCTTCTGGTATAGGCAATATCCCAGCAAACTCTAGTGGACTAGCACGACATTCGTCGCTCGGACCAGGAACGCCGAAGCCAGGAACACCCGGAGCTTTGAGTCGGGCGGGAAGCGCCGGGCCTAAGGGAGTGACAAAGACATTGAGCGTTGGAGCTGGGCGAAAGGGCACACCAGGAGCGGTCGCACGCAAGAAGCCGCCTACTTCGAAATCAACGCTATCCCGCGTGAAGCGCGCAGGACAGTCTAAGGGGTCTCCAGCATCCACGGGCGATAGCGAGCTTTCGGAAGCGGAATCTGCGCCTTCATCTCACCGGGGCTCTCGGGCGGGAAGCGGCACGCCTGGTCCTAACAATAACCCGAATACTAAGACTAAAGGGAGTGTAGAGGCTGATAAGGACGAGGAGATGGCAGATAGGGATGATGATGAAGATGTCTCGGCCTCCGATGGTGTTTCAGGCATCGACGACGATGAGGACGAAGAAGGCAAGAGGTACTGTCTGTGCCAGGCGGTATCGTATGGCGATATGGTGGCTTGTGACAATCCCTCTTGCCCCTTCGAGTGGTTCCACTGGAGCTGCGTCGGGTTGAAATCAGAGCCTGAGGGTCGCTGGTATTGTCCTACGTGTAGTGCCGAACGCGCCGAAAGCTTAAAGAAAAAGGGCAAATGAAAGCTGGTTATGAAATACGCGCAGAAACTAGAGTACTACCATTTCGACTGCAGGTCTTGAACACTGGAGACGAAAGTCATCTAGTAAGAGGAGACTGCAACGAGTCCTTGCGATAAGGCCTTGTACCCTCGAACTCCAACCGTCTAGCCAAACCAGCAGACGCCGAAGGATCGTCGAACACGAAAACACAGGGTCTAGGCTACCATATATCGTCCGCCATTCGTCCGGTGTAGAGAAAAGGGTTATCAGATTGCCTTGTCAGCTAGCTCTCTTATCATCCAGACTCGGTTGGAGCAAACACCTTGCCTGATCTAGTGATGTTGCCTGTATCAGAAAAGTTGAAAGGGTTAGAGTACATCAGAGCCGAGGTCTTGACAAGTAATACCAGAAAACCGCTACATCTGGTCAACCGCAAAGGGAAAGGGGGTTGCAAATAACAAATCTAAGTCATGTGCACCAAGTCATGTTCAAGCGTCCCAGGAGGCATGCACTTGTAATTATTGTGCAATAACGATATCTTTGATGAGAATGCTTGTGTCGAGTAGATCACCAAATAAGAATACATGATGCCTGTTTAAATTCTATTCTGTCGACTAATATTTCTCTTTTATTATCTTCCAAGCAACCATATTCGCCTATATTTGTTCTCATTACACATGACCATCTCTATTACGGGATATATCATTAACAAGCACGCATTAAAGTCGAGACTGAAACAAGTCGCTCTCGACACATGCTGTTTTTCTTAGAAGAAAGCCACGAGCCAAGGAGAGGAAGAGATGACTCTAGTGTTCCAATAAACGCAAGCTACCCTGGACAACCACATTTTCCAGGATTGATCCCGGGGGAATATCAATTGTAGAGCCTTCCGTAGCGACAATGATCACTGTTCCCTTCAATGTGACACCGCGGTGAAGGTTAACATTGCCGGTGATAGTCAAGTGGTCAAGTTCGATGATTTTGGGAATCGAGGGGATTCGCTTCTGGAAATCCGATACTTTCTTGAAGTCGGTACCTAGCTTAATAAGTGGGGCACCACCAAAGCGGCTGGGATTGAGCTGCAGCTGGCCGTGCTTGACAGCGTACAGGTCAGACTTGACAAGCATCAGATCTGAGCAGGTCTTAACGGGCAAGAATCGTCGACGGGGTACGTTGACACCGTGGGCATTCTTGAAGTGGCGGATCGCGGCACCAACAGCAGTTTCGAGTTGGAGAATAGAAATGTCCGACTCGCCCTTCTTGTCGCCGGGAATGGACTTGCCGTTCGGGATGATCTCCATTTCCAGTTCGTCGTTCTCAACGACACGCTTAATGGCCTTGACATTCATCCAAATGTTGTTGGTGTTGAAATACTTGAACTTCTTGATCGATTTGAACTCATTGGTGTGCTCTTTGGGAACTTGAGCAATTTCAAGTAACCGAACAGAACCCTCGTAGTCGATGATGGTGCCACCCTTAACATCAGCCTTGGTCTTGTTGGTCAGCTCCATGATGTACTCGGCCTCTGTCTCAACCATGTGCTGAAGGACTCGCAGATCCACCACAGCGCCTAGGTTGTCAACGTTGGACAGGAAGATGATCTCAATGCCACGTTCGATGAGCTGGTCCAGAATGCCCGAGTTATACAGCGACTCAAATACGTCACCATGTCCTGGAGGGTACCACTCGGAAATTGCCGAATCAAAGCTCTTGGGGACGGGGAGGAGCGAGTCCTTGAAAATTCTGGGGTATCGAGATTGGTTGAAGGTTAAGATGTCCACATTGTGACCCTCGTATTTTTTGATAATAGCGGCGGTGTCATCGTTTGTGTTGAATGAGTTCATCAGGATGAAAGGAACATTGGTATTGTAGGTTCGGTTCAAGTATTCGACTTGGCGAACGGACATGTCCAAGAAAGACATGCCGTCACGAACTTCGATGACCGATTTTGGGCCAACGCAACCCATCGAAGTACCCAAACCACCGTTCAACTTCAAAACAGCCAGCTTGTTTAGGAAGCCCACAGACTCGGAGTTAGCGAGGTCTTCATAGTCAACGACCTGGCCCTGAGCTGGAGGAGCAATGCGGTCCCAGTCACTATTCCCACACATGTCAGCCATTATCAAGTCGAAATTCCGAATTGGTCACGTACACAGCATTGCCCTTCGCCTTGTCGTTAAGGTATCTTCGGAAGAGGGAAAAGAAGTTGTCCATTTCTGTCTCGAACAACTACCATAAAGAGTTAGCGAAAGACTAAATGGCAGTAATGGAGAGATTATGAATTACCTTCTTCTGCTCTGGGTCTTTGACAGTTTCAGCAAGCTCGGTCAGAGCATTGCGCATCTGTGCGGCGGCCACGTTGGTTGAGGCATTCTCGAAAGCCTTACTCAAGTCCATTAGCAATTTGTTCTTTGTCACAGCCAAGGCAGAGGTAAGAAAAATAGGTATAGTGTAGCTTTAGTGATAAGAATTTGTGCCAGGAGAGAAGTTAATCTGTTGAGGACGGAAACCCGAGACCTGCTGATCCGAACAAAATTAAAGCTTTAAGAGGCTAATTTAATCGGAGCGAGTGTAACCAATCGACGCGTGGTCCGATACGATGTTTCGAGAACATCTGACCTTGGGCCGGCCTCAAACGTTGCTGATGTTTCCAGGTCTATACGGGGTGGCAAAGGGCGCGCCGTCCGAAGGTATATTTGGATCATATAATAGCAGGTGGTGTTACCGAAACGCGGCAATGGAGTGGTAAAAGAGCATCAAGCAACCTTCACAGCTCTTTGTGCATGTTGGTTCCCTGTCGAGGCACAATGGCAGGAAGAACGGGACATTGCAGAGGCATTGAAAGCGCTAGGGCAACGAGTTGAAGCGGGAGGAGAGGCAATGAGCGGTACTCACCATGTGTGATCGAGTCTTGCCATGATGTCTGCCCGTGAACTCGGCGTCCGAGTCTTTACCTCCAAGCTGGGACTTGAGGTGGGAAGGCAATGCACTCTTGATCGCCTGGGCCATTGTATAGGTCAAGGCAAGGGAACGCAAAAGAATGGAAGATTCGTCTAGAACTTTTGTTAGAGCACAAGTATTGTACAGCTGTGTAGTTCAGGGATGTAGAAAGGTGTCGGGCCAGAGGGTATCGATGGTATATAGAAAATGTTAAAAAGGGAGAAAAGTAGGTGAGGAATAGCCAAGGTTTTAACGTTTCCCTCAGGTGATGTGTAAATGGCGGGCAGGTGAGGGGCAGGGGCGAGGTAGGTAGGTAACTGGGGAGTAACTGTGATGACCCCGGGAGCTTCAAGACATGCTGTAGGTACAGCTGTTCTAAGGTAGCGTAGCTTGTTATTCTAGAGACGCTGGTTATAGTGGAGTCGAATGCTTGATGGTGGGGTACCCTACATTAGTACATAGTGGGCAGGTTAAGTTACTAGCTTATACCCAAGATGTACTAGGCTACCTAGGTAGGTACTTAAGTAATCATATTACAGGCCGGAGTCAGGTACTGACCCCGACTTCAACAAGAGTCAGGGAGGAAAACTTACTTATTTACAGGAGCTTGGAGTACTTGTCACAACTGAGTACAGTTGTATGTAGCTGTACAAGACTCGCCTATTCTATGGCTTGCGGTTCTGTTTGTCTACCTCGTCGGCACTTTATTCTTAGTTCACGGTTGGTTTTCCGTTGGCGTGCCTGTGCCGAAGCCAATGTCCTCTGTGACCTGCTCAATTCGCCATGTGTTTGTACAGTTGACGTAATGCAGTGTTGTGGGTAATGCGAGATCCCTGCTCGTTCGAGGTGATGTCTGCAAATCTGCGAGTCTGCATGCCCGCCTCGTCCTCCTATTTGCCTACTCCCGCCGGCTCCCCAAACACGCCTGTTCATATTACACATGGTGTGTATTCCATCATATTGCTGTCACACTGTAGGTGTGCACGTCCCCGATAAATAACTTGTTCTGCAACTATCCTGAGGCGCTCTGAGAAAGGAATACAAGACAAACGGAGTAGTTTTACGTACAGAGAGGGGCAGAGAAGGAGGGGGCAACAAAGCTTTGCAGAGATCATGACTGTAAAAAGCAAGAGATCAGCAACATACCTCCTGAACCCTGCAACAGATGGATGCGGCAAATGCCAAAACAAGTCTTGATTAGCTAGATAGGTAGAGGCAAGACAAGTATGTTATCTATCAGCATGCAGTACATATACAGAAGCTCAAAGCACGACTGAAGTTATAGTTAACACAAGAACAGTATGTGGTCTTGGATCTAGGAGCATGCCTCCTTAATGTTGTTCTGATATCATGGTCTAGAGCCTAGCGCTCCGTTGCCACGGTAAATACAGAGTAAGCTAGTATCAATTGGCCCCACGACCATCATCAGGAGTAACTTCATAATCAATCCAATTACCGGTCACCGAAATCCGAAGAGGACGGCCAGTGAGACTAGATAACTAGGTATGCGTAGACGCAACCTTCGTCTCTCTAAGTGGCGTTCCATCTGGCCAAAGTTGGTGGGATGAAAGGCGCGGGCGAGATCCCGTCCTTAGCAAAGATTAGCTCTTTTCGTACCCGAAAAGCCTCATAGTTTGGGGGACACATCCCACGCTATCACTTGCAGCCCTACAATGCCGCCGGCCCTTGCCTCTTGAGCTGTGATGTTGTGCGGCGAAGGCCGAACGGGGGCTGACAATCTCCTGTGGCTGGCTACATGTCGTCGAGTGTTCTAGATCTCTATATTAGATTAGCTTGGTGGGCTGTATGTATAGGTACCGTAGGTTCGTTTCTCCCAAACGTTTTGCCAGGGATCTGGGAGACGGTTATCAGTGGCGCCGCCTGCATTGACGTATCGTGGATGTTCACCTGTCCAAGGCAGTGGACTAGCGACACTATATTATGTCACTACATACCTATATATAACCAACCGAAGCAGTGTCAGTGACTGAATCAGATCATCATTTACTCCGGGATTCTACATATTTTGAGATAGCTATATAACCAATCGAGGTCAGTGTACTGTAAGCACCGATTCGGTCAACACGGAACCGCCCGTTTTCTCTCCCCGTAACACCTATATCCCCAACCCCATGGCCGCCGGCTAAGAAACGTTCTCCTGAATCCCCTAGTGTAATAGATTGCGTACCTTGGTTTCGATACCCGTGTGGATCAGACTCAATTCAACCAACCCAGCAGAAATTAATTTGAGGGTACACAACGTAATCTGTGCAGCAGTTCAGGACAAGGGGGCACGGGAATTGTAGCAACTGAGAAGCTGGACATGCCAGGATCCGACAGCTCTGGACCTGCGTCTTGCGTGGCCAGCGCTTGGCTCAGCCGCGTTTCAATAAATGGGATTTTCAAGCTTACTTATCGTGTTCTGCGTCATCCGTGAAGCTTTTATTGATGTATAAATGATAGATAATAAGCGTTGCATCAGCAGTCAAGCCTCTTTGAGGAATCTCGTATGGAAAGTCTGTCTACATTGTACTAGAGTACTTACACGTACACTACCACTACGCACTACACCACACTATTAGCGCACCCCGATCTGGTTGTGTCCAACGACGTTACATTAGTAAAAAACCAGCACACTGTATGAAGAAAGTGGTGTACAGCTATACGGGAAACATTTCCATGTATGTACCTACTTATGTTTCGTTAGGTGGTAATGATATTACTTGTGCCTTAAGTAGCAAATAGATAGTGGGGTGCTGGCCACGTGCGATGGAGAGACACGAGCTTGGGTAAATTTCAAATTTCGTGTCTTAAACAAAAGGGTCAACCAATACCTAGCCCATAGCAACGGCGGCGGTGAAGCAGCGCCATTTATTTTATCACTCCTCCCCCTTTTTTCCATGAAATGCGAGAAATGCGAGTATTGAGTGGTACCGTAACACTTTAGTACGAAGCGAGTTATGAGTGCTTAAGATGTTCTACGTTTTCATGGTTATGGTACGGAGTATAAAACTAAAAGTAGTAGTAATGTGAAAAAGGTGTTGCATCTAGATTTTCAGCTGAGTTTAACTATTAATAGCTATGCGTACAACGTAAAGCATACCTATTGGAGATTTGTTCTTGTACGCGTATACACTGCCGGTACTGTATCGAGCAGGATACCTTATGGCGCTTTTTCATTCAATTCTTTCCCTCATACCTATGCTGTTCGCCTTTTATTACCTAATATGATTCGTTACACTGGTTGAACTACCTACGTAGGTATATTCCTCTGTCCGGTCAAGGGCGCGCCCTCTACCCCACTGGATTTAAGAGCTTCTTCTGTATTGAATCAATCTGAATGCTTTTGATAGACTTATAAATAAATAGATATTTCGGGCGTGGCTTTAGTCTTGATGACTTAGCACGCATTCTTTCTCTCCGCGCGGATATTGCATATACCCCTGGTGCTCTTTAAATCGCGCGTCTCGGCAAGCAATATCCAACGTCCCCACCATGGGCAGCATCAGTGCAGAGCTGCCGTACTGGCAGGTCAACGTCCCGGAAGACGAGAGGACAGCAGAATGCCCCGACTTCTTGCGCGTACTGGCAGCCAAGGACAAGGGCATTATCAGCACGCCAGACATAGAGTACCGCTCCAGCACGTGGCCTGAGGTGCAGAAGCTGATTCTGGACAATCGCCTCGATCTGTTCCGGCGCGTGCCATCCGAGCTGCGGAAGTATCTGGAGTACACGTGGAAGCTGAAGCAGGATTACGGCAGTGTTATGAATTTCATCCTTACACAGAGGCTTCACTGGGACACGCCCATAACGCCCAAGGGCAAACCGTTTGAGTACGAAGAGGATATAAAGATATTGTGGAATGACTGGCCATACGGACTTGACAAGAAGATAGTTCATATCGTTGTTTGGACGAAATTCGACCTGCAAGATGACCCCGCGACCGACGATTTGACGGAAAAGGCTCGTGCCGAGATCGATGACTTCGTTCGGAAGACTTTCGGTTCGAGGGTACCGAGTGATCAAGTAAGACATCTCGTAACTGGTCTAGCTAAATATCCATACTCACTCCGAGCGAAATAGTACATCTGGTTCAAAAACTGGCGTTCTCTTAAGTCGGTTCAGGCAGTGGAACATTTTCATGTCATGCTATACGACCCCGACCCTGCCTTTATCGACGAAGTGACTAAGGGGGATATTCCTCTCATCCGAAAAGTTTAATTTAACCGCTAAAGAAAGATTGTTTCGATGTTACATCTCATAGACATAGAGATAGACGTAGACAAATCAAACGCCAATACTCCATTAAACATCACGGTATTTTGTAGACTTTTGATGTCGTTCCGATTGTTGCCTCATGAACCCGAGACTTTAAACAACCTGTCTCACCTTACCCGTCTCAACCTCATAAACCCACCCACTAATCTTCACGTCTTCCGGAACCGTAGCCGACTTCTTCAAGTACTGTACGTCCTCTTTAATGGCAGCGTCGAGATCAGAAAAGGTCAAGAAATCAAGCGTTCCAAGCTCAGCCGCGGCCGCCGGGCCCAAGTTCTGCTTGACGAGGGCGTGCGCGTCGTCATTTGTGAAGGTCAACATGCCGCATCCGGTGTGTTTTACCAAAATGACTTTTTGAAAAAAGAGCTGAGATTAGTCCATCGGTCTCCATCTAGGGGAAAGAAAATCTATCAAGCCTCTCTAACCCCGTCTTCTCCTCTCCGCCTCGCTCGAGACTTATCGGAAAGCGATATGACAAAAATAAAAGTACGAAGGACGATGGGATATCACACTCACTCTCACGCGTGCCCAGGAGCTGCTCCGAGATCACGATGGATCGCCGCGCGTCCTTCGCGCTGGCGCCTGCGTTCCGGATAACGTGGGCGTCACCTAGCGCGATGCCAAAGGCCGCAGCAGGGTCGATGCGAGCATCCATACACGTGACTAGAGGCTATCATCAGCACGACGATCCTGGTATCCCGGCGCCTTCTATCCGGCATTCCGTAGTGAAACCAGGAGAGAGCGATGAGCGTGGACTCTTACTTACCGACAAGGTATTTCTTTGCGGGCGGGAGGGCGAGACCGCCTTGATCGAACGTGCGAGCGTACTCGGCATTCTTCTCGACGAAGTTCTTCTGGATTTCGGAGGTCATGGTGCTGGTCTCGCGCGTTTTATGGGTGTTTGATGAGAAGGAATACGATGTACTTCGATAAGTTAGCAAGGGAAATATGAACAGGGATCAATTGCTATTACGGCTCGTCACATTCTACTACACGTTCGCTGCTTTACTTATTTATATATGTTCTTTCTCTTGTCAGAGAATGCGAGAGTGAGATGAATAGCGACAATGACGTATCGTTGATGAACGCCCCCAACCTTCCCCGGGAATGGTGAGGATGGCGAATGAGGGGTCCGCCGTCTGTCATTGGGGATCGCGGCTTTAGCTTGTAGCACGTCATCCCTGCCACAACAGGCGATTGGTATCTCGATTCAGGAGGATCTGATCTACTTATTTGCTTTTTCTCGGCTTTGCAGTTCTCATCACGGGATTTGGCGGCATCTTCGGACTGACTAAAGGCATGGAGAGCATCGTGAACTTCATTCTCACTTATCATGAGATCGACCGGATACAGCAAGTCCCGAGCTTCTCTTTCCTGCCCGGGATACTGCCGTTTGCTTGGTCGTTCGAGCAGAGTCCATCAGAGCCCGTGCCATAGTTAAACAAACACCGGGGAGCAGACACCGGAGCCTAGGTTATGCATCCTAGGTCAAATGCGGATTGTGAGGCTTTTTATTAGGAATATAGCTCTCTGAGTCCTAAAGAAATCTTGGTAATGTTGTTTACTGAGTTGCTCATTATTTAAGCTCCTCTCTCTCGTCCTCTTTTGAAAACGGTCTATTGTAAGCAAAAACCAAAAACCAAAAACCCTAAAACCTAACTATGCCTTCTTGCAACAAGACGCCGATATGTTATCATCTAACAGCTACTTCCGTGGTCTATCGGCGCAGTAGGATATACTCTCGTAAAGTCTAGTCTACGGCGCGAGGGAAACAATAGAAAGTTAAGCGTCGCTCTGCCACGATACCTAATATCCCGAACCCGTGAATCGTAATATCATAGTCCCCCTGAGCTTGCTCCCTGGTTAAGCGGTCATGTTTCCTTCTCCCCCGAGTACTCAAGAGCGCGGTGATGCGTGCTCATTGTTCCACTCTAATATCTGCTGAGACATTCCCTCCATCGTGGTGATGACAGGTTTGAAGCCGAGACCACCTTGCTCGATGCTGCGCTTGGCAGCCGCATCCGTCGATATGTAATTCAAGCCAGCGTTGAAGACGCCTGGTTGCAGGAGCGCAATCGTGCCTGTGGGTGCCCGAAAGATCCACTTCAATACGGGCGTTCTGCTCGCGATAGCGACCAGCTCGACGATGTGGCCGATTACGAGCATGATCGCCGGTGGAAGAAACTGGAGCTTGACTGGCGTCTCAGCAGTCAGGTGACACAGGTGGTATACATCGCCGTACGCAGGCGGAGGCCCGTCATCAGTGATGATGAATGGTCGGCCGGCGCATTTGGGCATCTCCTTGCGGAGCAAAGCCGCCTCAAACTGCAAGTGGCCCATTGAGATGTGGCCTCCATGGACAAAGTTTTGAACAATGTGACGCATCCAGCTTTGAGCGGCTCCAGTACGTAACACCACGCCTGTTGATTAACTGTGAGCAGTCTTGCCTCCTCTGTGCTTAGGCTTGACAAGACGAAGATAATAATAGGAGGGAGGCCAGAGGCGTTTTAAGCCTAGTGGCTGAAATAGTGTATTAGAAAGGATTACACGGAAGACTCACCGACAACCTGATCACCATTGCTGCTCCCGTAGATAGCGTTAGCTGGACGAATAGAGCCAGTCCGGAAGTTCGGGCTATTAGCGTGGCAGACTAATCTCTCCGAGATAGCCTTGGTGCGAGCATAGTTGGCGAAGTATTGCGAGTGGGGACGCAACGGCTGGTCGAAATCCGACTCATCAATAAACTGGTAGAAGTTCTTAGGCCAGCGCCGGAAAGGATTGCCCCAGTAGCCGGCGGGCCGGTGCGCAACAGAAGCCGAAGACGTGACAATAAAGATAGACGCTCCCGCAGCCTTAGCCGCATCGAGGACGTTCTGCGTTCCATCAACGTTGACCCGCTTGATCCGTTCGTAGGTCCCCAAGAGACGTTCGCCTGTACCTGGTATTAGCTACGTGTTTTTAACGATGGCAATGAGGTCTTGACCTGGTATAATGAGGGCGGCCGTGTGGAATACGGTCAGCGGTAGCTTGGCTACGCTCGAAGGCCATGGCTTGTTAAACGCGGCCTGTGTCGCACTCGGAGATGTGATGTCAGCCTGCGCGAAGTCTACCTTGGCGGCCGCGCCGGTCATCATATCGGCTCTCTCCACTTTCTTGAAGTCGACAATCCGGATGCTCTCGGGTGGCTCGCCGCGCAAGAGCAGGTGCAACACCATCTGGCCGCCGACACCACCGGAGCCGCCCGTGATGACATAGCGCCTGTTGGCCTTAGGCGGGAGATATTTCGCCCAGTCGATCGGGTTCGCCTTGATGCGCTTATACGTGTCCTTGATCTCAGTATCTGCCCAGCGGTATGGAGATGCACGGACTGCGTCTGGCGGCGTCGAATTCATTACATTGTTAAGCCGCCATATGTATGCGACGCCAAGCGCAAACAGCACGGCTGCAGCCCATTTCACCTGCTGCGTTCCTGTGAGGCCATCCATCGTAGTATGTGTCACTGTTGGGGAGTCTGGACGAGATTCTCAGCACGAAATCAGCGGCATAAGCTGAAGTGGCTGACCTGAACACTACTCCGATAAAGTCGGGGGCATGCTTATTCCGACAAAATGCCACGCTGAACGAGGGATGCCTGATGGTACCTACCTTTCCTGGGTAAAGGGTCCGTTCTTTGTTTGATACGAATACGAGCGTACGTGGATCTACGAATTAAGCAAGCCAGTGCAACAATACGCAGTATAGAGAGAAACAGATGAGCCCAAGCGTAATTGAGATGTATGTCAGTTCCACCATACCTAATTCATATGCGAATTGTCGAGTTGATATGTCTTAACTGCGCCGACTGATTTAATATTACTTCAATGTGTGCAAATTGGCTTGAGAGTGCTTTTTGTTAGTCTAGGTAATTGTATTCTTGCAGAAAGTAGTTAAGGGCTATCACGAGTAAGTCACCTCCACATAGTATTTGGAAAAACTTAGTGCCGTCGTGTAGAAACGTATTTGAATGATTTATCTGAAGAACCTCGCTTTTTCGCACTGCTTTCTGCCACTTAGACTATGGTAGGTTCATAGAGCGGTAGACAGATCTTAGAAGTCAACTAGGAACCTCTTCGCTCAGTCTAGATTGACGAAGTGTCAGTCGTCCTAGGTGTTCGGTGTAGATATGATACAGCCAGCCCCCTTCCCATCCAACGGACTTTGGAGTCGTAGGCCTATAGATAATCGCACAAATCGGGATTGTTCCGATCAAAGTATAATTAAAATCAGAAGACTTCAAGAAAAACTAAACGGAATGGACAATCTGGGCCGAGTTGGTATCAATCCCGGTATGAGGGCACCTGGACTATGTTTGACTGTATACTCCATGACTATGCCCCTTTAGCTCTCTTAGTATTTAAGAATAACCATGGTTAAACAGAATGATGAAAACAACAACGGAGACGAATGAAGAACCGCCTTTAATTAGGTTTGCCCAGCCACCCCCTAGGCTGGACACAAGTTAAAGGAGACATACTTACTTCCTGAGAAATCATATTGAAACTCATGAAAATCTTTACACACGAGATACGTAGGTTAGGCGTAAACGCAGTCACGTGGGCGGTTCTATGCATCCCAGACCGCCGGCATGCTTGGCCCGTTATCCAACGTTGAAAGGCCGGGGCTCACATTTTAACCTGGACGTCTTATCTAGGCTTGCAAAAAGGATTAGTCAGCTGTACATGAGCCAGATTGCATAATAACGATGTGCTAAACTTTGCGAGAATGAAAACTGGTTGGGCTCATACTTTCAAAGTAATAACCTATGATGGGGCTTGGTTGCACACACATATGCACACATATGCATACGCTGGCAGTGTACATACAAGATGCCGACATATCCTTCCTGAACATTTTAAGCGCTGTTTTAATTCCTTCGAGACGTAACAGGGCATGCCAATGCACGTAGGCAAACACGCATGGAAACCGCGCAAGAATTTGTTGACCGGCTTCGCTTTTAGCGAATAAGATATTGTCCTCGATTAGAAAAAGGAATTGGTCGCGTATCTTCCTATATTATAAAGTTAGGTAGTGACCAACGGCAGCATTCACACTAAACTCTTAAATGTAACGTATAAGTTACATAGTATATGTAATGCAGCTCGTGGGATGCATGGTAATCATTAAGACGAAGGCACTCTTGACTCCCGGATATAGTCACTGGAGGTCGCGAATACCAGTGTCTCTATTAACCAGGGCATGATGTGATATCAGAGGGAGCGGCAACCCCTGCTTTCGGAAAGCACTTAAAAGTTAAGAAAAAAAAGGTAACACAAGACAGAAAACGAATGCGTTGGGATGACCTCTCCCGTCATACGCCGTATACGGAAAAGTAGACGTACGCCGTATATGGAAAACTAGAGGTAGATCAACACACACTGCTGTATTGGGGGAACGGGAAAAGGGGGAAAGATTTCCCAATGCATGTAGTGTGTAAGCAGACAGGTTAACGATTCTGATTCGCTACTGGTTATTTTGAGCAGATTTGAACCAACAACGGGATCGATTGTATAGGAGCAACAATGGTTCATTTTGGTACAATGTTACAGGGGTATAGACCGTCACTTAATTTTTTCCCCCGCCAATATCTGCAGCGCTTCAGTTCTGTCACAGTTCATACTGCTCGCTATTCCAATTATGGCTTCTTATCATTGCACACAGAGGGACGTCCTATCTATACTAACACATTTTCCCTTGCTAGCCAATATCTCTGTGTTGCAGCCTTCTAAAAAAGGATTAGTTTCGTTACAGCTTCAAGTCTTGCGGAACGACTAGAGTAGTTCATATCACGGCCTCTGAACTTTCCCCCTAGGGATTATTAGTTAAGAGCCTCTCTCCCTACTTACCCTCTTTAGTATCTACGGATCCTAAACTTTATTCAGTACGCACGACAACCCCTACCTAATCATCATGGACTTAATAATGTTGGTGGTAGCGGCCCCTATAAGCAACAATACCAAAACGGATTAGTCGTAATTAGTATATTTCAAACTTATCACGAATCTCTCCTGAAATTTTCCATCGTTCTATACACTCACTGTTCATCATGCCAGCAACATAACACTCTCCTATCAAAATGTATCAGGATCCTAACAGACGTATTATGACAGGAACCTTTGCACCTAAGAGGATCACGACGTTATCGTCCTCCTTCATAAAGTCTGGCTGTTACACGCGCTGAACCTGCTGAACACCTTGTGCTATCTCCAGACGCGTAGTTTGGTAAGACACTTGAACCGTACTACGCTGGACTAAGATCTATTAAGACTGTCTCGCGTATCCAGAAGTGAAACTATTCAGCCCTCGCTAATTTGGGACATATTAGCAGACCCCGGAGGTTAGGAAGCCCGAACCAATTGTATATAAACTCAAGGACGGCCACCATGCTCGGCGCAAGCCCGGATGGGAGGCATGGATCTTTGCAGTCATAACAGATTATTGTATGCAGAATAGGGAGTCAACAACTCAGTTCCCAGCCCTGATACGAGCCCTTGTTATAAGTCCTTCCAGAGACAGACTGTTGAAATCTTGCCCAAAGCCCAAGGAAAGTAGCTTGTTCGAATCTGCACAGAATGAGAACACCTCTCCTGAATTCGAGATCTCGGACAAGGCTTTCGCCACGCGCCAATCAGGTACCTAGGAAGGCAAGGTCAGAGACTGCGTCTTAGAGCTGTCTACATGAGATAGAATAACTAGAGAGCCGTACTCCGCGATTAAAAATATGGCCAAGTCACGGTACACGGCTTCTAGAGGCTTATTATAATCGGGCTCCAATAGCATATGAAGCCCTTTAAGCTCTGAGCCCCCGGTTTCCTGAGCAAGTCCAAGAGCTGCATATAACCTATCGACATCCTGGCTCACGTGTCGAGACCGAAAGGCTTTTAAAAGAACTGGTAGCGGTACTAGTTTATTCGGGAGCGGATGCATCTGCTATAGCATTAAGGCGCTAGTAACAGGTAAAAGGTCTTTTGGGTCGTTGAGGACATATCTCATCGTGCGAGGCATTGCACCCTTCGCCTCGAACTGCGTAGTAGCTCTCCCCACAGCGTCCCAGTCCACTACGACACTCGGGGTCAGTAATGTCCATTTGAAACACGATCTGGAAACGTTTCGGTACCGCTGGAGATTCTAGAGTGTATTTTCGGGTCGAGAATGAATCTTCATACTCTAAAAGTCGCTGACCCAAGAAGATAAGAACTCCAGAAAACGCGTATTACTGTCCCAATTGCCGAGAACGACGACGGCTTTACGTGCCATATCCTTCGAAACCAGGGGTTCGACAGAAAATCCCTAAAGGCCTCCTACTCTCTTGCCGAGAGCGGAGGGAGTCCGTACACTGGGTTTCTATGTTCTGAATCTCCCAAAGGTCGAAGGGAAACCAACGAACTCGGTCAGGCTTCCGTATTTCTCAGAGTTTAAACGATAAATAAGAGAACAACGGGCATACTACCATACGTTTCCAAGTGGTGTCGCGGCGCCAAGGCGGCGCACCTGTGACACCACGGGGCCCCTCTAGGCCACTAAATAGGGGTCTGTCCCAGTTTATGCCAACAGAGTATACGGCGCCAAAACGTCAATGACGCGTGTGCCTCACGATCTAGAACAGAGGTGGAAGTCGCGGGGTTTTGCTCTTTGCCAAGCTATATCTTTGCGGTAGAAGCTGTCTGATATAACTTACGCATCAGCTTCACCTAGTTTGCTCTCTCGCTCAGATCATTTTATGCAGATCGTGTCAAACATAACAGGTATTCGTAGCAACATCGTGTTTCGCTTCTGTTCGTACCGGTCTCTGCAAAATGAACGCCAGACGCGGCGACTAGAGTGGAGGTCATGTTTGGTAGACCACGTCTGGCGTGATTCCCAGCTAGGCAGCAAGCGCAGGTATTTCAGCGCTTCTTGGAGATTCTGTGTGACTTTCATACAAACTCCATTGAAAAGAATAGGGTTAGGCGATAAAGTCTCGCCCCAGACATAGGATAGGGCTTCGAAGTCCGGCGCGTCTTCAATGTCGTGGACTGTGGTCAGTACACATTCTATCTACTCATCTAGAAGCCCAGGTACGATCTCGAGCAGCCGAATTGGCTTCTACTATAGGGGACGATGTATGCTCTCACTGTCTGTAATCTCCGTGTTGTTGCTTGGTGAAAATAGACGGTTCGGTACCTGAGTGACATAGTGAAACTGAAATTCAATACTACATGAATGCGACGTATATATTAGATTAATTTATTACGAGAAAGGGTTAGCTAGGGGTAGGTATTAGCTCTCTTGCTATAACCACTAACCTAAAGAACTCTAGGACACGTCGCTACATACTCGTTTACAACTTCAATTCTATAAACATGGTTTTCTATTATCCCATGTCAGTCCTGTTGTTCAGCTCCTTTCTTGTACCATGTAGGTTCCAGTTCGTATCTAAATTCTAACCTAAGCGTCTAGCAATTTATGGACAGTGTTATTTGTAGGAAATTTATGATTGTGAAGCCACCACCTTGGAGAACTGTGCTTACCCCCCCCCCCCCCGGGAATAAAGAGCGCGACTGATAACCAGCAATGAGTAGCGGCCCAGGGGAACCGCATGTGAAGATGTGGAATCTCCAAGCAGCATGGACCTGATGGTAAGACGCTGGGGATAGTTTACGAAGAGTTAGCTAATAACGGAAGTCACCGTGGTCAGCTTTGAAGAGAGGGATTGCACCAATAGCGTTTTGATAAAATGAGCGATAGGAACAACAGTGCTCATGAGAGTGCCGGAGTTTCCCCAACGTATCGAGTACGGCAGGGCTTGAGAAAACCCCCAAACGTATAGTATGCCGAGTGTAATACCTACGAGAACCCCAGCCCTATAGTTTTGTTAGTGATATAATTAGATGTATTATCGAGGCCTTGGATTTTTTTCCTTTTCTTAGTTCTTGAACTCCTGCAGCTATCTACTCAGTTACTGCAGGGACCCGTTGAGGCATGGTGGTGAACTTGCTGTAGAGGTGAGTCGTTTTCGGCCATCCCCCTCAAAGTAGAGGAATCATCTAGATCGCCATGAAATAAATGTTAAATAAACTATCTGTTTATGTAAAAGAAAACATATAACGGTATGCTGAGCTCTCATATTATCAAGCGATTAGGATAATTATAAGATACTTATTATTTATTGTAGTTTTAACTTTAAGAGGTATCTCATCGAGGTAAGAAGAAATAACACACTCTTTATACTTGCAATCCTTCCAGTTCAACCTGTGTTGAGGAGCTGGCCGCGCAACGTACATCTGTGCCAAAGAAAATACGAAGACAGAGGCAATTTCTGGCCATGCAGCTCTCCTCCCACCTTTTCTATTTCACGTAACCACTGGTATGTTTTGACGAAAAACCGCTCACTGCTGACCGTCATACAGGGTAGTCGAGTGAAGGCTACGGCTGTGAATTTACCACCCTATATTTGCCTTTGACCGCGGTCGTGACCAATGAGACCTCTAACTTCCCCTCCTACCCATCCTGAAACCTGTAAGGTCCTGGTATATATCAGGTTTCCGTTATGTTGGCTTCTATCGTCTCGGGGTATGTGGTTAATCCAGTTGTAAAGGATAAGCGTTTCTTAGCCCCTATTTCGTGAGACTTTTAATGTGAACCATGCCTCATGCCTTTTATTCATCTCCTTTCCCTTTTGATAATGGAATCGACTAGTATTGATTTACCTGAAATAGTGGTCAAAACTGAAACCACATCCTTGAAAGCTTAAATTCAGCTTGCTTTGTTTGCTTTTGCATATCTTCTAGTTTTGGCATCTCCCAGCCTTATACTTTGTAAACTCGACAATTTGCACTTTCAATTCTTACCTTCCTGCCTCTCTATTAATAGCATTGCATAGCCTGCCAAGCTACGTTCTCGGTAGTTCAGCCACATACGGTAGATATCTGACCAATACATCTTGAGCCCTTACGCCCGATGGTGTGATGCTATGTATTTCTCCTTTTTGTGTCATTGCCAATCAGGTTTCCCCTTACCAAGCAGGTGCAGCTCGAAATCCCCTATCTGTCCCAGGTCATGTTGAATTGATAAAAAAGGAAAAAACTGTAAAAATTATTAAACGAGACTATCTTTACTTTATTTCCCCTCTGATGCTCTATATAGTTTATGTAGATCCCGCTGCCTTCGGATTTTCCCTTTCAACAACCACCCCCGTGTTTTTCGGCACCATTCGAATGTACACATGATTGAGAACCTTTTTAGTCCCTTTACAAACACCCGAGAGGATTAGGAAACATGATCTACGAATCGTGGTTTTCATATGGTATTCATCGCCCTTACCCCTATCGATGGTTCACGCCTATTGTTATTGTTGGCGGCCTCGTGGCTGTCGTCGTTTTCTCGATCATCAACATAGCCTCTAGTGGATACAACTCAACGGTGCTCTACAGCTCAGATCCGAATGCTACCGTGACAGAGAACTGGTACAAGGGCCTTCCCCTAATCTTCGGCAATGCGATAAAACCCTCCTGTCAGCCTAAAGAGATATTACCCAACGAAGCGTTCCAGACAAACAACTCGGCTCTCACCTATACGTTAAATCAGGTCACACAACGCTCCTCAGGTTCTGGAAATTTCGATACTTTCGCTCCAACTTTCATATATAGCAACAACTACCTGGGTAATTGCGATGTACATGAAATCCAGGTACTCGTTAGCAGCACCGACCTAACCGCAGCTCAATCCGGGTTCAGCGCCTGGGGCACGACGGTACAAGGTCGCGTTTCGTGTGTTCTTTCTCTCAAAACTGAGCCTCTAAAGGTCGACCTCACTGCAAATTATAACCTAATACCGGAGACGGTATCAATATTGAGTGGCTTTTCGGTTTTCAACGGATTGAACAGGACCGCTACACCTAGCATGTTCTGGGCTGAATGCCTTTTAGCTAATAACTGGGAAAACTTGACCCGTACCCTTAATCAAGAAAACAGCTTTCACTACTCATCGAAAGGCACGATCAGCTTCACACATTCGGCATTGACGAAGAATGTGACTAGCCTTGACTACTTTCTGACAGATTTACGGGTCCTCAATCCAAGCAACGACACATATTCTATTTACTACACTAAACCTAACATGACTACGAACTCGGTCCTATCTGATTATGGCGACTTCGTAGTCGCCACCGACTCGTTGGCGAAGGTCATGGAGGCAGCAATCATGACAGACCTGGCACAAACGTCTTGGGATGTCGACAATATTTTCACTAGCCCGGAGTTGTTAAGGACCTTCTTTAATAACCAATCGTCGCAGTATTCGGGTTATCTACCCGGTTTGGCCATAGGGGGGCCTCAGGACTTCAGCGACGACATCCCCCTTGGTTTCGTGCCCTCGGTCATTTCTACTACATACCTTTGCGAGGTGCCAATGCGGAAAGGCTGGGCAAACCTAATCGTTTCTCTGATTGTGGCGGACCTAGTATTTTTGAGAGCGCTTTGGGCTGTGTTTTGTTTTATTGTTGGGCATTTCCAGTCACGTCATTATCCAGACGCGAACTCATGCGAAGGTTGTAGGAAGATTTCGAACCTAGATGAGTATCACAGTATAAACATTGCTGCACAACAGCTGGATTAGGTACTATAGGTTTGTCTGGTGTTAGTTAGCCCGGATGATGATTGTAGTGATGTTTTCTTACTCGGTTATTGTACCAAAACCGAAAACACACTTACTTAATTAAGTCTAGAATGAGACTTATTATAAGTGACCTATCTTTTGATAAACTTCATATCATGATCCTAGTACTAACCGGTGGTAGATTTACGACCCGCTAAGAGACCCCTTGTTGCATCCCTTCTTTCTTCGGTACATATGAAGTGATTGATACGAAGTGTTGCCCTGAAGCTCTTAGGTAGTGCTATATAAAGCACCTAGTGTCGCCCGGTTACTAAGGTGCCTTGGCGGAGCTGAATCAGCTACAGGGCTTGCCCACTAAATGAATGATGGTGTGTTGATTGTAGAAAGGCACTATCATCGGCTTCTACATCAAATTTGTACTTGCCTAGGACCTACCCAGGAAGTGGGGGGACTTTGGGGCTCTACATTACTGAGTAAAGCTAGAGCGTTGAAGTTTCCCCAGCCCTTTGATCCACCTGAACTTTGTGGCGCATGCCAGAATGTACCTATCCTTACTCCCCTTACTTAGGGAGGTAAGGGTTAGCACTAAGCCGTACCACAACAGACCTGATTAACCTATTGCATCGACGATCCGCTTTCGCGTCAGTGCAAACATCACCAGTGTAACCAGCGCCTCGATGCTTCTTTCGAACACTTCGACATTCGTGATGCTGCAAGACTAAGTTGCCTTTCGATGTTTACAGGGTCACTTATAATAATGTGCCTCGAAACCTCTTTGCAGTTTGAGGATAGAAGGTATTGGCGACTTCCCACTCTTTTGGGTGAGACAGCATTAAATAAGCGGCAAACGCAAAGTCGTGGTGGCTCTTAAACGCGTCGAGCTCCGTTGAAGACTTTGTAGACAAGTCCTGATACTTGGAGCTCTGATCGCACCATCTACATACGTGGTCGAGACTGCTACCGGAACATCTGTCGGATTCGCTTGAGAACAAGTCGTCATGCCGTCGACCGTCAATCAGGACGAATGGGATTTGCCCCGACTACGAGCCTCAATAGGCTTCGAGGTAAGCTTCTTATGCTATCTCTTGTTCCAATAGCACTCTGGATCATAGCTGATCGTTTTCCTGTTGGGCTGCCAGGATGATTTCCAATACTTATCCTCAGATGATCAAGATACAGGTAGGAAACTCCATGAGACACGAAGCTAAGTGTTCTGACGGCGGCGGCAGAATTCTTCGACGTAAAATTCTACCCATATGCGGATGAGACGCATGACCCCGTTTTTGCCGCAGTCAGCAAGAAACATGTTCGTAACCCATAAATCACCTTGGCAAAAGCCCTATCTGATAGCGATTAGGTTGTCATATACCGACTTTCAAATAAGATAAACCCCCCATATGAGCTCGTCCAGCTGATTAGAGACGATGATGTAGGTCATCTGAGAATCCTCTCGATTGATCATCTTTGTAACTGTCAGTAGAAAGACGCGTTGAATTGTAGCTGCACCTGGTCCAAAGAGCCAGAGACAGAGGCACCCTGGTTATGCGTTGCTGGCCGGGATTCCAAGATTAAAGTGTACGATGTCATAAAAGGCACGTTGGTGAAGGTGAACCGTCGCCCTTGACAAAACTGCGTGATCTGTGCTGACGAGGATGGGATCGCGGCTAGGTCCTTGTTGGCCACGGGGGCGTGAGTTTACTAAATTCCCATTGAGTGAACACCGCTCATTCACAGTTAGGAAATAAACGACCTCGCCACATGTCCTACGGATAGTTTGTTGATTGCGTCAGCATCCGACGACACCACCATTCGCATTTGGAGTCTCGATCCAGCATGGGCAAAGCAACCATGCGTGTGTCTGCTTGCAGGAGAAGGCCATTCAGCACATCTTTTAACAGTGGTATGTTGTCTCTCTATTTGGGGCTGGTGTTCGTCTTGCTTGAGAGATTGAGACTGATGGATATTAAGGCTTTTCATAGCAGTGGTAGATATGTCCTCTCTGCCGGTCATGACAATGTTGTCTGCTTGGTATGTATGACCATAGCGCAGCGAGCTCGGAATAAGCGTTAACACCGTGTAGTGGACATTGCCTGATCTGCCACCACAGCAGAGTGGTAGGAACCCCCCCGAGCCCGTCGTAATCCATTATCCACACTTCTTTACGTCTGAAGTGCATAGTGGCATCGTCGACTGGTATGTTTTGCTATCGTGAAGTTCTCTAGGAATGCTACTAACGATTTCGAGTGTGGCGTTCTTTGGAGACCTCATTTTATCTCGGGCTTGTCACGAAGATATCATCGTGCTTTGGCGCATCGAGGGTTTCTCTTCCCAAGATCCGCCTCCTACTGCGTCCGAAGCCCCCACGACGAGCGATCCGGAACGATTAACTCGTTCTGCGTTCGCACCAGCGACAGCTTCGTCGTGCCCACCTCAGTATACCCGGTTGCTCCAATTCTATACACCTAATTGTGGTCACCAGTTTTACCTCCGCTTTAAATTATATCATAAGAAGGGGAAACACCCAGTTCTCGCCTTCGGCAATGCTCATTCAACCATTTTCTTCTGGGATCTCACACGTTTGCTGGGTTATCACGACTTCATAACTGAATTAAAAGATCCGGCTAGGGATCAGTTACAACCCATCCATCGTCCAGGATGGTTGGTACCCATTCAACACAGGCATAAGGGGGATGCCGTTAACAAGCTTAAAGATGCTGCAAGCGATAGGGACTCGGTGTTCTCAGGCCGTACGGGTAGTGTAGATGCTGAGACTCACGTCGACATCAACGCTGATTACGGACAAGAAACTCTTGAGTCGTGGGAAGGCAAGTATGACTTGACTCGTGTGGAGGAACCAGTCAGAGCTCATGCACAGAGCAACATCACTGTTAAGGACTTTGTTGGGCGCCAAGTTGCGTGGAGCGCTCATGGTGACTGGTGTGTGGTCGTAGGAAGTAAGAACCTTGCTATCGTTCTGCAGCGCTGGGCCAAGAAGGAAAACGTGAGCGATGCCCACTAAGTCGAATACTCTTATTAAATGGCAGAGAACTAACTCACTCACAAGATGCCACAAGCCTGTGACATCTCTGGTAATGATAAGACAAAGGAAGCAACATGTATATAGGTGGTACCACTCGATGGAGAGATGTTTTCTGATCCTTGCTCAACAGTAAACATACCTATCCAGATACACGGTTGGCTAATACGAAAAGTTCCTGGTATAGTCACTACCCATGCCTTGCTAAATCATAGCCTAATTGTAGTAGCCTAACAATGTCCTGGAAGCAAATCTAGCATACAGCCCCCAAAAATTATACTAGCTTCGACCAAAGCTTCAGACGCGGATATTGCATGCGATTTCATCGGAAACCCCTTACTAGATTAGTTTCTAACAGCTGCGACTTTCGAATCCCCGGGCGACCTCGGAATGCCGCTGTTCTTGGTAAACACGAACATTCGGGATGCTTGGTGCTAGTCAGCTTATATGATTACTGCAGTCTTATGATTTCTACCCAGCCAAGAGTGTCCTTGGAACCCAAACTCATAGTGGCCAAATCCCGCAGGAAATCTGATTCGCCCGCAGCTACTGCCGTTAGCTTTAGTCTAGGCTGCTCGTAATAGCCATAGCTCGAATACGGAGCCACTTCAGCTAAGGCTGTAAGGCGCTATGCAGCATTGCATTCAATTACGTATTCTAGCTTGGCCGGCTCATCATATAGAGCGCGCCGAATGTCACGGTGGCTCCCCTTGCGGCATTGGTGCTGTCTTCACTTTTTGCGGGGGGTAATTCCGGGGACGTCCATAGAACTTGGGGATAGCCTTTCAAATCTCACGTGGATTATGTCCCAATTTTTACTTGGCGGCTCAGTTAGGACCGGGAGACTCTCTTCGTATCAGAGTGATCCTTGTGAGGCAGTTCCCGGGGTTCGTATTATTGTCCGCTAAGCAGGTCAAGTGACATGGATCTCACGCCGCTAGTGGATGATGGCTTAGAGGGTATAGTACAGTCCTGAATATCACGGCTACTAAGTGAGCTCGAAATATCATCATCGTAATTGGGCCTCCTCGCCTGATGATCGGAGTGATTCGATGAGTCCACCCCCTCAGCCTCACGCAAGCTACCAAAGCTGAACGAGACCTCTTACAGCTTATGGCCCGGCAGGCATGCGAGGCGAGTCCTGCGATTGAATACGGCATCGTGTAATATGGCGGTTTCGAGCTTAGGATGAGTAGCTGATCGTATTCCCGAGTATAAAAAGTCCAGTTGTCGCCCAGGGAAGAAAATCGCAACATCTGCAGTCTTCATCACAACATCATACCGATAGACCTCCCACAGTTCCCTATTCAGACCAAAACTTGAACAATCAGTTCTCTCAATCTTTTCATTCGACAAAATGAAGTTCCTCACTATCGTCTCTCTCGCTGCTACGGCCCTGGCCGCCTCGACTACCTTAGACTCCCGCGGAGGAGCTCAATGCAGTCCCCCGTCGTATGCTTGCAAGCCCGACCACTTGGGATGGCTCGTTTGCAATGTTGACGGAACCTGGCTGGTTAGTCAACCAACCTCCCTGAAGAACTTCACGTTTCCCCATCGCATTCTCCTCCCTCATCTAGTGTTGGAGTAATAGTAGCACTACATGCCTTAAGAATCATTGCATCCAGAAGCTAACATTCCATCTCTTCTTTACTAGGATGCCGGTGTCTGCCCCAAGGGAACCAAGTGCACGCCCATCAACAACCTGCCTTACTGTGTCTAATGCTCCTGAAAATTTGGCGGCTGCGGGGTGTTGATTAGGGGAGAGGCGAAGAATTAAGTCCATGTATGCTTGACACATGGGGACGATCCTTTTTTTTATCATTGTGCTTTATATAGACAACACACTCTCTCATTGATAATAAAAACAACTATCATTCTTCCTCCTGACTATTGACTAGCTTATGAAGGTCTTGTAAATCCTTATTAGCACGTGATGGTATGATATCAAGCTCTCTGCAAACTTAGCTAGGGGCTTACCAGTTTCGCACATTGATACGGAATACTCTCTCATATTACCACCGGCATATTCCGCATGAGGTCTATAGTCAAGGAGTCCTCAATCATTCCACAATCCATACTTACTTGATTATGTGAGTAACTGAGAAGACATCGTTCCTAATATGTATAGGATGTTTTATACTTTGTATCGTATAAGCTACCTTTTCTTGTCGAAAGCCATGAGCTAGAGTGTTTCTAATAGTTGACTTTATGTAACTTGTAGATATGATTAATATTAATCTATTCGTAGAGAAAACCCTCGACACGTCGAATGGTTCGTGGTAGCTCAAGTGCGTTGAGTGTCCCTCCAGTATTAAAACCAAAATCCCAAGCTTGGAAAAGGATCGAAATGAGTCATATATATTCTAATCAGTAGAGGGAACAAAACAAGTCAAGAAATAATGAAGCCGCGATTGGTTTCATGAAAAGGTAGTCAACGAATTTGATTCGTTATATTTGGTGAGACAGTTGCTTTGGCTATTTTTTCAATAAGGGGAAACCAATTATTTAATACGAAATGTACGTTGTGATCAAGAGTTATTAAATAATGACTTGAGCCATTGCGAATAAAAAGAAAGAGGTGATCATCTTGGTGCGCGGAGTGAGACGCAGCTTCTGGAAAGAAGGAAAGCTAGGCATGCATGATTAACGTATTTAAGACAAATAACTAATAGCATGTCTGCCCTTGTGTTCTTGGTTTTTTTCTTATATTGCCGAATCATTTGAGTATATAGATAATCTGTAGTGAAGCAGAAATTGACACGCAGCCCACCGAAATGGGTAAGATATATATACTGTTCATCATACCTAGCTGCAAATGCAGAGCCTTCCATATGAAGATGCAACTTCAACAGATTTAACAAAATGTAAATAAAACTCTATTAGATACCATGCTATACTAGAGCCGGCGGTTGTCACAATGTGTGACATCCCACGTGGATGCAGGTATTATTGACGTCACCACTCAATAAGTCTTCTAAGTGCTGCGCGCATCACATATATCGTCATACCTTAGGCTACCAAGGGAGGTAGTGTTTGAATTGAATTGATCTTCGACCTTCCAGGTTAATTCAGTTAAATAGTGCTTTGAGTAAAACGCCTGCAACCCCTGGGTCAAAGAACAAATACCCTGGTACTAATCACCTATTTCAAGTATACATACAGAAACAATATCAAGCTTCACAATGGCAGAAACTCGTGATTTTTCTGCAGAGAAGCTCTTCAATGTCAAGGGTTTTGTGGCCGTCGTGACCGGCGGCGGCACGGGCATCGGGCTAATGGCGACCCAAGCCCTCGCCTCGAACGGCGCCAAAGTCTACATCACGGGAAGACGCACGGAGGCACTGGAGAACGCGGCCAAGAAGCACCAGCCCGCGGGCGGCGAAGGGCAGATCATCCCGATCGGGCCGTGCGACGTAACGAAGAAGGAGGATCTACAGCGTCTGGCGGACGAGATCGGCGAGAAGGAGAAGTGCATTCATCTCCTGGTGTGCAACGCGGGTGTGTCGGGCCCCAAGGCCGAGCCCGAACATACGGACGCCGAGAGCCTACGCTCGCGCCTCTGGGATAACGAGGAGATCGGCGACTGGCAGGACACCTACCAGACGAACGTGACGGCCGTGTACTTCACGACGGTGGCGTTCCTGCCGCTGCTGCAAGCCGCGATGCGGCCTAAGGGTCCGCTCGAGCCGTACTCGGCCTCCGTGCTGACGATATCCAGCATGTCCGGTATCATGCGGCACGCGCAGGGCCACTTCAGCTACAACACCGCCAAGGGCGCCACCGTCCACTTGACTAGGCTCATGTCCGCCGAGTTCCAGAAGGCCGGCATCCGCGTCAACTCCATCGCCCCGGGATACTTCCCCAGCGAGATGACGGCGAAGGAGAGCGACGAGCGCCAGAAGAGCCACGTGGACGAGGAGAAGATCCAGGAGAAGGGTCACGTGCCCCTTGCGCGACCCGGAAGGGAAATCGAGATGGGCATGTCTGTCTTGTATTTGGCGAAGAATCAGTATGTTAATGGGGAGATCATTGCTGTAGATGGAGGCGTTTTGAATGTCCTTGCCGGAAGGTGAAATGGAGGAGGCTAGGCTGTGGCTGGAGTCCTATTGCGGCAAGAGAATCAGCGGCTTTATGAAAGACTATTCACCGTGTTAGCTATGTATTCCGACGGGACATGGGGCGATCTGTAATTAGATGACTTAGGCGTTTGATGGGAGTATGGCAAATGACAAAAACTGAGCGATTCTAAACCTTCAGCTCCTCTAGCTAGGCGCTACAAGAGTTCAACCTAACTATCTAACTTATTGTTAACTACCCAGGTATTTCACACCACTAGGAAATAGCACCATTCAGAGCCATCGATATGGTCCTAGTGTAAACTGTAAAGACACGCGTACTATCATCGCGCCCTACCTAGGTCGTCATCATCAGCGTTTCTGCACGTATGGGGTAGCAAGCCTACTTGTTCAGTAATTCATCTGCCTCGAGTACCTCGAGCGTACGCTGTTCGGTAATTGTATATCCCATCTCTTCCGCCATATTTCTCAGGAATGGGAAACGAAATCTTGCTAACTAGCAATGCAGCTATAGGTAGAAAAAGCTGACACAATATCTACCCCGTGTTGAGTCTCCCAAAGATGCCACGCATACCAAACTCTAGGCACCAAAACGTGCATTTATCTCCGATCCAGTACGTATTCCCAAGTCTTTCGTTCTTCGCGTGCCAAAACTTTGAGTCCCATCACCCGACGTACTCGCGATACCCCCAAGAGCGGCATTAGACATTTGGTATAGTTTAACAGCTCAGTTGTCTTTAGGGCGGATTTTGTTGCCGCAACTGGTGAATTTGTCGGCACATTTTGGTTCCTGTTCTTCGGGTATGCTGGCCAGCTCATGGTCTATGATCAGGCCGTGAGAACGACAAGTCTAGGTCCTTCGGTGACTATATATACTTCATTCGCATGGTAAGTAGGAATAGAATATATCTGTCGTGAGGCTGATTAACGATCGTTCAGTACGTAACTTCCAGATCTGTTCTCGCCTATTGTTTAGAGGGTCGCCACCTCACTCCATTCATCCCTATATGAGATGTAGTTATCCTGCTGGATTGCCGAATAACATTGAAACAGATGGCTTTTCTCTGCTCGTAACCGTGTGGGCGATGTATAGGATTAGTGGCGGGTTTTTCAATCCAGCCGTATGCCACTTCAATTCGACACTCATTTGATGGGTACCTTATTGTCACTGACCAACATGAATCCCTCTGGGGACACTATTAGGTCACTTTCGGATTAGCTTTAGCTGGGCGTTTGCCTTGGCTAAGGACTGTTATCTTCATTGCTTCGCAGCTAATCGCATGTATGTGTGCTGGTGCAGTTGTGAAGGTCCTCTTTCCTGGTGACATCGCAGCGGTGAACACGACGTTGGCACCCGGTGTCAACGTCGCACAAGGACTCTTTGCCGAGATGTTCTTTACATCGTACCTTGTGTTCGTTGTTTTGATACTTGCGGTTGAGAAATCACGCGATACCTTTATAGCCCCCGTGGGAATCGGACTTGCACTATTTGTGGCTGAGATCCCGGGTTCGTATGCACCAGCAGTGATTTCCGATGAATGCTTCGCGGAAAACAAAAGTTAATTGGATGATAGGCGTACACTTTACTGGGGGGTCTCTGAATCCAGCTCGCAGCTTCGGATGCGCTGTTGCAGCACCCAGTTTTCCTGGATAGTGAGTAATTCTCAGCGTCATCTCTTTTGCGGGCGAAACCATGGTCTTGAGGCTTGTCAACAACTTCGAATGACTCACACATCACGCTTAGAATAGCAGTTACTGACCCCGAATGTCATAGCCATTGGATATATTGGGTCGGGCCTGGTCTAGGCGCAACCATAGCTTCAGGTTATTACCGATTTGTCAAGTTCTGTCATTATGAAGAAGCGAATCCGGGCCAAGATGCACCAGCACCTGAATTTGCGACAGCAAGAATGAACGGGGTGGGCGAAATGAATGGTGTATGAAAAAGGATTGTGGTTCGTGGTGACTTCTATGAGGAATCGACGTATTGGCAGGGCTTCAGGTGGATTGCTTTGTCAAACGATGAGACCGCGAAATTTGCTAATATTTACTTTATACCCCTTATGATGTTGAAAAACGAGGTTTTTTTAATGTTTAATTTTTAATTTTTTTTTGGGTAAAAAAATAGATGAAAACCTTTGATGTGAGTCGAGGTCTAGAATCAGGTATTGAGTACTCAGTAAGCTCCAGAAACAAGAGAGTACCTATGTAGAGACGCACGGACCAGTCTAGCCTAGGGAACATTGAGTCATAGTGCATTGGAAGGAAGAATAGTCACATCATCCTCATCCTCAGAATTTAGGCAAGTACACATAATACATATTGGACTCGATAGCATTTATAAGGCAAGCCGACCTCCTTTTGCGCCTCATTTCTGCGATCTCCTTCGCAAGACAGCAGAGGCAGATGTCGTCCATCCTCACCACCCTCACCTGTTATGCCTAAGAAACGACATCAATCCAAGTATTCTAAGCCTCCGTCAGTCGCACCGGCGTCCTTAAGCCTCTCGTCTCCATCGCAATCGACGTCGGGTAGGCTGCCACCATTCCCTGCCCTCGCTATGCTTACTGGCAGCACCTTAGGATCATATGCATCCTCCCTCGATTTTCCTTCGGGAACTACATCGCCGCGAAGGGCTACTCCCTTTGCCCCCGAGCAACAGCTAGCTGACTGCGATCCCCTGTTTCTAGAACACTATGCCCCGTCCGTTAACGAGCTGCTCGCAAACCTGCGCCGCAGCACCTTAAACTCCCACTCCGCCCAGACTAGCTCCGGCTCCAGCTCCAGCTTGTCGGCTGCGACCACTCCGAGCGTGCCACCGGCGCTTCGTCATATACTCCAGCTTCCCGAGCCTCCCGCTCCAGTACCCCGCCGCCCTCAGAGACGGGATCCCACAGGCCATCGCTTCCCACCAGGCCCGCCGCCCCCACGCAGCTGGGTTGCCCTATCGCAGTCACGGCACGCAACGTCTTCTTCTAGCCTTGGGCATGATGCCACACACAGTCGTATTAGATACTGGCCCATGCCTGGGGCCTATGCGCCGGCTGAGGGAAGTCTTGTGGACTTGGTTCTGCGACGCATGGCCCTAGATTGGGCCCAGCAACGTGACTGGAATCGTTTCTATCTATACACGCTACCTAGCCGATTACGGTCAGCACTATTGGCCCAGGTCTCGGAAATCCACGGCCCCGGGGTGTCACTAATGGATCTACGACTCGTTCTATCAGGCCCGTCGGAGAGCGAGCTAAGCGAATATGGATTAGAACCACCTGATGTGAACGTGTTAAACTCCGATATCTTTAGTTTGGACCTGACAGGCTCACTCGGCAGGTCGCTAACCATAAAGGAACTATACGAGCTTCTTTTTGGTCCAAAAAAGGCGACGATGCCCGCCGACAATGTTGTGCAGGATTCGTGGGATTTACCCGCACCGACAGTGGGACCAGTCGAATTACTACCGAATTTAACACACCTATCGCTCGCTATAGATCCAGGCTCAACGCTATTAGTGTCTTGGAAGCAGCTTCTATCGCTTGCCGGGAAGCTTCCTCAGCTTACACAACTAAGCTTGGCCGGGTGGCCGGAACCTTCACTCACACCAAACGCCAAATTCGCCAAAGTCACTTCGCCAACAACTGGGTGTAGCGTTCAATATGGTGGCACCGGGCCGTATAGTCATGTTCTTGACGGTGACTGGATTGAGGCGATTCTCGTTTTAAAGCGGCTAAGTCGGCTTCTCTACAGTCTTGAATATCTGGACCTTACCGGGTGTGGTGACTGGATTCGTGCTCTAAGGGAAGAGTCTGATGGCGAGTTTAGAGTGGATTTTGTAGACTGGACTGGGGATTGGGGTAAGGTCACAACGTTGCGGCTTAACTCGGGATATGGTCTAGCAGAAAATCCATCCCATGCCGAAGTGTTTCGGTTCTCTGACTGGATTGATGAGGCAATTGCGGTAGAAAAGCACATTCGGGCGCAACGCGCCGGCCGAGGTCGGTGGATCACAGTCGAAAGAGATACCCTCTCTGACGCTGCCCAGACAATTGTAGAACGTGAAAAGCTAGCCAGTTCTCTAAATTAGCTGTAACTACAGTAATTTAATATTGGATAAACTCTTACTAGAAAGTAAAATGTGGATTATACCTGTCTTTATATGTGGCCAACTCAATATCTTCTACAAGTATTACCTAGACCATTCAAACCAATATCTCTTTGTTCAGCTCGAATACAAATTAAGTATTAATAACGTAAATATAGTAGTAGTAGCAGTAGCAGTCACCGCTGCCGATTCGTCAAGACGATTACGGGAGAGGCTTATGTTTCAGATTTCGCGATGCTGTGAATTAGATGAAGCGTGGCGGCTCTGGCTTATCCCTGTCCCGGGCGCTTAAGCCGCAGGTTTTAGTCTGCGCGGCAGTATGACTGGATGCTAGGACCTGACATTTAAGCCCCGCGGGGTCAAGGTGTGCCAAAGGGATCCCTCAGTTGCCACAGTATGACGCAATGTCTCTTTAAAAGCCAATCAGCATTGTCGCTTCTTTCCCAAACAGGCATATATGAAGAATACTTAGGTACTTAGAGATCTAAGTTGTATGACGCCAACATTGCTCGACAATGAGAGAAATGAGAAGTAATTTTCTTCCTGCTTCCTCAGCTTAAAAGAAAATTGAATTTAATAGTTGATTATAACACCAGATGCTTCTTAATAATTCATATATTTATATGTTACTCTTAACCGAGACGCCGGGGTCCAGGGACCTTCCGGCGGTAAATAGGCGCCAGCTTCCATTTCGACCCTTGTCGTTGTGAACTACCTAGCTAAGCCTGTCATTGTTTTCACTCAGTCTGGTACGGTAACATGTTTGTTGCAACGTTAGGTGCTTCTTGTCCAATTAAAGTTGGTCTTGGGGCCTTTTGTTATGTCATTTAGCACTCCCTTTCTTTGTCGCCCACACCCACATATCTACGTACATATGATACCACCCAACCCTCCACTACCTACCTCTTTTTTCCCTTCTACCATTTTTATCAAGGCATTCTTCTAACAACTGGTTGTGAGAAGCATTACAATTTAATTCTTTTCGTTTTTTTTCTTCTCATTTTTGATTCATTTAACAGTAGTAATCATGGTCGCCCCAAAACAACCATCGGTAGGCTTGTTACTACCGCCCGTTCTCATATCTTTTATTGCCTTCGTGCTGGTCATGATCGCACTCCTCGCTGGAACCGGGCCGCAGGAAAACTCTCTAGAGCCTTACCACATCATAGCGGTATGTTAAACTACTTGGATGGCAGTTTACAATACATAAGACTAACCAGAATACTCTAGGTCAACCTATCCAACTTTGGCCAAGACCTCATCGCGTCGTCGACAACATCCGATCCTAAGCCATCGGAGACTAAGGGCGGTAGTTTGTTCGACCAGATCGTGGATGACGCTCATGGCCTTGGTCAAGACATTACCGATGGCATCAACAATGTCACGAACGGGGTTGCCGACCAGATCACCGCGGAGCTTGGCATTTCGGAGTGGTATAGCTTGCACATCTTGAGTATCTGCGAGGGAATGTTTGCGCCAAATGCGTCGGCCCCAGAGGCGTCGTATAACGTGACCAACTGCACAACGCAACACCCGCGTACGTAGCCTTCTTGATAACGCTTTGAACGGATATAGTACTAACTGAATCATCTATAGTGAGGCTAAACCTTAGTGAGATCCTCGACCACGAGATCAAGGCAGGACCGCTAAACTTGAACGTCAACCAAATCCCAATTCCCGATTCCATCCAAAACGCCATCGATACTGTCAACGACGCGCTCCTTGCCCTGCTCGTTTTCTACGCACTAGCCAGTGGCCTGTCTGGGCTGCAGTTCCTGGTCAGCGTGGCGGTCTTGGTCCTATTCCGGAAGAAAGTCCATATGTTGATTGTGTGGGCCAACATCGCCATCTCAGGCCTCGGTGCCTTTTTTCTCCTGATCGGGAGCGCGATCATCACCTACGTTAATAACAAGGGCATCCAGGAAATCAACGATGCCGGCAAAGACGTGGGGATCTCTGGCATCAGAGGGTCCAAGCTTATTACCCTTTCTTGGGTTTCTTTCGGCCTCATGCTTTTCCTATCGCTCTACTGGACTCTTGCGACGCTCAAGTATATGCAGAGATGGATCATCATTGCCGACAACCCCCGGCTGCGCCGTGAAAAGATTTTACCATAGATGGATGCATCACTCTAAGTCATGCTGGTATGAAACTCGGCCGAATGATTGTTGAATGCGCTGGTGCGCGAAATGAGATGACTATCCATTCAAAGCGCAAGGTGTGGATTTATACCGACTTATGTACTAATACTTGGATTTCGACATTGATTTGGGGGCGGCGGTATTGGTTTTACTTGGCAAAGATCAATAGAGCGGATAGACATGGATGGACAGTTTGGCAGGCACAATTTGTTCTCTTTGGACTGCAAAAACAAAACATAGCGGATAGCTTATAATAATACTCTAATATTTGTCACATGTTAGTGGTATGTATCTAATTCATATATCGTCTAGCGTTACAGATCCAGTGGTACAGGTGCAGGGGTGATCTCATGCATTCATCCCAAACGTCAGGGTGTAGCTACTTGAATGAAGGCAGGAGTGATTGTCGTTTGCCCCCACCTACCTGTACTGCGTAGTGTAGGCAGGTGTAGGTTAGCTTGTCCCCGCGACTCATTTCGTTCCCGTCCTCTTTGACCTGCTCTTGATAAATCAAGTCGGTAGCCTCATAACCTCAATCTCAAAATCCCAGACAGTCTAATCACTCGTTCAAATCCGTGATCGCAATCGAAATCACAACCATAACCAGAGCGGTTCTTTAGGATATCCACGTTCTCCGCAACGCTTCCGTCATGCCTCTCTTCTATGCCTCGGCCAACAATGACGACGAGCATCGGAGCTTGCTCGAGCAAAGCGAGGAGCGGGCAAAGCGCATGTTCACCGGCTTCATTGACTTTGCGTTTTCTGGAAACATCCTAGAAATAGCATTTGGCTTAATGTCAGTCATCTACCTTTTCTTTTCCATATACGATGTGGGATGTGAGATTATTTGGAGCCTATTCCATAGTTCCTCGTCCCCTTCTGAATATCCCTGTTTACACCCACTATAACGTCCAGATGAGCTGTACTGTATACTACCTACCCTCGGTGCAGCAGATCCTACTGAGAATAACTTGATGCTGACAATGACGACGCAATCGAACAGTCTAGCCAATGCCTTCACGACTGTCACCACCTCATTCGTCAATGATATTCTTCTTCCGCCCTTGTCTGTGCTACTCCCTCTAAATCGCAACATGGACGAGAAATTCTTCGTGCTTAGGCCTGGCCCCAAATACGAAGAACAGGATGGCTACAACACGATTGGCCTCGCGCAGGAGGATGGTGCTGTAATCCTGGCCTACGGGTGCGTTTATATATTAAGTGAAAATGTTATTACTGCAATGCCAACAGCTACTGTCGTGTTAGTGGATTTATCCGACATGTCGTCAGCTTTCTCTGTCTCGGACTTATGCTTTACGTTCTCGCCTGCACCTACCAGTACTTCTCGAAAGACGACATCATCAAATACACTGTCAAATGTCGTTATTGCAAGAAACGCGTTAGCGCGAAGGTCCGTGACTAGGTGCACTTGTGCCTTGGTTTATTACTGACTCGTCTAGGCCACCCGCTGCGTCAACTGCACTAGCTGGCTCGACGGCCGCGAAGAGCGCATGCGCTGACAACTCCACTCTAATGTGCGACTACATCCGTGGGCTCCCAAGCTTGTGTTCCTTGTGCCTAGTCAATAGGCAGGATTTTATAGAAAGAGTCCCGGCCTATATCAATTATTTGCTAATGAAGTCGGAGTTTGGAGCAGTCTTAGGATTAATAACGGGCTTGATTTCAATCCCATTCTGTCGGCTTATTGCATTCATATACCCAGGACAGCAAACATGTATATATAGACACATATACAAACGCCAAGCTCGAAGCAGCAAAGGAAATGCTTTATACACTACCAGCATCGCGCTTCTTTTTCATGCATGGACCCCAAAACTTAGTCGGAGTACCAGTTGGCATAGGCGGGAACCCACCGGGGAAGCCCGGTCCTGTCGGCATACCACTAGGGAAACCTGAGGGGAAACCTGAAGGGAAGCCTGAAGGAAATCCCGTAGGGAAACCAGTAGGGAAACCGCCTGGGGGGACAGTGAAATTCCATCTAGGCGAAGTATCGACACCGCCTCCGTTGTAATACCAGGCACCCGACGACACCATAGCATTGTAATCAGCAGTGCCGTTGATACCAATAGTGGCCCACATGAGCAATCCATCATTAGGGTCCTCGCTCAACATAACATAGTCTAGGAAGGGATCATAATCGCGGCTCGCCTGCTGCGCTGTTAAGAAATCCTCTGTGTTGTGAGTCAATCGGAACGTATTTCGTGAATAGGGGCTCATGCCCTCGACAGCATTAATCAGCTCCTGATCGAAATACAGCTGCCCGACTGCGCAAATTAGAGTCAATAAGTGCCATTTCAAGCGTTATTCCGTGCAGGTTTGAAATACTTACTGTGGTTGACAGTCCCGCCCGTATACGTTCCGTTTTCGAGACGCTTGCCGCCACGGTTAGTAGTAACATGGATGTGATTCACGCGTCCTTGATAGTGGCCGGGGAATAACGTTTCGAAGCTCGCGACACCCTCGGCATCCGAAATCTGCACACCGCGTAGAAACGTTGTGTTCAGGCCTGCGCCAGCCACTACGCCTGAATATATACCCGATGCGTTCGCATGCCACAAATCGACGAGCATGTCTGGAACTGGAGCACAAGTCGAAACGTCGACTACAACCGCATAATCATTAGAAAGGTTTTAAGTCGAGAGGAAACGGGTAAGGGGGGTAAACAACTTACCAAACTGAAGGTCTAGATGTACCGGGATTCCATCCTGGCCCTCGACGATGTCGGAACGAATGAGTTCACCTCCGACCCAATACGGCCCAATGATGGTCTCTGGTGCAAGTCCGATGGTGGAGTTAGAAGCGAATATTGTGCTGTGCGGCGTCGTCTTTGACCAGTCGCTGTGCACATCTGTTTGATCGTGGCACGTCTGTAGATACTCATCCATGATATCTTGGTTCTGCCTGGCTTTCATACGTGCTGATTATCATAGTTAGTATCTTCAGCCGCCTCCTAGTAACGCATAAACGTTACGAGCCAAGGCGAGATAACCTACTATGCTCGATGTCCCGCTTCTCACGCAGCTCCGCCGCCTTAGCAGCACGTCTCAACGCCGCCCTTCGTGCCATCATCTGCCCGTTCGCGCTACTTTTGCACTTCGCTAGCGTTGCTTCTGCATTTCGGATCCCGAGCTCATTGTGGTGAAGGTCCCGTCGGCGTTTGGCTGCATCGTGGTGCTCTCCTGGGTGTGCAAGACCCGTGCCGCAAAGAACTGCGAGAGAAAGAAGCCGGAAGTTTACCATCGTTACCGTTAAACCAGGCTAGGCAATATGTCCGCAGGTAGAATCTTCTACTTAGAAGTTGCGAGACGCTCCCTTGCTCAACTTCAATGTTCCGGTGTCTTGGCCGAGCATTTATATAGGCATACTCTTTTTCTCAAGATTCTTCAGAGCAATTGCGGTTATTAGCCGGACGCATGTCTCAACCAATCTGAGTCTCTCCATATCAGCTTAGCCGCGACCGAGCCATTACGTGGACTCAGCAGTTCGCCATAGCTCTAACTGGCCAATCGATATTGGCTTTTTAAGGCCGTCAGCGGGCTTCCTCTCAAAAGGTGGCGCGACTTCATTTAGTCGCGACTACAAGGCCGCCTTCGCATCTGCCGGGCTCTGCTAGATACCATGATATGTCTGACCCCTAACAATACACGGAACGTGGGGGACGCACTTTTTAGGCGCTGCCGATGGACAAGCAATCTCAAGCTGACGTGTATGGGTCGATAGCTCTATGCTGTTATGAGCTAGGCGGCTGAATTGTTGGAGCCTTGTATACGGCAGTTTACCCCAGATTAGTTGCGGCGCTGATCACTGTCGGTATTAGCATTCGGTTCCAAGGCTTTTTCCCTTCGACACCCAAGACGTACTTTGTGTGTCTACTCAACCGAACAGCTGGTCGTGCCTCGGTCTGAACAGTGACTCGAATACTTCACACCAATTCTGGCAGAAATCGTTGCAACTGTATTCCTAGATTCGTTACTTGGTGGCCGTCTTGCATATTTGATAGTTAGATAAGCAAACTTTTGATACAATATGTTCTGACGACCAGGACGTTTCATTACTAGAGCTTTAGTATATGTTGGGATATATCTGAGGGATTCACTGCTGATCATAATCAAGTCTAGCTATATGGAAATTATCCCCACTCACTCCCGAAATAGTGAAAAGGATATCAGACAACTATGTGGCGATTACTTCGCTTATCTGAACTGTTGAGCGAAAAGTTCTAAGCTTCCCGGCTGCAAAATGGAAACAACTGCTACCAGTTTTCAAGGCAGGCCACTCAACTATTCAGGTTTCGACTCCCCCAATATGATGCTCAAACAATATAGTAATGGAGGCGAAGAGACATATGCAATACAGATAGAATACGGATCAATCCTCTGAATAGCTCTTTCTGTATAAGGTGGTTCTCAATTTCTATTATAAGCACAATACTGCATCAGAGGCTTTTGAGTATCTCATGAAATATCGGCGTTTGTCTTCTACTCCGAGCAGTTGAACACGAAAGGGAGCTTTTTTCGTACGCCAATTAGTTCGAAGGACTCAGAGAGAGATTCAGGTGCATGCCCTATTATTCGCTTGGATCTAGCTCGCTTATAAACGAGTTTTCATACGTTAATGAAATTGGGAGTAATACCTAGAGATCTACCATACGGTTGGAAGTCTATATATTAACTTGGAAGAATGGCAGCTCTTATGAGATTGTAATGGTGCGCAATTATCATTCTAGTTTGCTAAGCCTGAGACTGACGCTCGATTGCGCCCTCTTAGTTCGAAATTTTATTTGTCTTGACCTTCGCTGCTACAAAATTACCTGATAGAAAACGCAGCACGCTAGGATAAGTATAATGAGATATATTGTGAGTATGGGTTGTTCGCAGAGAGCTGAGTATTATATATCGTGAAGATCTTTAATAATATACGAAATATTTTTACTCTCCTTAATCTCTTGCTAAGGTGGGGGTTAACAAGAATTCCACACTACGTCTCTCAATCAGTGCTCATTACCCTCGATATATAGTTCAAACGAAACCCCTGAGTAGAAGGGGTTTTAGAGCTGCCTCCATGGCATGAATAAAAGTAAGGAGACTTGATTTGAGCATAGCTCATTCAAGAGCCGAAAAGCCTCCTAAACCAGCTGTCCTCTCTGCCCAGCAACTCTGCCGGATTCCCCTCTTCAACGACCATACCTCCATCTAGCACGATGACGCGGTCGCATCCCGTGGCTAGTTCACGATGATGTGTCACCATGACGACGGTATACGCCGCGAACTCATCCCTGAGCAGCTGCCGCACGCGCCGCGTCGTCTCGGCGTCGGCACTAGACGTCATCTCGTCGAGCAGAAGCAGACCGCCGTCAGCGCCCGTCCGTCGCCGTCTCACGCGGCGCCGCAGCACCAATCGCGCAAGACTGAACAGCTGCTTCTGGCCAGCGCTCAGCTCGGCTCCGCTGATGGGGGTGTCGAGCCCGCCCTTTTCCGTGACGACGGCCGCGAGATCGAGATCGTGCAGGACTGCCGCGCATTCGGCCTCCATTGCCTGGTCCCACGGGTCGAGATTTTGCCGGAACGAGGTCCCGCTGAGGAGGAACACGGGGTCTTGCGATGCGGAGATGATGCGCTCCCGGAGCGTCGCGTGGTCGATCTTATCGAGGGGTAGGTCGTCTATGAGGATACGAGGTACCTCTGGCTTGTCGCTTGGAACTGGTTCGATGAGGCGCGTGAGAAGCGCGAGGATAGATGACTTACCGCTTCAAGGTGATTTGACATGTCAATTAAAAGAACAATGCACAACGGATGGGAAGATCGGAGATACGGACCTGCCTGTTCTCCCACAGAGAGCGACTTTCTCGCCTGCGCCAATCGCAAAGTTCAGCTCCTTTAAGACGTGGTTGGTGCCATCGTAGCTCGCGTCGACGCCTCGAAACTGCAGACGCCCCTGTGCAGGCCATACAGGATGAGGGATATTATCTAATTCCTTGCCGCCTTCGAGCTCTGTTTCTTCACCGAAGCTCTTAAGCCGGCTGATAGCCCCGAGCGAAGTCTCGAGTCCCGTGTACGCGACGACGATCGACGTAAGTGTGCCGCCCAGCGTGATGAGCGTCACGAGACCGGCGCCGACGCTGCCTGCGTCGGAGCCTAATTGCGTAGCCAGGGCGACGAGAATTATCGCCACCAGTCCCACGAGAATATTCATCGTGAGCATCAGCCACTGTTGCGCCATGGCAAGTAGATACGAGGGGCATTGCGACTCGTCTAAGAGAGCGTCACTCTGTGACTGATTATGGGGAAGCCAGCCGAAAGCTCGGATTGTTGGTAAGCCCGTCAGCGTATCCAAGAAGTTTGTGCTAGTGAAAGAGTTAATTACAATTAATATCACGAAGAGGGATAGGAGTGTGTCCAAGAGAAAAACGAAACGTACTATAACGGCGTCTTTGCCTCCAGGTCCAGGAGACGGAGTCTTTTTGAGGTGGGGAGGTAGACGCGCTGAACTACCCAGAGCAGAGCCAGGAACAGCGGATAGCTCAGAGCCAGCCATGCCGAGGACAAGGCGATCACGACAGCCTGGCCGACGGCACTGCTCAATGAGAAACACATGTTGTTCATCATGCGCGGTAGCTGCGTGTCCATGATATTCATGTCCTGGCTGAAGAGGTTGAGAACTCTACCGACGTCCGTAGTAGCGAGGAATCGTAGGCTACTGCGCGCGATGGTGTCGACGGTGGCGTGGTGAAGCTCGGTCCCTGAAAGGCGCACGGCGTTGCGTAGCATGATGAGGCCGGCTGGGAATACACACACGACGACACCCGTCCCGAGAAGCGCGTAGACACCGATCCAGTAGCCGAACGAGTGATAAGGTGAGTTTCTTGTAGAATCTGCTGACCACAGTTTGAGCCAGATTGTCGGGAAATTAGTGAAGAATCCCACACCGACGACTAGAAGGAGGTAAAGTATGGGAAGTAAGATGCCGATCGTGGAGAGCCAATGCCGGTATACACCAAGATCAACCCCTGGAGGGGAAGTATTTACAACCCGAGACGCCTGTAGTGGTAAGATATGATCTGAAGATTTGCTTATGACCAATTCAGTCTCCGAGGCCTCGTTTCCAATGGTAAGATCGTCCGCCTCAGTTAGGAAATAAGGGGTTGTGGCAGGAGAGACTTGTGTTCTGTACCATTCACCTTCTTGAATCTCAGCGAGACTGCCTTGCTCTGCAATGGTATGAACTGGAGAAATCACCATAATATGGCTAGCCATTGGTAGGAAACGCGTTGAGTACGTACAAAGTAAAGCCGTCGTCCCACGCTTCCGGAGCAGCCCGCGAGGCCCGAAAACGGCTTTGCACACCTTCTCTTGTGTCAAGCCATCTAATCCAGTGAAGACATCGTCAAGAATCAGGATGTCAGCATCGAAATAAAGCGCACGCGCCAGCGAGATGCGCTGCCGCTGTCCACCGCTCAATGATATGCCCTTGGTGCCGACCACAGTGTTCTCGCCAGCAGGGAGGCTATTCAGGTCTTTGACTAGCATTGCAGCTTCGAGCACTTCCCTGTAGCGCTTGGAGTCGAAGGCCGAGAATCCAACGATATTTTCCTTAATAGAAGCATTGAATAAAAATGGTGTTTGATCACAATAGCCTATCTTGTTGGATCTCAGGACTATGTGTCCTTGTGTATAAGGGACTTCACCGAGAAGTGCCCGGCAGAGAGTTGACTTTCCCGCACCAACTTGACCAACAACGAACGTGATGGATGACCTAGACAGACTGAAGTTTATTTCCTGCAGAGCGGTGCGATCGGGTTTCCACGAGAAAGCGCCGTCCCTGACAGACACAAACTCTTCTTCTCTTCCGCTACTGCTTTCCGACTTTTCTGTGAGCTCAGCTGCTGGTTCGAAATGACGCGGATCTTGTCTTGGGTCTCGAATGAGAAACAGCTTGATCCTCCTGAGGCACGCGACCGAGGCAGCGATGATGGGTATGCTTTGCAGCACTAACATCAACGGCGCCGTCAGTAGTGCTAATAGGGATAACGAGGTGAATGCCCGTGTCTCATTCAGTACCCGCGGCCCGAATGCGAAGGCCAAGGCCGGCGCTATAGCTTGCGGAAGCTGGCTGAGACTCGCGCTCGTGGCAGTCAAGGTCCGCGATCGTTCGCCAACCCGGAGCTCTTCCTCTCGCTCGCATTGCACCAGAGACGCTGCGGGACTAATCATGCCCGAAAATCGTAGGTCCTTGATGGTTGAGAGAAAGGATGATGTGATCCCAATTCGGCTTTGTACGCGCGCCATCCATTCGGCTTGGTAAGTCACCGCGCGTCTGGATAAGTAGAACGAGCTGGCGAAGCCGAGGAGTACAATGATGAGCGGCGCGAGGAACGCAAGCCCTATCTGCCGATGCAATAGCCATGAAGCAATGGCGATTTGGATGATGCTGGCCCACACTTCATGTATCAGGCGTAGTCCTGTATATATCCGCTCCACATCAGTACCCATGAGTGTCACGGCTGCGGTATCGCCGTCGCCGAGATGGGGTGCGGTGATGGTTTTCGCATAAATGGTATGTATCAGCCAGCTTCTCAACGATGACTGGAAGCGCTCCTGATAATACCAATAGAAACCGGTAGAGACGGCAATGCCGGAGTAGATGAAGACAGTCACAGCGACGAACTCGGAAGCTGTATCCGGCATCGTCCCATCCGAGGATAAGAAGTCGAGTAACCGCTGCAAAAAAAGGGGCTGGGAAAGCGTGAAGCCTAGGAGAAGCAACCTCGGAATGATAGGGCGCGCTAGGGTCCAGGGTAGCGATTTAGCAACCCAACAAATGAGCTGCCATGACGAGGTTCCGGCTGGCTCGTCAGGTGAATCTGGTTTGGTAGCATGGCTCAACTGACTAATGATGCTATTAACGGAGATGGTACGATCAAGTGTATAGAGGTCTTTCATGGTCAAGGAAACGTGATAGCCGCGCCATAATAGCGGTATAAACCAGGAGTAAAGTCCGAGACTGAACACATTGCTCGTCTCTTCCGGGCTGTGATCTGCCGCATCCTGGGAGTTCCACGCCTGGCGCGACCAGCTCTCCAATATTAGGAAGAACACCTCGATGATAACGACCGCAGTAAACAAAGCAACGAAAGCGTGGCGAGCCTCAGAAGGATTTGACACAATTTGGGTAGGAAAATATAGAGAAGGAGCCCGTGTGAGGTCGTACACGGAAGCGAGAAAGAGGTACGAGCAGCTAACCGCCGGAGGAGAAGTTGACCTGAAGTGTTCGAGGGTCGATAGAACGACGAGAAATACAGCCGCAGCAAATTGAGAAGTAGTCGAGATTAGCGATCGCGTCGCTTGCAGCTCTGTGTGGCGCACTACAACGACAACAAGAGCCAGACGGAGCGCAGCCAGAGAGGCCCCAGCAAGCAGCTTGGCAACTAACAAGACTACGGGAATCCGTGATGTGGACCGCAAGATGGCCGAATGGCGGACCAGGTGGAGAAGTCGGAGGGCAGATAGCGGTATGAACACGAAGGTGGTTGTGAGTGACAGCCAATATACGAATGTGTACAACGTCGCTGTAAAATCCGTCACTCTGGTAGCTGTACAACCGTCGGCGGCAATGGGAATCCCAAAGGCGAGATTCCCGATACAACCATTGCGGTCATTGTCAATGCTCATATCCATGACACGTAAAACTGCCAACCAGTATTTAAACTCGAGAGTAGAACACCGATATGTATACAACCGAACGAGAACTCAAATTTTTCTTGCCAATGAAAGCTGGTATTTTGATACTGTTGAATTAAGACCATTATAGCATTATTTTGATTGAACTCCGAGAGTTTCGGAGTGAACACTCGGAGTTCGGTGTTGGGAACTACATGCGTTCGGAGTCTTCGACGTGAGACACCACAGTAACACTTATTGATCATATTCATCTGTACCCTTATATCATTTAAACACGGGGGCAACGGCGCCGGGGGTGACAAATCCGGAGACACCTAAAGTTGGCTGGTTTGTTACGGCTCCGGCGACAAGTGGGTCGAGCCCGGCTTCTCAAGAAAAGCAACACCATTAACGAACCAAGCGGATAAACGGTGTATATGGCACGCCGCACCTCATATGCCAAGTATGTTTGTTTGCCTATCGAAATAGGGTATCCCTGGATGGATTCATTCTACTTAGACATAGGGGCCCGCAAACCGCTGTTCACTTGATAGATAGTACATTATATTCAATCTTCATGGTGGTTGAAGACTCTTCATCTTACACATTGCGTCTAGTGATCCCACTGCTATCCATGTTCTAAGCGAACATGGTGTTAATCAAGTATCTCATGCTGCCATCCGCTCGAGGCTAGTACTTGGGAATCTTCGCGGTATAATAACATATATATGTGTTTATAGTTTGGCTGTCATCTGGGTGCCTGCCTTTAGCGCTGCTGAGGCATCGTTGATGAACTCGTCAACAACATCCTTAGCGCTCTTTTGCTCATTGACCAGTGCGGCGCACTTGCCCATGAGGTACGGGCGGAATTGATCCATCAAGTCGTCAACATCCTCTTCACTACCCCCGTCGTTCGAAGAACCGCTTCCCTCGCCGGTTCCATTGGCAATCTTTTCCAAGTCAGCCTCATAAGGTAATATTCCCTTTGAGGTAAGTTCTTTCAGTTCGGCTTGGCGTTCGTTCTCCCAGTTCTCAATGTAGGCATTTGTGCGCACTCGGAGCGGGCGTCCTGTGAAAATGAGGGTACGGATTGTGTCGTCGAAGCTAGCAGTTCGCACGGACTCTTTGTGGGATTCGGGAGCACCAGCCTCATCGACCAGAATGAACCGAGTGCCGACCCACACGGCGCCAGCACCCATCATAAGTGATGCAGCAAGCATCCGACCGTTGTGAATGCCACCGGCAGCGACAACTTCGACTTGCTTGCCTGTTAAGGGACTCTTCTTGCCTTTGCAGATCTGAACACAAGCGGGGATAAGAACAGTCGTGGGAACATCTCCAGTGTGGCCACCACCTTCGCCACCCTGGGCGCAAATAATATCACAGCCAATGTCTAGAGCCTTCTGGACGTGCTTGGGGTGTCCAACCATGTTCATGTATAGCACACCATGCTTGTGCAGCTTTTCGACGACAGCCTTGGGTGGCACACCAACCGCAGAGACAAACAGTTTAGCTCCCGACTGGATGATGATATCGACTAACTCATTCAACTTGCCCTTGGTATAATCGTAACTGGAAGCCGACAAGAATTAGCGTATGCGACCTTCAGTTCTTTGGGGGGGAAGTCATGTCATACTTCGTCTTTCGGGCGTTACCACCAACCTGGGGCAGAAGGAGATCGATACCGAAGGGCGCATTTTTGTCGTTGAGATAGGATTTCAACTCGTCGATCTGTTCCTTCAACATATCGGGGCTGTAGGACATTCCTCCAATGACGCCCAGTCCTCCAGCGTTTGTGACAGCGGCGGCAAGCTTTGGACCTGCAGCAACGTTCATGCCAGCTAAAAGTATAGGATGTTTGATACCGAAGAGATCGGTGATGGGAGTACGGATCTTCTCTGTTGCAGCAGAAGAATAATGTTAGCTTCAGTCATTGCTTGATGGTTTCATTCCCATTTCCGGATGAGCAGGAGTGCCACCTACGTGGTAACGCCATCTTGTTTAGGTGAGTCGAATCTGTACAAGGGGAGAAGAGAAGGGTATCACGTAGCAGAATATACTATAAGCTCAACTACAGTATGGAATGAAGCGAAACAGAGAGATGTCGAGGAGAGAGAAAATGGCAAATGGATTTCAAGATAGCAACAGGAGAGATGGGGAATAAGTAGGACAACGGCAGTTCGTAGCGTTTTTGTTGGAGAAGGCCACCTCTTCGCGAGCCGAGGTACCATATCTTGGCACAGATCTAGCTGTATGTGGATTAGTAAACTCTGGGGTTGAGCCGAGCCATTCCTTGTTTGGCTGAGCCGAGGCTCCTTTACTAGCGTGTGTGTACTAAAGAGGCGCGATTCCATCCTAACCAAATTAATCGTAAGACTTGCGGTCCACCCTCTATCAACCAAGATCTCCGCTCTTTGACACATGTGACTGCTACAACGTATCTCTATCGGATCTTGTCACGGAGTTGCCCCAAGTTTCGGGCGAAATGCGGGAGCATGACACGAGGAACGGTGTGTATACTCGGGCCCCTCATTACAAATGTCAATTCGTTACTCCAACTCTACAACCATTAATACAAACATCTCCTAAATGGAAGTGGCCAGATTCATCTCCTGTACCTCGTATGCATTTAAAGGTATGCTCTATTGAACACATATGATACTGCTGTGCGGCAGGTCTACGCGATACCGGTAGTCGTACGTAATATATAGGATAAGCATGTCTCGGTCTACATCCTACATGTAGATGTCTCGGCCTCTAAATAGTCAGCTAGGTAATCAGCCCTCGCTTCGAGATGAGACGTGCTACCGGTCTCGCTAAACTCCGAGCGCCGATTAGTTGCATTTATAGACATCCCCATAGACCTAGTATTCTCACCTTATTGCCGAACGGCTTTTAAAAACCAAGATTATTAATTACAGTATCCTTTCCACGCTCTAGTTCTAGCCCTTTGTTGTAAATACATTTACATTTAGGTACATCATCTGGGGATTTGAGCCATGTCACATGTACGCAGTAGGGGTATGCTTACTATGTAAGTACGCAGTAAGTCTACCTACATACATGTATTACCTCTTTAGGTTGCCATCAAAAGTCCAAGTCCCACTATAATGCTCACTGTCCACTAAACGGACCCTGCCCACACTGTAGTTCAATGTTCCAGGGCTCCACTGGGGCGCTAGGCATTGGACAAGAGACCCCGCTGTTCATTGACCTTTCTGTGAGCAAGCTGAGCTAATATTTTTTCTAGTTTGCTACTTCAATGCATTGTTCTCAGGTGTTGGGAAGAATCCTACAGTGCCGGTAGCATTACTAAGAGGAGCTAACAAATGATTTGGGTGAGATTTTTGAAAGGAGAACCTCGATGAATTTATCGCGGCCGTCTTTTCGAGCATGGAGCCTTTATTCACATCATGCTCGGCCATCGTTGTCATTCACCACAACCAATAGCGTAGCAGTTACTACTCACAGAACGACACTGAGTTATGACTCGCTCGTCACAAGGATACCCAATTATTCGTCTACTTCATTATCTGTAGTGCACCGGCGGACATACGTCGGCTTCAAGCGGTATACCATGGACCAAGCACTTGTGAACGACCTCAAGTTGCAGCCGAGGGATGCATTGCTTTTTCGCAATGGCAAGTCGAAGGCAAATATCCCAAAATCGCGGACTGCTTATATAGCATTGGGAAGCAATCTCGGCGATCGTGTGGCTATGATTGAGCAGGCGTGTAGGGAAATGGATGCTCGCGGCATCAAAGTGAAGCGGACGAGCAGCCTGTGGGAGACCGAACCTATGTATGTGCTTGATCAAGATAGGTTTGTAAATGGGGCCTGTGAGGTGTGTGTGCATTTCCTTATGTCTTTGACTATAATACCACGGTCGTGTATTTCCCACGCTCGATATCACTCATAGGATACCCGTAACGTTACCCTTTATATGCGCGCATGTATGATTCATGAGAGAATTGTTGCATCGAAAAGATCTTATTGTATACTGCTTTATCCCATGCCCATTTATACTAATTGATTGACAGGTAGAAACAGAGCTAGAGCCCTTACCACTCCTTGATGCTCTACAAGACATCGAAAAATCGATGGGGCGACGAAAAATCATAGACAAAGGACCGCGCAACATCGATTTAGACATTCTCTTATACGAGAGTGAGACCGTGGCACATCCCCGACTGCAAATCCCACATCCCCTAATATCTGAGCGTGAGTTCGTGCTCCGGCCCCTAGCAGAGCTCATTCCTCATCGCGCTCTCGACTCCGCGCGTCCCTGGAAGCTGATCCAGGACTACTTGAACGAGCTACCGCCTCCCACGACCGGGAGCGCCGAGCCCCTATCTACTCTGACGCCACTCCGAGCATCTGTAACGCCTCTGAATGCGCTACGTTCCACGCGGCCAACGCAGGTCATGGCCATCCTGAACGTCACGCCGGATTCGTTCAGTGATGGCGGAGTACACCTCCCACCCTTAGAAACCCGGGCTGAGACAGTAACTGGACAAGACATTGAAAGCGACGATTCCCTCTCCTCATCGGCTCCACCATCTCCCACATACCTCGAGAGTCTGCGCTCGACAATACAGCATTTCATCGCCAGCGGCGCAACGTTAATCGACGTCGGGGGCCAGTCAACCGCCCCAGGGGCCCCCGAAGTGAGCGTGTCCGAGGAACTCTCCCGCGTGCTCCCCGCCATCTCCCTGATCCGCACCATGCCGGAGGCAGCACACATATCGATAAGTATAGACACGTACCGGGCGGCAGTGGCCGAGGCCGCGGTAGCCGCGGGCGCCGACATCGTGAACGACGTGTCGGCAGGGCTGCTAGACGCCGCGATGCTGCCGACTGTCGCGCGCCTGGGCTGCACGGTGTGTCTGATGCACATGCGCGGGACGCCTGCGACGATGAGCCGTCTGAACGAGTACCCGGAGGGCTTGATCGGCACGCTGGCCGGGGAGCTGCGGGGGCGCGTCGCGGCGGCCGAGGGGGCCGGCGTCCGCCGCTGGCGCATCGTCCTGGATCCCGGCATGGGCTTCGCCAAGGTCGGCGACCAGAACCTCGAGATCCTGCGCCACATGCCCGAGCTGCGGCGGTGGCCCGGCCTGGAGGGCCTGCCGTGGCTGCTGGGCTCGAGCCGCAAGAGCTTCGTCGGTAAGATCACGGGCGTGCCGAACCCCGGGGACCGCGTCTACGGGACCGCCGCCACCGTCACCGCCGCGGTCCAGGGCGGCGCCGACATCGTGCGCGTCCACGACGTTCTCGAGATGGCTCAGGTCGTCAAGATGGCCGATGCCATCTTCCGCTACTGAGCTTCTTTATTGGCGCTGGTAGGAATTGAATCGTTGCGATCGGATGGGTTTTAACAACCTTGCATTGGGATTCATATCCTGAACTTAGAAAAAGCTACTTGAAGTCAGGATAATGGGGGTTTTATTTGAATAGCCTGTGTGCATGCATCATGTATATACACGTCTACGCACTTTCAACAACTGGAAAGGAGGCATATAGAACTATACCCCACCCCTATTGGTATATAGCTAGCTAGACACGCAGGAGGGCGACCTCTGTCGCGGGGATTCATAGAGCGATAGCATTACAATGTAAGGAGAGCGAATATTCAGATTACAAAGATACACACATAGGAACATCTATCTACTAAGATCGAGTGACACAGCGACAGAACCTTGCTCTTTAGTCCAGCCATTGCTCGTTAACACCAACTAGTTATCTTGTGAGACCGAACACTATCTTCTTTACTAACACTGAAGAAAAGCTTAAGGGGAAGCGGTCTCAGTCAATCAATTAATATTGGATACTTCCCCTATTTTCCTCCTGGACACCATATTAAGGGCTCAGGGAGACTTTTCACAAAACGTCAACGATCAAATCTAGGAGATCGACAGCGCCAACTAATCCATACCTACTACTCTCAGACACCCTTCTCAATAGACGATCCTGCCTCGCGATTCTAGCAACACTAAACGAAAAAAACACCACGGCTATGTTCGATAGCATTATGATTAAACCTAAGTAGTATAAAAGCCCGACGCCTCTGTCTGACACATTCTAAATGCCGATAAGGATGCCGCGGGGAACCTCCGATAGCAATCTTGCACCACCACCAGAGAAACCCTCCCTTTCTTTTCGGGTGTCACCACTATAGCCAGCCAACCAGTCAGCCCCTTTTAGTTTCCACAACTACATGCGAGATTCTAGAATCTTACTCACTTTAGACATAACAGCTACCGAGAAAACCTTGCCAAGACGGGAAGGGTCTTGCCCGAAGCCAAGCATGAAATCCCACTACAACTAAAAGGGTTCCAGTTAATTTTTCTTTATCTTTGGATAGCTGTTGAAAAGGGGGGGGGTTTTAAAGGGATGACATGGTGAGTTTACAGAGCTGCACGACTGTTTGCCTTTCCTTGCCTTGCCGTCTCGCATTCGCATCCGCATTGAACAACTGGGGGACCTTTTCCCCTTCTTCCCGTCTTCTCTCTACCCCCACCCCCACGCCCCCCTTTTCCTAAGGCAGGCGAGAAGGAAATCTTACATCCGTGCCGTGTGTAGAACTGGCCACGTGGAGCTGAGTGAGAAAGTGAGAAGAATTAGCGGGATCTGCTATACCTCCTCCAAGCCTAAAGAAGAGGTATGTGGCGACAGATAGTCCTTTTTGAAATTCCTTCTGATCAAGCAGGCCTAGGGGGGTTCGTTAAATCAAGGTAGGTAGTTGATCAGCCACGCGTACCAAACTGCAGAGTAGAGGTACAGTAGGTAGATAGGTGTACAGCGAGGTACACAACTGCTTCCTAACGTCAGATCTACGTAATGCTGAATCTGCACGATTACTGCGTATAGTACCCAGTCAGCTCCAAGCCTCAGCCCGCAGATCGACGTTGGGAGCTAACCGCTGTACCCGGACGCCTGGTTTCTCTCTTACTGTCGACACGAGGCTTCGACAGTATCGAGTTGATCGAGTGCTGTGTTACCTAAAATGCGCAAGTTTGATCGTACCCCCCACAGGTCGCCCGTAGTACAGCGCGCTTGAGGAGAGGAGGATGAGTTGGCCCAGGTTAGAATCGGCGCTTAGTTTTGTTACACCAGGAGGATCGAAACGCGAATCCTGGCCATGGCTCAATCCGGTGATAATTTGTGGCAGCTAAACTGAGACATAGAGGGATCACGCCCGACGACTCACCTCTCGTGGTTGACAGGACAGCGCCGGGATCGTAATCACAAGCCAGAAGCTATCGCTCCCGGTTTCAAGCATGATGCCCAATTGAGCAAATTCCCGCAGAGTGCACCGCACATTGAGCGGCACCGAGATGGCTGCGCCGCTCGAAGACAAGTTGAATCACCGTTGTGTTACCCCCCAGATACCAGGCTGTACACGACTACCTATCTCGAATGCGAGGATCGGCGTGTGTAACAAACGATGTGGCGTTGGCGTCGGCAGGCCAGCGGCACAGCCGCTCATGGAGTGTGCCGATGTATGCAAGCATATGCAGGTCATACACTTCGTGGCAATTTGCTCCTGGATGGTAAGTATCTGTCGCAGTGACTCCCTAGTAGTGTAGGCAACAACTCAGTATAGGACATCCATTACTATTCCACAGTCAGCGTCAGCTTGCTGAGCATCCGGGTGGTCCCGGCCGCGCATCTGTCCAGCACATTCCATAAGCAAGGCGGTAGTGATACAAAGTTGTGCGTAGGGCTGAAGAGAGTCGGAAAGTCGTGTAACAAAAAAGGGGTTTTCTGACGGCGCATGTCAGAGTAGCAGCCAAACGTTGCCAAGATGGTTGGAAGAGATACACGAAATGGTGCAAGTTGCGAGTAGGCAAGGCCGGAGAGGGGTTGTTGGCCGGTCTGACGCGATAGTAGGACGTAATATGAAGAGAGACTGGATACTCTTAGCATCTTCCGGGGTTACGATAGGGTGGCTTGAGACGCAGGTAGGTCTTTGCGAGATTGCACCAAGGATTTACCCACTTTCGTCTACCGGTATCCAGACTGCCAATTCGAACGCTTCACCGATATCCACGCCACATAATCATGAGTGAATAAATTGTAGGTAGGTGCCATTGCTATTCCGTGAGCGACAGGGGTGAGCGGGTAATCTACAGTAGTGGTGTCGGCTTGACTTGCTTTGACTCAAGTCGCAGAGAAGGCCTGAAGTGAGCGAATGAGGACTGAAGTACTGACTCTAGGGATTTGCATGAGGAACTCGGCTATCTGGGAATGAACTTAATATTCCGGGTACTATTGTGTCTTAATAGATTGCGGGTTGGGCCATTAACAGAAACCGAAATGTAGCGAATTACTGAGTCTACATGGTCGGGTCCGACGATAGGTTCCAGATGTGTCCTCCCTGGTCAGACGGAAATGCGTATCACTAGATACGTGGGAAGTGGTCTAAAGTACCAGGTAAGGATTAGCATGGTGCCGAGTCGTCTGAGGAATAAAAGCCGTTCGAAAGGATGACTTCATATTTTCAGCTGACCTGTCTCAAAGGCTGGCTGCCGTACTAGGGGCTGCTCATTTGGTTAGAATTGCAATCCACAATTGAACGGCCGGTCCCGCATCTTCAGCATCAATGACGATGATGTTGTTCCGACTCCCCTGGTCAATGCAGACAGACAGTGCAGCGGGCATGGGAGAGGTGAGTGCCATCAACCAACGCAACGGACCAGATCCTGGCAGCTGAATGAACGCGCAAGTAGTGCATTAAACAGATGGCTACTCCAAGACTCGTAGTCAGACGTCTTGCACTTCTCCTAAGGCCTCTCGGGTCCGAAATCCGGCTACAGTGCACTTCGCTTATCTTGGCGCAATGCTCGGTGATCCAGGTTCGAAGCCCATCTGCCATCTTCTCTGGTAGGTAGGTTTGAACGAATAGGTCCGCATCAATGGCAAGGGGTGATGTTTGATGTCATGGCAAAATGACACCCCACTCAGTTGCTCTAGGGGAGAGGCACGGCCAGTGGAAGGACACTGCCTGGGGAGCTGTCAAGTTGTATCGTATACCGAACCTACCTACACTACTTATACTTGACTGGCGATGACCTCGAGCTAGCTAACTACTGCTGATCCAAGCTCCACAAAGCTTGATTAAACAACGCCAACCGAAGAACGCGGGCCGTCACAACCGTGACGACTGTAGGCGCGTACAGCTGTGCTCCATGCTGTGATACAATTAGTTCATCTACTAGCACTGAGCAGCGTGATTGCATGCTTCTAAATTAGTAGGTCATGCATCAAGAAGAATTGGTAGGGAACGGCCGAGCAGCTCCCTCGGGTCAAAAAGTAGTAAGATCAACCGTGGGGGCCAGATCGGGTTCTCGAAAATTACTAGCTCGGTGAGCGACGCGCTGATGGCTTGCGGGACCAAGTCAGCCGGCAGGCTTTTTGGAAGATGGGGGTCCTCGAGCTTTGTATGGCAAAGTAGCTTCGTTCTCTCGGCCGGCAACGCCTGTCGGGGTAGGGTGGGATTGGTTCTCCCACTACGCATAGGTACTATGTATGAGACCAGTCCAGAGAAGGGATTGTTCGATCGCGTATGCCAAGCCTGCCATCGAAATGAACCGTCCTTGGCCACTACCCAACAGGAGCAAAACTAGGTAAGTCGGGACTACTGTAAAGTAGTATACATCTGTATAGGACTATTTGCATACCACCTTGGGCGGGACTGCGACTTGGCCGCGACGCCATGTCGGAGTCCTATTGCAGGTATGTATGTAGGTATGCATATTGCTCTTGTGCCGAGGCAGTAGGTGTGTAGATGGGTGCTCTCTGTATACTTACTTGTGGTCGAAATGTCCTGTGAGACCTAGTATAGAAGGCGATCGACGCCAGATAGGTAACCGGTGCCGTACCAAGTAAGCATCAAGTAATCCTGATACCTACATGCATACATGCATACATAGCTACATAGCCAGCCAGCTATACGTGTACGTACGTAGGCTACCTACATCCATCTGCTGAGCATGTCATGATGGTGAGGCTGTAGATCTAGGACTGATGCCTGCTGGGTGGCGATCACGAGAAGAGGCACTGCAACCACTCAGGTGCCATGACGGACGGGACGACGTCGGATTGACTTCATGGCCATCGTGTTTCAAGATTTCGAAATAACCGGCCATGTGATTGGACCGTGCTGGATTAAATTACTCAAATGAAGGGCCAATGGCGTGTGCCGCTGTGCCGCAGCCTGCGGCATGAGGGACTCGTTACATCGATGTGCAACGGTGAAGAAGAAGAAAAGAGACAGGGATGCTGAACTGCATCTCCCGAAGCGATTCTACATATACATATACATATACGTACCCAGTAGATAGTATGTGTAAGTACGTACACTACATGTAGCCTCTAGCTGCCATGTAGGTACGTACATACCTAGTAGTATAGTGCTTGCGCAGGATGAGGACGGCCACGCCGCTTTCCGGATAGCATCGCACTCCCCCTTGGACGCGAGGGTTGGCAGTCTCGTTTCGTTATCTTGGTAGACAGTATGTTGACAGAAGTAAGGTAGCTTGGGAATTTGACTAATTGGCGAAAGAGGGCGAGAAGACTATGAGAAGATCATGTCAGCAACATGGCTGACTAAAGGAAAGGACTTATATGTAGTAGGCATCGTGTTCTATACTGCGTACGTAGTTGTGTACTGTAGAGCTGGGCTTCTCCTGTAGGTACCTACATATTGTTTAAGTTAAATTGCGGTTGAGGAAAGAAGGGCCGATGTTTCGGTAAAAGTTACAAGTTTGCTGATGGAACTACATACTTACTTACCCAAGATGCCGTTCGAGACTAGGTATTCTCCAGTGCATTCAAAGTGTCCTGCAAGCCTCCCTGCGCTTTTGCACCTCACTAACACCACCACCATCAGCAGAAAGCAGCAGTAGCAGCAGTATCACATAATGCTCTCTAGACAGCTGTGGAATCGTAAACCCACCCCCACAAGTTTGGATCCACAAACTGTCAAACTACCGCCATCCGTCATCTCAAGCATTAGAGTTTGAGACTGCCTCGCAACTCGGCCGATATTCCGGTGTTCCGTGTTCTCGGCTGCCGTCTGTTCCACTGCTCCACGCACCGTTTGGATGCCGTTTCCCTTGGTGTGTGGGGTCATCCTCTTCCGTAAATGTGCCAACTTACTTACGCAACCGCATACTACCAGGTACACTAGGTAGGTAGGTATGTAGGCATGTACTATTCTTAGTGTAGTGTAGCGCCTCAGATGTCTCCAAGTACATATACCCAAGTATGGCGTAGCAGGTAGATAAGCATTCACATACACACACATACGCAGTATATGTATATCTATCTATATTAGAGCCACTACCGATAATTTATAATTGCTTATGTTTCGTACAGAGCAGTCTATTCTTGTAGACTGTCTACTGTATGTACTTTGTTTGCTTTGCTTGATGTGTTGTCGATCCTCGATCAGGGGACTGAGAGTTGCGCACGTTATTTGGTCCCATGCGTTTGGGGCAAGGATGGTATGGTATCGTTACGCTCCCCTAATCACAATACATAATGTGCTGATACTTACTCGTTCTTGGTTGGTAAATGTACAGCGGGTATGTAAGGAGAGCTGGCTGCATCATGTAGTTCTAGCTACTGGAATAGGTACCTGGGTACTGGCATGTCGGTAGTGCAGTGCCTTGTACACAAGCACTCACACACAATGAGGGGCAGAGCTGCCAAGGTGGTGTGAGCATGCAGTGCCTACCTATATACATACCTACTACCACGCAGTATATACTACCTACTTACACATACCCACGCGTCTGTGGGCACTTTTTTGAGTGAGTACAAGGGGGACAAATTCTGACAGGGAGGAGGTATTGCCAGCGACCCGGTAACTGGTCGTCAGGGTAAAAGAGACAGGCTTATGGTATTTGCATCCAGAGCTACCTACCTACCCACTTGTAGATGAATACTGTGGGAACGTTAAGCCGATCTTGGGCCAGGTCACCAGCGGTTTACTGAGTATGTACACGATAAGTACCTGAAACAAACGGCACAATGACCAGGGGTCCAACCCCACTATATAATTTGGCATTTTGTGGTTGTCGCTTTTTTTCTTCGACGTGCCTTCTTAGCGCCTCTAGTTCCCGCTGTGGGACCCTTGGTGAGGCTGGCTGGGCAGACGCACTACCACAGTACGAGAGTACTTACACTAGCTTGGCAGATAGTACCGGCAACGGGGGCTTATGACTGGCTTTTCGCTCACTTGATCCAGTGAATCATAATTTGCATGCCCATCATCCACACTTTGATTGCTGGTGGTACCGTGTGCATCTGTCATGCAAATAAGTCAAGGCCCACTACTACCATATGGCACCAATCGGAATCATTTCGAAGAGCTTGTTGCGATTGCGAGGGTAAAGAGCTACTGTATGCTAAGGAGAACTTGAGCATCCGCAAGGTACCGTGTATCTGAGCTTGCCTGCCAGATATACAACAACCTTAACATTGAACTCCATCTTGGAGCATTCGGCAACCCGCTGCCACCTTGCGGAAACTCTCGCAAACAACTGTCCCGCCCAACCGTCCCCGAACCAAAGTCAAGACGCAGATGGCCACTTGTAACGAGTTGTTCTCACTAGGAGCAGTTAGGGCAACAAGTAAATCATTCGCCACGGCCTCCCATATCGAAGTAGAAAGGAGATAGGAAAGAAATGTCAAAATATCATGCTGCCGGGAAATCCATCCGTCTTTGCCAAACGCCAACCATGAATGTTTCCCGATGTGACTCTCGCCTGGGCATGAGGACCAGGGACCAGGGACCAGAATTCTGGCCACCGGTCTTACGAGAACTGTTCCATAATAAAACATTCGTGTCCGGGTATCCTTGCCGTACTCCACAATCCCTTTTACTCACGCTCTTTCGTAAACCTCATCTGTTTAGTATACCCGAAACCATTACATAATAATGCGATATCAGTTTCGCTGTATGCCTCACACATCTTGTATGTAGAGAAACCACATGCAGCGTTGAACTCCTGGCCTCTCTGTCTTTCCGTGTTCATTGTCCGTACGCCGTCGTACCCAGCTCCAGTAGCTGGGTTAAATCCGAATAAAACAAATTACAATATGCTTTTTTTTTCTCCGATGCGGCCGTTTTAATGCAAAGGTGGAGGTACGAAGCCAGGTTGCTATAAATCCATATGGCATCGTACACAGCTTGAACTATCTCTTTCGCATATAACTAGGCAGCGCTCGAAAGATACGTTCACCCGGATTGAGAAAGAGGTGTAGGGTAATAGCCGGCTGACGTTGCTCTGCCCTCGAATCGATTGCAGCTTCTGGGGTAGTACGCAGAACCGGGCTGATATAGGATGCTTGGGAGAGTATGGTCATACTCATGCTTAACTTTAGAAATCGCTGAGTCAGCAGCAGAAGTTGTCGCGGCCAACATTGTGTCTTGCTCATGACGATGGGAATACATTTCAATTCCGTGGCGGGGCTCAACGCCCTCATATATCGTTGAGGGATAATATTGATACTCCTTTGTTGTATCGATCGCCTTAGCCTCTTCCGTAGGAATCATGGGCTCCATACCAATGTCGGGGTGGCGGCTTGTTCCATAGTGTCCAGACCGGGCCTCGTAGTTTCCTGAGTAAGCATTGGAAAGGAGATTGGAAGAACCCGTCCCGTAGTCACCCCCAAGTACCTGGGAGCTTGAATAGCTGCCCATGCCGCTCGATCCTCCCGGACCGCTGCTCGTGCTGCCCCTTCGCTCCGTTTGATAGTGTCCTGGGGAGCGACCGCGGACAATCATCTTTGCTGATTTTCGTTCTGCGACTTTAATAAACTGTTCGCCCGGGCTCTGCGTGCCCACGTCAACGTAAAGTTCTATCACCAAATGATAGTACTGCTGGGCGGCTCTTCGCTTCCCGTTATTTGCAGTAGCTTGCTTAAATTGAATACGTTCGAAAGTATGCTCTGTCGCATAGGGTCCCTGTCCGCTTTGACCATAGCCACTTTCATACATTGCCCTAGAACCACCCGCCATAGTGTGCTCTGAGTACAGTCCCAGAGGGTTTGACGGCTGTTGGTGAGGCTTAGGCAACATTCTCACTTTCTCTGGCTTCGCTGTTGGGCCTTTGTCTCTCTTAGGCGTGTGTTGTACCAGGTCGATGTTCTGGGAGTCACTATCGGACACCACAGCGGATATAGTCATCGCGAACCCGAATACTTGGTAAGAGGCTGTTGTTCCTGAAGGGAGATACTGCATCGTGGCGTTAGGATAATGGGGCGAAAGCCCGTACGAGCAGATGCACGAAAAGTAATTTCGACGATAACAGGTCCATTCCCCATCCGAAAGGAAAAACCCCTTGTCGATAACGCCCTGAATATCGATTTTGACCGGCGTACCGGAGCCGGGAGTTGTCGCATCGCTGTATACTAGCTGCCCGTGGGCAACCATAGCCATGAGCGGAGGAGTGTTTCCCGCAGGATTCTTGCCGTATTGATGGGCTCCCTCCATCCTTACTGGACTGGTGAACCCAATACTTGGGCTAGGTGTAGGACTGAGGGGATGGCGTCGTAGAGGAGTCGCAAAAGACGGAGATCTAGATATGTGATCTGTCGTTCTTATGAACGACGGCCGCGGCCCTGCGTAGACCTCTCTGGCACTATATCCTGGATTTGGCAACGCAGTGGCCCGAGGGGCATGTGCCATACCCGTATTGGTGCTGTTGCTAGCTTGGTGAGCAGAGTGAAGACCAAGTAGGCGCGTTTTTCATGTGTAAGAGCAAACGCAGGGGAAAGATTGTAGTAGCACGTCACTTACTTAGAGCCCAGACGTGACCTAGGATCGACCGCAGCAGCGGAGAATAGCTGTGAAGTCGGAGGAGGATAGTAGTGCCCGGTGTCCGGGGAATACCCCGTCGTAGTGTTAAGTAGGGGCGCAGGGAAACCGCTCAACACCGGCGGCGTCTGGGATTGGGTTTCTAAGCTCAGCGATGTGATAGAAGGTTCCTGGTTGTATCTAACGCGGACGGATCAGCAGGGGCCCGCGAAGAGGTGAAGGGTAACTCGTGTGCAGCGCGAGGCAGCTTGCGCGACGATGCTCCCACACAACGCACGGCACACACAACACACCACAATGCCAACTGTCTAAGTATGACAGAGCAGCAGTGATACTAACAACGACGTTGCCGTCATACAAGGGGGAACAGGATGGCGGGTCAGGATCGGGAACAGCGAGTCACAAGCACCCCTAGCCCACAACCCATAGTCCGGAGCCCAGAGCCTAGAGCCTAGAGCCCAGCCTTCAGGGCGTAGGGGGCAGAGAGGACCGGGAGAGCCACAACGACAAGTTTTAATTGTGTTGCAATCTCTGCCCGGCAAGGGCAGCCACACCCTTGCACCTGTCCACAGTCGCCGCAGCACCACCACCACCAACTATAGCAGTATATTGTGGCCGGCGGGAGTACCAACGAGAATCAGAAGAAACAGGGTACGGGAAGTGCCTAATCAGTACAACACGATGTGTGCCCAATTTCCAGGCAAACTGTAGCAGTACACGAAGAGACAGAAAGCCGTGCAAGATTTTGTACACGAACCCAGCGAAGTGTCAGGCTGACTACAAGAATACGAGAACCTTTCTACTTTCTGTCTCCGCCTCGTGTATAATGAATGGCATTGCAAGTGTTGGAAAGGGAGAGAACAACATACCGCATGTCAGCTATAGCCGGGATTTCGATATATGATTCTAGCCCGTTGCAAGTGGGCGGCGAAGGCTCAAAGTCCTGTTAGAGACAAAGGCAGATATCGTCAGTTCATGACACTGTCGTGGGCAAAACAAAAACAAAAACAAAAACTACTACAAGGGTCAAATGACAAGTGATAGTAGTAGCGAGACTGGCGTGGCAGGTGAGGGAGACAGTAAATAGATGAAGGTGCTGGTGCAGGCTAGTGGTGCTGTCTTTTGTCGACTTTGCTTCTCCGTGCTGGTGCTGTTAACGCCTTTTCCCTCCTTCCCCGTGCAAGCTACAACCTCTACCAGGCTACGGCATTGGTAGCCGAGGACCGGGAAGCAGAGTAGCAGCGGCAGCAGCTTATAGAGTCAGGACCTGCAGCGGCTGGAGTCAGAAATAGGTCAGCAGACGTTCGTCCGGAGGTATCGAGGGACATGCAGTGGTGATGTGTGTGTGTGTGGTATGTTTTAACGTGTAAGCATAGGAGGAAGACGGTCGAGGTGTGTGCAAGCAAGAAGGACAGAGGGGGGCATAGAACGGGCATCCCAGGGTCTAGGGTCTAAGTCGAAAATCAGTAGCAGAGTGGAATTGAATGGACATATGTCGACAGGGAATGTATGAATCAGCAGCACCACCAGCGAATGAGTGAATGAGATGACAAGCCCGCGAGTTGTTTGTGCTGGTGGATGTTTCCCCTTCGTCTCGGTTCCCAGAGCAATGGGCAGATAGAGGCAGATGCAGACGGGCAGAGAGGCAGAGAGGCAGCGAAGCAGGCAGTGTGCAGTGAGCAGCGTGCAGTGAGCGAGAGAAACTCGACGTGTGAAAGGTACATGGCCGGTACAAGGCGTTGTCACACAGCATCAAGCATGGCGCAGCCCACGCGGTTTTGGGTATGGGAGAGTGGAGGGCCAGAGAACTGGAGAATTCGCGCGCCAGAGGAGTCCCAGGATCAGCCAGGTACATATATACCACCACCGGCAGAAGTAGGTACTTGCTGGGTGTACTTGATGGGGATGTACAACAATGGCACGGTACATGTACATGTATGTAGTGTAGGTAAGCAGGCAGGCAGGAGCGCCATTCTCGATTGCAGCACCGAGAGGCAGGTACACTTGGATGTTAGCTCCCTTAGGCGTGCATTGTAAGTACCCACTCAGGTAACACCTCCGAAGAGGACGGGAAAACTGGGACGCTGGGACGCTGGGAATAAAATAGGTGCAGAGGAAGACAGGTACTGCAACAAATTGAAATATGGGGAAGTGGTATCAAAGTGAAGAAACCATGCATGTACACTAGGCACCGCTGGGAGCATGTATGGCTGCATGTGTGTCCCGTGTATGGGCGAGGGAATGGCAGTGGATAGGTGCAAGAGGAATAATTTGAAAAACAACAGCGTTGACATATAACGTCTGGTGGTACATAGAATACCTAGGATAGTATACCTAGGTAGGTAGAGAGAGAGTAGGTAGATTGGTAGATTGGCAGATTCACAGGACCTGGCTAAGAGAATATCGTCGCCCATTGGTCCCGTGCCCCTGGTCGTCTTGTAGAAGAATATTCACTCTTCACTTTCCTCTCTCGCGCCCTTACTTTAGCGTTCATAGAGCACAGCCAGCCCGCACTCTGCTGCCAGCAAAACGAAGGATGGAAATAAATCATTGGGACCGGACGGCTTCAACCGTTCCGTCGTCGACCCCCACTTCTTTTTGCCTCCCCGAGAGCGAGAGAAGATAGATAGACTATGAAGAGAGAGGGAAAAAGAAAAGTGACGACACCGGTGCTAAAAAGCATCACCAAGTGACGAATGAGAGCTGGCTCTGGACCCTTTAACAGGTGGGTGCCTGGTGCTGGAGATATACCCTGCAGCGCAAGGTTGTGCGAAATGTAAGTGTGTTCCATGGATGGTACCCAGTACATGTATACTTGACAAGGGAGGAGACTTTTAGTGAACTCGGCGGGAAAAGAAAAGAAAACCAACTTATCACACTCATTTTTGCCTAATTTTTCCGGTCGACATTACGCATTCTGGCCATTGTTGCAGCTGTAGTTGATGTTGACTGCCCATTTGAGGATCTGCTCATCCTGTGGACGGCTCCTGGAATCCTCCCGTTTGGTTTTATCTGCTTGTTGTTTTCGCTGCTACCGCGCTTCCCTTTCAGCATCACCGATGCGTCGCTCGGATCCAATTGGCTGGCGATTAATTAAAATGCCTGCGTCCTTGCAGACCGGTTGGGCGAAACTGTCACTCCACCTTCTCACTACTGAAATGGAGAACCCTACGGTGGCATCGCGGCGTACACGACCAGGTAAAAAACTATAGATGTGGCCACCTAGGAAGGTGGAAAGAGCGTAGAGAAAAGGAAGGGAAATTAGAAAAGAAGGCAGAAGCAGAAATAACAAAAAGAAGACGCCATTACAGAATTTTGCCAGGGAGAAAATATATATATATACCTTATTGAGTGGTTGTGGATTCATTCGGTGAGGCTCCGGACCAAGCGGCCAGAGGTGCACGTCACTCTCGTTCCGCTGTGGAAAAGACGGTGGTGTTGGTGGCAGAAGCAGACGTGGTAACGGTGCTGACGGTGCTTCAATCGTGGGTGGATTGGAAGGTAACGGTTCCTGACACCGTATCTAAATGAGGATCAGGATCAGCTCCAGCTCCAGCTCCAGCTATCAACTCAGTGCTCAGTGCTCATGTTTTCCATCAGCTCTTTCTAAAGCAATAGGTGGACAGCTATCTATATGGGAATACGGCACAGCCATCGGCCAATGCTTGTCCAGCTCCCCAGCCGCTCACCAATCCAATTCATCGTAAAATACGTTGAGTAAGCGCGCACGATCATGCTGAGGAACAAAAAAAAAAAAAAAAAAAAAAAAAAACGCTAACAAGTAGCTATGAACCCACCAGCCCTATGGAGACGGGGGTGAGGGGGTATAGAGTGTAGTGTATGGGGGGTGTGAACGGGTGGGAAAATTAAAAGCAGGCTAGGGATCAGATCGGATTTTGCAGGTGCCGCGACAGGGTATGGAGACAGGGAACAGGTTGATAGAAGTCGATGTAACAGATCTACTGCGTAAGTCTTGCGCATTCTGGTACCCAGAGAAACAGGAATCAACGCAACGGAGACGATGGTTGGAGGGGCTGCGGCAAGGGATGAATGACAGTGCCGGAGTCGTCTGACAGTAAGGAGACAGCAACGCTGGATGGACAGACAATGGACAGACAGACAGACAGAGTGAGCAGTAGCTGGATATGGGGAGGAGAGTCAACAAAGACAAGCTCAGGGATTACACCGACCTTAGAAGATCCAGAGCCCGCTGTCACCATTACAGAGGTGGTTGCCAAGAGGGCGATCCCCAATTGCACTGTCACGTACCGACTGACGAACCCTGGTGATTCTCTGGCCAATTCAATGCCGCCGTTAGCTCGCGTCCCCAATCAGCACTGTAGAGCCCAAGCCACCGACACCAGTGGCACAGGGAAATGGGTAGAGGGACTCGAGAGCGGCCTGTGCAGGCAAAGCACTAATACGACCAAGACGACCGAATTTTCTGACACTGCCCTCTCGCCACGAGCATTGCGACGAAGACGGCGGCGGCGACGACGAGGATGGCGCCGGAAGCCTGCCGGAGACGGCCGTGCTCGGTGCAGGCACCGTCCGACCAGCACCTCGGTCGTCGATGTCCTCGTACCCTCCAAGCTCGAGGCAGGGCGGGGCATGGTGATCATCCGGGTACATGAACAGCGAGGTGGTCGAGCGGCACGCGGATGAGGCTCGCATGTACACTGTTCCGGTACCCGAGCTTCGATCGGCTGTGTGGCCAAGTCTGCTAGATCATAGTGGCGCCTGCACAACCTTCCCGATTACAGTATACCCGATGTGATCCCACCCGCCCCCCATCGGAAAAGGGGCCACTTACACGTAGCGCGCGCCGGGCAGCTTTTCTGAGCCTGGGAACCAAGTCAGCATGGCACATCAAATACGACCCCGAGCCTCTGCCGCAGCTGCGCATTTCCAATGAAATGGTGGCTGGCCCATGCTGCCGAGAAGCCCCCGGCCGTTTCTGGCTCTTACACGCCCTGGTCGCCCACGATAGTGGCGGTGACCTCGCTAAGCATGGCAGCATGGCGGCATTGGCGGCGCAACCCAACTTATTTACGACAGCAGCCGCGTCAAGTGGGGGTATTAGGTGCATTGTTTTAAATACAACCAAGGCACCCGAATTTATGTGTAATTAGATGGGAGGCAACGTACCGCTACCTGATTAATCCACTCGGCAAGGTCGACTCTGGGTTGTCCTCTGGCACAGACTTTCGATTTTACTGGAACGACCTCAAGGCCGCAGAGAAACTCTACAAGGTTTAACGCAAGTGGTTCGGGGACGGTGGCATCGGCGTAGGAAGGCCTGCTTCGTAGTATTGGAGCGACCGGAGATTGGTTAGGTAACGTAAGACTTTCGCAAGCAGATCGTTCGGGATCCCCGCCGGCTGTGCGATTGATAAAGACAGAGTAAGGTAAACGTGGAAGCAACTCTATATATTCCCAAGGGCAAGGGCGATATGTGGACATCCGAAGCGTAGGTTACGGTGTTGTTCGCGAGAGAGAAGGGGAGGCGGGGAGTGTGTTGGTTAAGAACACAGGAGGCTTAAGAAGACAAAAGTGAGGAGTTGTACAAACCGACACGCGCGCAAGTGACATTGGGGGTCTCTTCAAACCAGGGGCAGTGAGGTAAGGCGTCGGTCAGACTCCGGAGCTCTATAGTTCGAGAATGAGATAACGAATCCTCGACAGAGTTAGAAAGCAAGCATGTGAGAAAGATCTATACCTCCTTTGGCACCAAACCCCCTTGTAAATAGTCTGACGGTGGTTGTGCAATCTTGGTAGTTTAAGACAAAGCTATTGGTAGTTTCCCTTTAGAGTAGACTAGAGAGCTAGACGCACACTCGGTCTCTTTTATCAAGAGGCCGACCTCGCCCGATCTCTACCGAAGAGATGAATACTCGTTGGTATGAGCCTACAGTCGAGAACAGGGAGGTAGGAAGGGGCAGTACGCAAGGTGGTCCGGTGTAGTCCTAAACACCCATCGGAGGTGTCAGCTGCCTAGACGGTGGCAGGTAAAAGGGTAGGGGGTAGGCGGCAATGGGAAATCTTAGTAACTGATAGGGCGTCAAAGAAGAGAGAGGAGTGAGCCAAACAAAACAGTGTCCAGCATGAACATGTTGCGGGCCTTAATACCCTGTAACTCCTCTATGTAGCTACAACTTTCTGCCTACTTGGGATAGTCAACGCTCCAAATACACGTACTAATATATAGCCAGGTAGGCCGTATAGATCAGGCTTTACAGTTGGGAATGAAACAAACACATTAGGTACTCTACAGGGCCTAGGTACTTGCCCGGTGCTAAAGCTCCAGCCTCCAGACACGGTACTTTCACACTCTTTAAGGATTTAACCCAGTATCACGGAAAATCCTTGTATGTTGGTACGTCGAGATTTGATTGGAGCCATGGAAACAGGGCTCCTGCATTCTCCTGGCCGGCAATTCATTAGTCGTCATGATCTAATAACAACATGTAAGATACAAGTCAAGTACATAGGATTTAACCAAACCCATGGTCCTTTCGTTCTCGCACTAGAAGCGTCCCGGACAAAAGAGAACTCCGTGTCCAGCATGCATCAACAACTATGCAGCTATCCTCCGCTCAGTACATCTACGAGACGCCACATACATCCGCTGGTAATTGGCAGGGAGTCTACTTGGCCGAGTGTACTTCCATGGACGGAAACTTGCATAATTTGCTTACAAGTGTCCCGTCGATTTCGCTGTTCCCGCCCGTCATTCGATCAAATGTGCCCCAACTAGTCGTCATACGTCGTTTTTACACCATTAAATCAGAGATTCTTGTTTCCTCCAGTCTAGGACCAGCCTATAGGGGATTCATGAAAAGATTGACAGGTGGAGGGATACACGAAAAGACGAGTAATTCCACTTCCAATCCGTCTATACTTCGTTTGATACTGTGGAGAGTTGATGTTGAAACTAGAATGGCTCTAGTAAACTCTCTCGCTGCAGCTAGAGCTTAGTCACTCTAGCCCGGCACGTTGTGAGTTAGATTGTTGGGGCATCGAGCTAGGGGACCGGCTAATGCACTTTCGAAAGTCAATTAAAATAATAGTAATAATAATTATTATAATAAGCATGTACCCTTTATCAATGGATGTACACCGGGCCACTTCCTTTTTCATTCTCGGCAACGGCCGACAGAGAGCGGCAAGGCTACGGTTGAGTCGCCCCTAGGACTTGTCGGCGCGCTTCCGCACGTAGTAAAGATCAGCTAAAGCCACCGGTGTTGGAATGTCTCAGTTTTCAATGACATTAGGTTTCTATTCGCCGTATTCGAGGACGTCAATACGTGAGCCTGGGCTTAAACCTTCCATCTTCAGTTAATCCCATCAGCATGGCGCAACTTAATCAAATATCAAATTGACGTTAGTCAAATTGACACCAGAGCCTAGGTTTGCCTGGTTGCTCTCTAAGAAGCGGACCCGGAAGGTAAAGGCAAACAAACAACAGGAATCCGAGTGTCTGGATAGACTATTTAGTACCTCAGATAGTTGGCCAAAAAATCTCGGTCCTTTTGCAATTTGTTTGCCTAGCCCGATAACGAACGCGGCTGCTCTGCTAAGTTCATTGGACCGCTCATATGTCCAGAATCTGAAAATATTGAAGAGTCAAAGAGTGACTTGGCTTAGTATTCGAGGTCGCGATGTTCGACAATAGCTTCACTAGCCAATCGGACTCTTCCAATACCCGAACCCACCAACGATAGCGTCCAGGCAGAAAAGGTCGACGGGATTTGAAGATTAAAATAGTACACTTCTCCTGCGGTTCGAAGGAACCGGTGACTCCTTGAGGGAACAATATACAGTGCCCTTCTCGTACAGTTCTCATGGCTTCCTCTGATATGGGGAGCAGAGCCTTTCTTCACGCCCGTCTACTAGATAGCCTGTATCGGCGATACAGTCGTTTGCGCAGGGTTCCGTTAACGCAATGACTTGCAGCGCCCCCACATTGAGACATATGCCAAAGAATGGGAATCGTTGCCATGTTTCAGATCACGACACTGGAGCCGTTGGCAAGCCCACTCTAACTTCTTCTATGGCTTTATCTGGCTTTGCTCCGGAAGTGATACTTTGGTGTGGAATACTCAAATTATAGGAGCACAGACAGAGATGCCCAACATTCGATTCTTCGGGTACGTAAGGCACCCGGCTTTGTCCACCTTTCCAAGCCATACATGGCTAGTTTAGACTCCTCTACCGCGCAGAGTCGGCTATCAACCGAATATGACAGCACCGTTCGTTGAGGGAGTTCCATGTCGGGTCGGGCCGAAGGTTTGCTTTGGGAGAGGTCGTCTTTACGCTCCAGACCGGTGACCTGTTGCTATTTACCGACAATCCATGTCCTAACTGCTAAGCACTTGTACGACGCCTGATGCCCAGCTCGAAGGCTAGTGGCTGCATTATGACAAACCCCAGTTCGAGCTGGCTTGTTTGATGGGTGTGGAATGTTGTGCAGGCCGCGAGCTCTTGCAGGACTTGGAGATCTTGTGTGAGGTGAGATGACGCTGTTTACACCCCGAACTTATTATTCATTCCCTGAAGGTCTATCCTGTGAGCAGAACCACGATCGCCATGCCAGATTGAATGGAAGATCATAGGTAGAGCATGCATACCACCCACTATAGGCAGGGGTGGCACATGGTAACGGGAAAAAAACATCGAAAAAAAAAAAACAAACGCACTTGGTCAAAGCGAGAGGGTCTGGGGTAATGAGACTTTAGGGCAACCCAATCCCGCATGTCAGTAGATGCGATCTCGAGGTGTTGGCTTGAAGCTACCGAACTCGCCATCCCGTTTATTCCTGCCTTTTACGCTGGCCTCTTGCTCCTGGAATGTTGAGGGGTAATTAGCAGATATGGTCTTGCCAGTAGTAGCAAGACTTAGTGTGCCACGAGCTGCTACAATTTGGAAGGTCTCCAGAGAATGCTGGGAGATAGTATAGCGCACTGTCCGCTTGTTTGACCGGTGAGTCTGCATGTCACCTCGCCTTAGAATCCTTAATTAGAGAGGCGGGGAAGAAAACAGCTGACCAAACAAAAGACGCTGTCCAAGCTACCTACCTATCCTAACCACCCAACCATTCGGCCAAAGCCGGGGGCGCCTGTAATGAGCAATGAATGGCTCTCGCTTCAGACACCATGAACGCACCTGTGTAGGTACTTCTTGATACTTAGTAACAGCAGGTCCATGCTGGGGGAAAAAAGAGCAATGGCCTCGTTGTAATTGATATCCCTTAGTCGATTTCCCTTATCTTTGTCACATGCAATGCTTCTGTGGTTTGTATTAGTCAATATTCCTTCCTTATGTACGGAATAATCAACTGAAAAAAGCCAGTTGATTTTTCAGATATCGTGATAACCTGATTTTCGTTATCCTTCTAGCATGCTACAACTAACCGCATCCATATCACTACCCTGGCAATTTAAATAATAGAAAAAGAAAAAAGAAAACATCGTGATCTTTTCCATTTTTGTAACAGCGTGCATATCGTGTAAGTGTATACTTTCTGCGGCAACAGCAACTTATCTAGCTGAAAGGACGGAGTAGCTGCCTAAAACAGATGTGATTATAATCGACTAATGGAAAAATACTGTGTGTAAATCAAAGAAACGCTAAGCGCAGATCTAGTAGTTTTAAGTAGTATAAAGTGAAAACGAGCTAGAGGCTCGCTGACTCTTGCCCTTGGTTTATGCCCCAAGCCTTCACCGGAAGGCTGGCCTTCTCCCCGACACGTCTTGCGTGGAATTTTTTACCGGGGGACTCTTTGCGGTACTCTGGGGACCTACCTACGTATAAGGTACATGTGTATGCTATGTACATGTATATGGTTTGGGGTGCCAACTCGGAAAATAACTCCACTTCGCATTGTGTGACGGCGTGTAAGCTCAGTGCCGGAGGGAGATGAAGCTATTCCGAAGATCCAATAAAAGCATCCTAGACTCTGGGGACAAGATCCAGAACTGACTGTCTCATCTCGGTAAGATGAAGATCATTTTGGTGTTCTCAAGTCTAAGTAAAGACTTCATTGGTCATCGTTCTAGAGATAGTTTTATTAACTAACTATGTGCCCATGTAGAAAGAGACCCGTTGCGCTCTATTAGCGCCTTGCACACTATCTTAGAAAGGTATTCAGCTAAACATCTACAAAGAAATTAGTATGACTCAATCGTAAAGAGGGCCAAAAGAATAAAAATAAAAATAAAGGATCGCTTAGAAATCAACATAGACATATGAATCGAGCTCCCAGTTAGATTAAAATCTTACTTAAGTTTATCCTGCTCAAAATCCTACACACTGAAAGTTGATTAGTCAATATAGACACCCGTAGGATAGCCAAACCCTCGACACACCACAATTGTTCGGGATTTGAAGCAGACGAGCTAGATACGCCTCAAATATTACTGTTTTTAGTAAGACCTACGTGGCATATATTGTACAAGCCAGAAGGGGCACGAAAGAAATAACAAACTGAGGCCACGGGGTATGCAAGCCCCCTAAACAGGGGGTTTGGGGAGGTGCGTCGCTCTTACCCTACCCACTATCATATAAAGTAGGTAGCAGGTTGATAGTTGTTAATTTCTGGTTGTCTTTAATCTTGTCAACCCCGGATACCTCTTATGGTCTCCTACACTTCCTATTTTGGTTATATGTCTTTCATTTTCATTTATGGTGAACATTGATATTGATGTATTAATTGTATTTTCTTAGCTTACCAGCTCTATCTAAATAACTATCTCGCCTGAGGACTCGGGTTTGAAAACGAACATGCGCAAAATGGTTCACCACTCCAGATGTAATTCGTTACCCGGAAAGGAAAAGGGTAACAAATCCAAGTACGCAGTAGGTGTTGGATCCGTCACCGTGAAAAAATGTACTGGATGCTCTAACAGTTTATAGCGTTGATTTACTTCCAAATATGCTATCGAGTAGTCAAAGACTCCTAGTATACTACGCCAATCTACTGCCGGGAGGGATTTTTACCCGCCATCAGTGTTTCGCCGAGAGCAAATTCGCATTGTCTTCTCGGCCGTTAGAATGGGTGGACTACGTAGAATGACCTGATTTCGGCCACTGGGCCGAAGAAATGGCGTGGTCCATTGGGCAGACCGTCGCACAGAGAGGGCCCTACCCGAGGGAGGTATGCTCCCCCTCTTCAGCGATGTGCAGATGACTACATACCTGCGCTAGGTAGCCGCCGTGGCATTCCATAGGCCGTCTGCTGCTACAACACGGTGCTGTGGCGGGAGGGCGCCTTAAAAAATGATACGGCTTCGTTCTCCTTCACGTTGCGTTGCGGCGAAGCAAGCGCCCTCATTGATCGTCGGCAAGGATCGCAACGTATATAGGTCCAATCACTAAAGATCATGTAAGGTCCTTTCAACAGCCTGGTGTTAGGTGAGCTCTGGCACTGATGTGTACATTTCGAACGAAGTTTTTCATGACAAGCTGCTCACGTCTTCACTATTTTGGCCACCGGCAGCTGCATCACAGGGGGATGAAACCTCTATCCAGCCTGACCCAGGTTCTCGGGTCGAGTTTGCAGAGACGTGTAGACAGCTATCAGACCATCTTCGGCCTCTAGCCATAGCCTCTCCTCCACGACACCGGCTCCGAGTCTAATGTGGTCGGGGCCACTGCATGTTGCATGAGCTCTCTGTTTACATCTAGGCTAGATCATCATACAGAGCGCCGAGCCTCCGCTTTTGCTCGCTTGCCATTTCCCATTCCGGCTACGAACCTGTGTATCAGTTACTGAACTGCTCCTCTTGCCCCTGAACCATTTGCCGTGGTATGGAGTTGTCATCATGTCCTATTTCTAGTCTCTGTCGTGACCTATTGCATCTATCTAACTTTAATTACAGTCCGCGCGAGAGTCTACCAGACTCACGTAGCGGCTGGACTACTTACCCTCTTTAGGATGCTGCTTAACGTAGCCGGTGTTTGGAACTGAGACGACTCGCATACCATACATCGTTAAATCTTCAGGAGGCTATCATGAAGACCGGCATAAATCATTGTAGAGCCGGCTAGCTATAGAAATTCTTGTTGAGCCTGCTAGCCTATCTGCATCTAGCTTTCAAATGCCGAAACTCCCTCTGGCCATTCAGCACCCTGCTATATTGTAACGTGGTACCGGAGGTGTTGTCGCCACTGATAAGCCAGTATTTAGTGTACCTCCTATTCCAACGCAGCGTGGAGAGGTACCGATTGCGAGGGACGAAAATCTGCCCAACACGCCATGATCCATTCAGCCACAATATTACCAATGAAATCGCGCTCACTCCCGTCATCGTTGGGCAAATAATTGGGCCGGGAGCAATCTAGCGTTCGATTTGCTTATCTTGCGATCTCCTCTTGGTTCGAGGGAGAGAACTAGTAGTACTCGTTTCATTTAGAATCGGGTTGGTCGTAAAATGTGCAAATGTTAACAATTAGACCAGTGCATGCCTCCGCTAGTTTGGGGCTTTTCCCTATCCATCAACGATTCTACGCGGGGGTCGAATCGGGAACTTTTGTTTCAAATTCCTAGGCAAACACATAGCCTTAGATACTTTCACATGTCTTCTGGGGAAGCGGTCAGGCGATCCCGAAGCTAAGGAAGTCTGGACTGGACCATACTCTTAAACTCACGGAGTGGTGTCCATATTACAACAACGAGAGATCAAAGTGCGGCTAGACCTATTCATTGATTACTACTCTACAGAAAAATACATGCTCAGTGCACCTAAGCCGGTTGGTATAATCGAAGGTTGTGATCTCAGTGCCAGCGCATTTGATCAAAAGGCTACTAAAGCTCATGCTCCACCAGCTATTAGAGTCGTGAGCTAGTGATACGATGTATACAAGAAACGCTTTCATATGACATTAAGCAAAAATATACGTCCAGTAAGGGGTTAGCTACAGGGAAATAATTCTAAGTGTACAATATAATCTGTTTATTCACAATATATCGAATAATACTATAGAAAAGAGACGGTGAGGGAACATACCGCGAGCAAGGCTAATTCAACTTGGCGCGAGTTCGTACGTATGAACTATAGAGAAAGGTTTACTTCCGATACGCTGCCTTAGGCCCTGGTATTTTCAAGTATATCTCGTTACGACAATCCTATTATTTTTGATAGCAACCGGAATCTACAAGGGAGTTACTTTGTAATCTGTACTCCGATGAGTACCTTTCTACCGTGCATCCCTTGCGTGCTTGATGCTTGAGCAAGTTTATCCCCCGGCAGGCGATATTGGAGTATGAAGAGAAAAGTATCAGTCCTACTTACTTACGTAGGTAGGTACGTAATGCAAGCAGACCGCATCCTTCGCGTTGCTGGCAACCATGTAGTCATGTGGTTCCCTCTTCATTGAGTTTTGGGCAAATGATCGACTTGTAATCCGGTTTCCAGATAACCTTGACGGCCTCACTCCTAGATCTTGGCGACCACGGGAAGATCACACACATCGACTGAGGGGGGCCCAAAGTCAAGGGCCAGTGTCTCTCATCCGACCATGGCCACCACCCATCGCGGCCCAAGTATCCTGGGAGCCTGCTCAGCCCAGCGTGGCTGCCACGAACCGATGCCGCCCATAACGTTGATGCCGCAACCCGTCATAGCCGACACCGCCTAGTGAAAGCCAATGTTATGCAGACGAGGCTCGGTTCTTTGCAGATGCGTTGCTTGGTTCTGCTTTGCATGTCAGGTACTGGGAACTGAACCCCCCCTCGGAGAGTCAAGCCTCCCTGGAGAAATAGACGGGAAGAATAGGCTCAATTCCACATGGACAACGTGAGGATTTATTCGCCCAATGATAATGGGACAAGTGCATTTGTTTGATAGTAAACAATAGACGTAGGAGAGTTTAAGACTAATATGATTCGGTCTTTGTCCTTCAATGATAAAACTCAAATCAACTGTGTTTCCTATACTAACACTATTTACTCTTCACTAGAAGCCAGAGCTTGAGCTCGGCCACGTAGGATGTGACGCTTATTCGACTCACGAGACAAATAGCCTCGGAAGTGAGTCATAGCATTATCTAGGGAGGACCGAATATTTTGTTCACTCAAAGTTAAGAATTCTAGGCAGGTGACCTGCTTTCTTGTATTTCCAGGCAGTGCACGCTTTTTAATCTGTAGCTGCAAGGTTATTCACGACAATAATTTCTATGAACAGAGCATACGTAGAAACTTAGTCTCTTGCTTTAAAGACCTCAGCAACTTAATTTGGAAATTTTGGTCTGTAATAGCTACGATAGTCTATTGGTATATCTAGCTGCGCTTTATAGAGTGAAGTTTGTGGGCTCTCAGGTTCTACTATTCTGTGTTTTGTTCGTGAACTACAATTTTACCCAAACATAAAAAACCTCAATTCACTCCTAGTGTAAGATGTTGACGCAATTTATCCCTAAACTATATATAACTTGAGTCTATGTCTAGCAGCAGATTGAGCGCACCATTGTAAGGAGCGAAAAGTCGACATTGTCTTATTTCGAGCTCAAGGTTTCATAGACTCACCTCAGTTCGTGCCGAACTCGAACATTCGTTGATTGTTAAATTAGTTGTAAAGTACAAGAACTGTGAGTATTTTTGTTTATCTTGAAAGTCCGGGGGGAAATAATCAACCTTAAAGCTCACGACTATAACACGTCAGCTCTAAACTCCGTCTCCGAAGGCAAAGTTCCTTGGCCATGTTTCTTGTCCGCATATATTTCATATACGAATACCTACCATTGTAATCGTTCAACCATACAAACTAAATCAAAGCAAAACATAAAATATGGATGAAACCCTCCATAATAAAATAATACGCTCGGAATTACAGCCTGGCTTCTATTGACGCAATATACAATTCAATCTTTTAGGAAGATATTTTAGGCCAGTAGATTGCTTAAATTGAGATACATATTATTTGAAAGTAAGTGATAATCTATTGGGATATGGTATATAGCCCACTGAGTACTATGCTTGATGTACGAGGTGTTCTGGGTATTCTCTATATGCGAAGCAATAATCTAATTCTTAGCAGTTCTGATCAACGTCCGAGGGATACAAGCGCGTGAGAAGATCTAATCAGCCTGTTACCAGAAAGTCAAAATAATCTAGCTTTAGAGAGGGAAGTCACCGAGGAGCTGTCAGTTGTTCAAATGGGACTTTTCTTGTTTTCTCGGGGGCTAAAACAACAAATGCATGCTATATCACTTGGTACTGGGAATCGCAATTGTCATAAACTTTTAAATTGAAAATGAATAATACAATTTTGGTCCTACAAGCACCAAGGCGTTGGGCTCTTGCCTGAGCAGTTGGTGGCTGATTGATCGCGGCCCTAGACCATCTGCTTCCCGCTTTCGTCAGTTTCATGTGTATATACAGTTCGACGAGAGTTGTCATATAGTCCTAGTCTACGACGAGACATATTCGTGTCTGCGAGGCTAAAATCATCTTAAAAAGACTAGCACCTGTGGTTATCCCTTCTCTTGATCCGCTAATGCTACCATATCTGCGGATGGTGTCAGAATTAGCTTCCATACTGAGCGAAATATCTTTGTTAACTACACACCTTTTGGACGGCGCCTTACAAAGCAGATACTTAATTCCAATTCACTCCGAATAGTTTGAACTTCTTAGGATCACCGCTTGAGGGCTTTGCATCGGCATTCTCCAGGTAGATTCGTTGATGACCTCTCACGTCTAGGAATAGGTATTTATACTCGAATTCATTGTGCCTCGCACGCTTGATAAGATGTACGTTTACATGGCCGTTATTTAACGGCCCCTCAATCTAGATGATGTTAGGTGGATTAGTGGGACCAAAGCGATGAACATACATAAAACTGCATTACTAAATGGTCATTCCCTTGTGCATCTGTTTTCAATGTCGACCTATTGTTGTTAGTTGCAGTCTTTGGTTGTAAAGACAATAATGCCTTACGCAATTGGTCGTGCCCGGCGCCATTTGTTTGCAGTCTCTTCTCCATGCGCTGTGATTTTCTTAGCTTCACCTAGCACTGCCAAGCAGGCAGGGTCTCTCTTGATCCGATCGACAACTCGATTGAAATATGCCGTTTTGCTGTCCGGCGAGAAGACATCTTGGTAGAGGAAGTAACCCACGCCGCCCTAAGGAACCAAAAGATAAGCTCAGTATGAAGTCGTGCGGACTTTATCAATTATTGAGCGTACTGTCAATACAAGACCGACAACAACAAGCCCGAAGTTGAAAGACTGCTGGGTGGCGCGCGAAACTTTTTCAGCCGCTGACAGCTCGCGCCAGGGTACAAACCCATCATCATTGAAGGGAGTGACAGCTGCGCGCATAAGATAAGTTAGTTAAGACCTCTAAGCTAGAATCCTAGAGACTGCTAGATCATATGAGAAAAGGAGACCAAGGGACCGGCACAGGGGGGCTAATACGGACCCTTTCGGCGGGATACAGTTGATTTCTTTGCTGTATCATGATGTGTGGCGTAACTTCGCTGGATGAGAAGAGGGCGCAGCGGCAAGACAATGCTTGAAGCAGTAATCGGCCGAAGTAGAAGCTTCATGATGGCGGGTGGTCCATGAGGTTGAGTTGATAGAACACAAGACTAAGGAGCTGTCGAAGACTCCCAACGGCAATTTCGCGGAGAGTTGCCTTTCCCCAAACGTAAAACTCCTTCTACTTCAGAAGAGAGGCTAATATGTCCGCTTCTGGGAGGCTGGTTGATGGATAGGTAGGCCAGGTATGTCCTGGCGTCGGGTTGAGGCTGTGAAGATTGAAGATGCCGACCTACTGTGTAGGTTGATAGCGATCAATTGTGGGGAATTGTCACTGACCCATAGTTAACCCTATTGTGGTCTAGGTCGCAAAGTTAGTGGGATATCCTAGTGGGGCCCACTCCTTGATGTGCCTGGCTTTTGGTGGCCGGCCGCCGTAGCATCTGAAATCTGGCCCAACTCCTGAACTATCTCATAGGACTTTTCCACAATCAACTCTTTCTCCTCAGCTTCACCACAACGAACACTCCTCACGCCGCAAATACACCTAGCTTAACAAACCCGTCACGTCAGCCGAAACCCTCTGGACTAATATTCAACTCGTGCAGACCATTCTAACAAAATGAGTGGGCTGGCAACAAAACAGCAGTCCCAGAAGATATTCGAGAAGTTGAAGACAAAGCAGGCCAACAAAGTGAGCGACAATTTAGATGCGCATCTCAGTATCCTGTGATTCTTCCTGACTAATGCTTGTGTGCCGCCAGATATGCTTCGATTGTGGTCAAAACAATCCAACCTGGACCTCGGTCCCTTTTGGCATCTATCTATGTCTTGATTGCTCCGCCAACCATCGGAATTTAGGCGTGCACATCTCTTTCGTGCGCTCCACAAACCTCGATCGTATGTTCTCCAAGATTGACAACATGTCCTCAGCTTGTCCACTACCACGACGAGAAACTGATGAGTTCTAGAGTGGCAATGGGATCAGCTTCGCGTCATGAAAGTAGGCGGCAACGAGTCTGCGACCAAGTTCTTCCGCTCCAACGGGGGCAGCTCAGCGCTTGCGAGCAAGGATCCAAAAACCAAATATCAATCGCCTGCCGCTACCAAGTATAAAGAAGAGCTCAAGAAGCGAGCTGCTCGGGATGCGATTGAGTGGGTCCCATTTCTCTCAAGTTGTTAAGGCGTGGCTGACATGGGTGGGTTATCAGGTACCCTGACGAAGTTATTATCACGGATGTCGCGGGTGACAGCGCTGGGAACTCGGCAACACCTTCTAGCGAACCGGCTGACGACTTCTTCTCTTCATGGGACAAACCCTCGATCAAGAAGCCCACACCACCGATATCGCGAACCGGGACCCCCCCAGTAGTCGGCCGAACCCCCTCCCCGTTCCTCAACGCCGGGGCCAATGGCAAAGACATCGCTAGGTCGGCCTCACCACTTGCCAAAGATTCATCCGAAACCAAACCTGCCCCTAGCAGAATCACCACATCCGCTGCACTCCGAAAGACAACGACTGCTGGCCCCCGCAAGGCCAACATCCTTGGCGCAAAGAAGACTACCACAAAACTCGGCGCAAAGAAAGTTGCCGACGTTATCGACTTCGACGAAGCCGAAAAGCGAGCGAAAGAGGAGGCCGAGCGCATTGAGAAACTTGGCTACGATCCTGAAGCCGAGGCTGCAGAAGCTAAGGCTGCGGCGACTACATCATCCAAGGCCGAGGCATCTAACGTCATTTCGCCAACTCCCGCAGGCACAAGCAGCTATACCTCCAACCATACTCGGCAGAAGTCGGCAGCTGAAATGGAACGATTAGGAATGGGTTTTGGAAGGCTTGGTTTTGGCCAAGTGGGAGGCAACAAGCCCGCTGCCGGCGCTGCAGCCAAAAAGAACGCCGGTGGTTTCGGTTCAGTCGGGCCCGTGAAGGCTGCTCCTGAAGGTACGTACTGCTAGTATTATTTACTATTGTACTAAGCTAATCTACTTATAGCCGATGAAGAACGCTATGCGCGGAGTAAATTTGGGAACCAGAAGGGTATCTCTTCTGATGAATTCTTTGGAAAGGGTGCATATGATCCGAATGCTCAATCAGAGGCAAAGGCGCGCCTGCAGGGTTTCGAGGGAGCAACCGCCATCTCCTCCAACGCATACTTTGGTCGACCAGAAGAGGAGGATGCAGCAGAGGATTATGGAGACCTCGAGTCAGCGGCCAAGGACTTTATTCGCAAATTCGGGATTACTGCTGGCGACGATCTTGACAACTTGACGAGTGCGCTGGGTGAAGGAGCTACCCGGCTACAAGGAGCTATTCGAAACTACCTTAATAGCTGAATCACGTTGGCATGCCATACTAGAGAGAAAACGACTACCGGACCAAACGTCTCAGACTACATGCGAGAATGGCTTACTTGTGCATGAGGATACGACCCGTCACACGAGAGACAGATGGAAGAATATTACAAGAGGACCCAGGGGAATGGCACTATTATTCAGTTGTGAAATGGGCTCGGGCATCGTACTTTAACTGGACCGGGTATGAGGAAAGATAAAGACTCTGCTTACATTGTAATAAATATCTCGTCAATTATTCACCCTGTCTCCATACCACAGCGGGCCAGCTCCGCAGTGAGTGCTGCTAAGGTATTCCGCTTGTCCAATAAGTACCACAAACAAGATAATAGGTAGGTAGATGATATTGGTTAATGTGCATTCTTATTATTCAATTTGTACTCCTCCCATGCCGATAAAAAGCTTCAACTCTAAGTAATGTCTTGTCCAAGGCCAACAGAGGGGATTACGTGTGTACTTACATAGGCGAGTAGTACTGTTGTATGGAAGGACGAGTACTGGGTTTACATGTGTGGCCCAAGCTCCGAGTACCTCGGCAAAGCGTTTACCTTGACTACCTAGTAGTCGCGTACCTAAGTACTTACCTAGGTAGGTACATAAGCCTATGACAGGCGCGTATGTAACCCAGGTAGGTCCTAATGTTAATGGCGACTAACTTCAACATGACAGCTCTTTTCTCGGTGCTTTAGTCCAACTAGACCGGGATATGGACACCTGCCAGCGATGAGGTGAACGGGACATCCATCACCTCGATCGTTCGACATGGAGTTTGTCACAGCCCTTCGGGGCAACTTCGATGACCAGAAGCCGTCGCTGTTCGAGCTGCTCTCGGAGCAACAGCTGAACTCCCTCTTGCCGCCCACGCTTCGCTACCTTCTGACCGTCGCCACGCAACGATATCCGCGATACCTGCTCCGTGCCTTGAACTCCTTCGATGAGCTGTACGCGCTGGCCATGCTCGTCGTCGAGCGCCATTACCTTCGCACGCGCGGCGGCAGCTTCACCGAGCACTTCTACGGGCTGAAGCGGGAGAAAGCCCTGCAAGCTGAGATCCCCCGTGCGGCCGCTACAGCGCCGGGCATCGTTCGCGACACGCTTAAGCTGAGCGAGAAGGACGTCTGGAAGAATCTCGCCGTCATGGTCGCGATTCCCTACCTGAAGCGCAAGCTTGACGAGAGCCACGAGATCGAAGCTCCACGCGCCCTCCTCGGCACCAATTACACGCGCATGCCTGCAAACCCGACCATAAAACAGAGAATCATGCACTATTACAAGTGGTTTATACGGAACGTCTATCCTAGCGTGCACGCCGCCTACTACTTCAGCATCATCGCCTTCAACCTTGCCTACCTCTTCGACAATACCAAATTTCACAATCCTTTCCTATGGCTCATTGGCACTAGGATGCGTCGCATGAACGCCGCCGACTTCCAAGCAATCGAGGCATTGAGTAAGCCAAAACCAGGCCACTCGCCCGGTCCAACAAGTATCTTCAACCCCAGAACAATGGGTCCGAAATTGCTTGGCAGTCTGTCCGTCCTGCTGCCCACGAGCATTTTCGCCCTGAAGTTCCTAGAGTGGTGGTATGCTTCGGATTTCGCGAAGCAATTGTCAAGAAAGGCTGTGGAGAACCTTGAATTGCCACCTCCTATTGTGTCGGGACTATCAGCACTCGGCGCTAAGCTGCGGTTAAAGCGAGATCGCCAAGACGAAAGCAATAAGGGCGACGGTAAGCAAGAAAATGGCGACGAAGTGCCGTTGGCCGAGGATGCGCCTATCGCCATACCATCGCTATTACCTATTCTCACCGTATCGCCTCCAGATGACTCGGAGTTATGTCCCATATGTGAAGACGAGATTGCAACCGCCACAGCTTGTCAGACTGGGTTCGTGTACTGCTATGCGTGTATACACAAGTGGCTCGAAGGAATACATCCTCGTCAAGAAGAGTTCATGACTGATAAAGCTGGGAAATGGGAAAGCGGCAAAGGTCGATGTGCTGTTACAGGTCGACGTGTGCTTGGTGGCACCGAGGGACTGAGGCGGATCATGGTCTGAGAGTTTTGAGGAGTTTTGCCTGCCAGGTATCAACCTAGATGATGCTATGTGACTAGGCTGGTCTACTGAAATGTCTTCTAACGACCAAAACAACTGGCGCAGAATGGTAGTACCCGTTACTATCTAGAGGCTGACTGACACTCACTCAGATTAGCAACCCCAAATAAGGCTACGAAGATTTGACGCGGCTACAATCACATTGCAGTTGGCCTGGAAGGCTGGCACTCAACTATTTCACAATAGGAAATTGCGGACTAGAAAATGCTATTCTCGAAATAGCGCTCAATGCATGATCCAGAGCGATCGATGAATGCGCTAAATCCCCTTGCATCATGTTCTGGAAACTGATTGACAATTGCCTCGAACGACCACAACTACCCGAACATATCTATTATGATCAGACCGATCCTAGTTCAAACGCAGGGACCATAAGAGCGCCACATTTTGTCTTTATGGCTGACGTCTGGACTGCGTTCTTCAGTCCAGACTTACGTGTATCCTAGCACAGGGGCGGACCCAGAGTGCATTAACCGGTTCGTCTATCTAGGAAAGCGAAGACTAGAAGCTTTCGCTTGCTATTTTTGATCTAGGTTCCTAGGTCCGGACCTTGAAATCTTGGAGATTCTGGTTTTTCCGGGGACTAGTGACAGGGTGGTTAACACTTTATCCATATTAGCCTTTGCATCTAGCTCGCAATCCCGACAGCCATTGTTAGTGAAAACAACGGATTCTTCATTTTACACATTCGAGATTCCGTTTTCTGGCCTGCAGAGACTGGCCCAAAGACCACATTGTGAAATGCAACAGGGGAAGGAATTACCAGGGGTCTGGGGCTAGACTGGATCTTAACTCTCTGCCGTGCAATGACTGGATGTGACATGATGGTGGCCGCAGTGTTGCCTCCGTAGGCCCCTTCTGCATCAGGACAAGTTACAAAGGCCGTACGAGAGAACCGTACGCATTGTTAACAACTTAGGATCGTCTATAAAGACAAGATGCGCCTCTTGACGATGTAGCTGTTGGAAGACAGTAAGACAGACACACAACTCCTCAGAACTAGCACAAGAGCCATCAAGTCATATTCCCTACTTCTCTTCACTGAGCACCACTCAAAACATAATCTACGGAGGGACAACTACTAAAGAGAATCATATCTTCGTCAAAATGTATCTACCAAGCTTCTCCTCACTCTCCTTCCTCGCTCCCTTAATATCCACCGCGACGGCCGCTTCAATACCCATATTCGCACGGGAACCTGCTGCGCAACCACACATCACATCCGTCTCCTACAGCGGATCTGGATGCCCATCGTCATCACCGGCCGTTGATGTCACGGGAGCCGGATTCGACGACATCGGCTTCCGGCTGAACGGTTTTCAGGCGAGCCTGCCCGGCATCGATACCTCAAACACCAACTGCCAGGTCCACATGCAAACAACAGGCTGCTCGGCTGGCTGGCAAGTTGGGATCCAAAGTGCCACCATCAAGGGACACCTTGTTCTCGATCCGAGCGCGAGCATCACGTGGTACCTGACGAGCTACTGGAGTGAGAATGCTGCTGCAACGGTGCGTATATATCCCTCCTACGTGTAATATGTAAGTGAATGAACGACTGACAAGAATGCGCGGATTTTAGAATACCATCTCCGGCACCATCTCTAACACAGGCTCGTCTCGCCTCGACCAGGACATTACCAAGTCCGCCAATGCTGGCGCCGTGGCTTGGTCCCCCTGTGCCAAGACCGACGGCTTCCTCGGGATTCTCAACGTCAACTTCCGCGTTGCCCTCGATGCCCCCGGTAACCAGTACGGGTACTTCGGCAAGAATGCCAACGTGGCAGCCGCTGAGAGCTGGGACTACGTCTGGAGGCAATGCTAAATGCGCTTTTTCATTTGGGTAGTGCTTAGCATGGGAATAAGGAAGTGGAGAAGGGAGAGAGGATTTGGACGAATGGTTGAGGGACAAAAGTCTTGATTTGCTTTGAAACCCCCTCAAAAAGATGGTTGGAGATTTTTTTCAAGATGAGGTTCTTGTTTACCTGGCATTTGTGCTTATCAGTCATGCCTTGGGTTGAGGACAGATGTTCTCTTTATATTTTTTGAATAGTTAGAAGCTCTTGCTTATGCATTGTTTATACCTCTGTATTCAATTAACTGTTTTCTTGTTACACTACCTTCGTCCTTGCTCTCGTGGAAAATAAAGAAACGAAATAGCTGTCAGGGAGCCCTGCAGGGGTCTAGAGATCAGCTCATTATAGATGGAAAGTGCAAGTCCCTTGCATCTGAGGAGTGATGACAGAGCTTGATAGCTAATATCAACTTTAATTTTCTCTATACGTCCTCGTTTAATATCATGACCCTGAGATTGGGGGGGGTTCGATCTGCAGCGGTATCAAATGACCAAAAAAGGGGGTGGGAAACGACTTTACAGTGACACTGTCTGGGCTCGAACATGCCTCTTCCAAGGAGGCAAAAAAGAATCTAGGGCTTAAGGCGGACTCAACATCCCTAGACCGGAAAATGCTTGATGCCTCTAGGGGTGCCTCGGACACAAGTATTATTCCTGCCGACTACTTTACCACTCGACCACAAAGGCGGAGGGGAACGTCTGGTACTGACCTGCGCACTTGTTATAAATTATATGCTTGGTACTTGAGTGTGCGTAGGAAGGTAAGTACCTAGGTATCTTTTTAGATGGCCATATGCTACATATCAGATGTACCCTCCCACCTCCCGCCCCTTCCTTCCCAGGATTTCTTTACATCTCGATTGTGATAGGAGGTTTGCTCGTCAACTTGCCCGAGGTTCCAGCTTGCATGGCAGCATTGATCAGGAGACTACCACTGCTTGCGCCGCCGAGCCAGAACCAGTGCCAGAGAATGCCCTTGGCGCCGTAATATAGCACCTTCAACGCGTCTATCCATCCGGAGTTGGGGATCATGTCATAGATTAGCCCTCGCTTCCTCCGAAGCATCAGATTCTCGTATGCCTTCTGGCAGTCGTCCCAGTAGACACTCTCAGTCCCACGACCCCAGTGAACATGACCGAAGACGTGGACCTTCGGCTTCTTTCTCCATATCTCTGCTAGTAAACCGGGGCAGCCGAGAGAGAGGTCTCGGTGAAGCATCTAGAAGGTGTGATTAGCTGAAAGCTCATATACATAGCACCAGTAGTGACTTGTCGTACGGGAGGGCTGTGAGTAACTAGTATATCTGTGTCTAATGGTATGGTCCCCTTCCAGGGATGTTGATCAATCGTGTATTGAAAGCTAAATCTTGATCAGCGTTCTCTCTCTCATCTCAGTGAACTCGACTTGAAATGACTGACGCCATCTCGGAGCCTCCACATTGGGGTATGTCGGGAGCGCCGTAGATGTTGAGTTTGCGGCCACCCTTGAAAGAAAGAGTGATAGACTTTCGTTCAAGATAGTGGAGCGTCTTCAGGTCTACTGAGTGGTGTCCAAGCGTGTCCTCCTCGGTGCGCGAGTTCAAGTCGAACCAGCTGTCATGGTTGCCGCACACGAGTATCTTGTGCTCGTGAGGCAGAGAGTCAAGCCAGTCGATCTGCTTCTGGATGGACGTCGCCGTGCCATCGTTTGTCATGTCGCCGCAGTGAATGAGCAGGTCGCCGTCCGGCACATTCTGGACGATGGAGTCATGCGTGTCCGAGAGAAAGACGATCTTAATAGGTACCCTGTTCTTCGGCGGCTTCACGGGATTCCCCCGCAGCCACAGGGTGATGGGATACAGAAAGTAGATGAGGCCTTGTAGAGGAGATTCTAGGAACCAGTCGAGCACTGTTCGGGGCTCCCATACGAGACGCCGACGCAGGCCAAGATTGACCAATAGCCCCATGGCTGTAAGTGCTCTAATGACGTATAGGGGATGGGATCCCCTCTTGTCTCGGGTCGCGAAACAAAATCGGAATCAACACGCGAGTGTTGATTACATGGATTGATTATGAGAAAAGTAAAGCCCAGACGCGAATTAAAACAGAACGTCCAGAGGGGGTCTTGGTGATAGTTACACGTGGTTCACGTCGCCGTGCTACAATACGCTACCCTACTCATACCGCGTATACCTACGCAGTACCTAATGCTAGGTATGGCGGTATCATGATCTATGAGTAGGCTGCGAGGTATACCCTACGTACCCACACTACACTCAAGCCTGGTACGGCAAGGCGTCACTAACCCTAGCCCAGACGCCAACCGAAGAAGGCAAAGCCAGAGTCGCTTGGCGAGTAAGATTCCACGCTTCCCAGATCTGCAGGGCCTAACGCGCCAGCCAAGCCCTGTGGCAGCTGTCTACACACTAAAAGCTGCCCTACAGCTATATGACGTTGTTCGCTGCCGTTGGCGGTTTCACTGACAACCTGAATTTCTGCATTGTGCGACATAATCGTATCCATACAGCAGTAGACCACCTATTCTTCATGTACTAATTAATATATTAGCTAGGTACCTATCTAATTGCTTTGTTCCCTTCTTTCTCGCTACCCCTCGTCTGCCTCATTGCATCTTTGTCGACAGCAGTTAACGTCGAGCTGAATCGATTATCCACCTATGAAAGTATAAATACAGTAACTGATCGACCACGAACCTAATACAACTCTCCGGGCTGAGGAATATACAGTACACTCAGTCCTACATCTCTTATTGGCATCGAAGCGACTTGTTTACTATCCTATCCCCATCCTAAACAATGAACTCGCAGAAGACGCCTCTCGCGTCTGACGGCGCTGATTCCGCAGGGCTCAAGACAAATTTGAGCGTCGACTATGTGATCCACTATCGTGTACCTTCCGACAGGGCCGAAGCTGAAGCTGGATTCACCCAGCTGATTGAAGCTCTCACGAGGGTTGGTCTTACTTCGGAAGTGCGGCACGGCGACGATTCTTCGGTGCTGGTGTTCGTCAAGGTGGGATCAAACGATTACCTTGCCTCCCAAATATACCGAGAACGGGTCCAAGACTGGCTCTTCAGCGTGCGAGCTTCCGCACCAGAGAAAGACATCATCAAGGCCTTCGAAAATGAGCCTATCACCGAGGCCGAACGACTTCGCTTGGTGTACCTGCTCATCACAAAGCCTAAGAACGACGGCGGGGCCGGCATTACACCCAAAGCAGGGCGTTGGAAGGATGTCATTTCAGTTTTTCCTCTTCACGATGATTCCTTTAACAGATCGTGGATCAAAGAATGGAGCACGAAATACGTCTTGAATGACGGAGACCTTGATCGTATTCGGGACAAGTTTGGCGAGAGCGTTGCCTTCTACTTTGCCTTCATGCAATCATATTTTGCCTTTCAACTATTCCCTGCAGCTTTTGGATTCGGTGTCTGGCTCGTCCTTGGACGGTATTCATGGCTTTATTCTATTTCAATCTCTCTCTGGTCTGTCGTTTTCTTCGAATGGTGGAAGAAGAAGGAGGTTGATCTGGCAGTGCAGTGGGGAGTCCGTAATGTCTCGCGCATTCAGCATCCCCGAACCCAATTTCAGTGGGATTATGAGGCTCCTGATCCTGTGACCGGTGAACCGGTCAAGTACTACCCACCTACGAAGAGATTAAGGACACAATTTCTTGGGGTTCCATTCGCAATCGCTTGTGTTCTCGCGCTGGGGGCACTGTACATATTCTGTTTTGGCGTCGAGATATTCCTCACCCAAGTATACGACGGACCGTTCAAGTCTTATCTGGTACGTGATCTGTGCACTCCAAGGCGAATTCGAGCTGACAAGATTACAGACTTTCGCCCCTACTGTCATCCTGAGCAGTATACTTCCAGTCTTGACTGCCATTCTGACGAAATTTGCGGAAACACTAACAGAGAGTGAGAATTATCAAACAAATGATGGTATGGAACCTGAGCTAGTTTGGAGACGTTTTACTAAGAACCTGCTATAGCCCACAAAGCTGCCCTCATTACGAAGATCTTCGTCATCAACTTCATTACGTCCTACACGCCTTTATTCCTATCCGCCTTTGTCTATATGCCATTTGGGAATTTGATTATACCGTATCTGCAAATTTTTGCAACTGCGGCGAATTTCTCTAATGAGGAGTCGATGGCCACCCAGGAGTTCCGCATCAACCCTAATCGACTGAAAAGTCAAATAGTTTACTTCGCTGTTACAGCACAGGTTGTCAATGCCGCCCTGGAACTTGTGATTCCTTACCTAAAGCGAGTTGTACTAGGGAAGGTTCAGGCAAAGCGCGCAAGCCAGAATACTAAATTGAGTCAAGATGCGCCAGAAGAGCATGAATTCCTACAGAGGGTTCGAGAGGAAGCAAAGCTCCAAATCTACGACGTCGCAGTCGACTATCGCGAAATGATAGTTCAGTTCGGCTGCTTATCTCTCTTCTCGTCTGTCTGGCCACTAACACCCTTAGCATTCTTGGTCAACAACTGGATTGAGCTCCGATCTGATGCGATAAAGATTGCCATGACCAGTCAACGTCCGATTCCCTGGAGGTCTGATTCAATCGGTCCTTGGCTGAACGCCCTAGGTTTCTTGTCTTGGACAGGAAGTCTCGTTAGCTCGGCCATCGTGTTCCTTTTCAGTGGTGAAAGCGAGGGCCCAAGTGGCGACCCGTCAAACGTGAACGTCGTGGGTCTATTACTAACGATACTCTTCGCGGAATATCTATACCTGGGGACGCAGTCTGTCGTCAGATATACTCTAGGGCAAATAGATAGCCCTGGCCTCCAGAAGGAGAGGGTTATGAGGTACTCCACTCGGAAGCAGCTTCTGGAAGAGACACTCGGGCCCGATGCCATGAAGACGACAGCCCCTCCTACCCCTGAGACTAGTGAGAAGATACGCTTGCCCCTCTAAACAGGGAGGCGGGGGGGACCTTCTATGGCTGTCGTCAGCACTCCGGAGCAGATGTAAAGTCCGCGAAGCCAATCATTACCTCCTCTAATCATTGTTTATATTTTCACAAGCTCTATGTTCGGCAGCAGAGCGAATAACACTATACAAATTGACCAAAACGTATATCAACGGCTAAACCACAAAAGCAATGAGATTCGGCATCAATACAAGCCACGTTTGGTCCGGCCGGGGTGTGGCGATTAATGAGCTGCTGTTTACCATTATGAGTTTAACTAATCAACGCATGGAAAAGGACCGGAGGATGGAGTTGTGTAATTGATGAATCTGTAACTTGAATAAAACCCATGGTTCACGCTTATTTTAAAGAAGATATGGTTGTGAAAGTTCTGTGTGGCAACGGTCATCGAATTTGCACTGGTGGTAGGTGCCTAAGGTACCAGTTATGAACGTTCGTCAATTACATCAACATAAACAAATCATTTTCTCACCACCTTCGTCTCTTTTCACCCAGTCTGATGGAATATAACTAATGTTATTGAATTGCGCCATAACTACCTACATAAGTACTTAGTATCTACCCTAATAAATCACAGCACAACCCCAATCCCGAAAACGACGAACCAAAGACCAACCCCGTACCCAAGCGTCGTCATGAACCCCGCCCACGTCGACGTGCCCGCGCCCACGACGGGCACGACGGATCCCGCGGCCGGGGGAACGGATACCCCCGGGCCGCCGCCGGGCAGGCTGGCGTTCGACGCGTTGTGCGCTAGCACCGGGACAACGGTCTGCACGGCGACAGCCACGACGCGGGCGTCACCCGTCGCGACGGCCAGGGGCACCGTGAGCGTCACTGTGTCCGCGCCGCGCGGCCCGCACGCCTCGCACGTCTGCGCGAACGTCGTCATGGGCACCACCGCCGCTGCCGATGTCGCAGACGTCACGACACCGCACCCTCCCCCGCACACCTTCCGCGTCACCGTAGCGCAGTATTCCAGCGTGATGAGCCTCGCGGCGTCGGTGGGGCAGACGGTGGTGTACGTCACCGTTGTCGTCGTAGTAGCGACGACGACTATCTCCGCCGTTTCCTCGGCGTCTGCGCTGCCGCTGCGGCCGCCCATTCCCGGCGCCGGCGGCGGGACGTCGTCGTCGACGTTGCCGTAGACGGTGAGGAGGACGGCGGCGGATGGAGGCGCGGCGGCGCGCCGATGGGGCGGGTCCGGGTCCGGGTCCGAGACACCTATTAACCTGGCCTTGGAGAGCGTCGTGATGTTGGGAAGCCGTGGGAAGCCCAGGCTCGCGAAGGGGGGCGGGGGGGCGTCGTCTGTTGCTGAGAGCACGCCGCCGCAGAGCTCGTGTGGGTTGCCTGGGCACGGGACGGCGCACTTCTCGTTCGCGACGACTGTGGCGTCGCCGAGAATGTCGGCGCAATAGCAGGTTCTGAGAATGTGTTAGTTGGTGTTTTTGACTCGTTTAGTGGAGATGATGGGGAGGAGGGGAGTACGCAACTCGCCAGAGACGCCGGCATATTTGCGGCCTGTGCAGCTGGATACGCAGGCTTCGTTGTCCATTGTTGCGAAGGAGGCTACCTGGGAGAACGACTTGTAGTCTGCTAGGGACCCGAAGCAGCCGAGGAGTGTCCAGCCGTTAATTGTTGCGGGATTAGCTAATCCGCCGCCTGTTTGCGTTGGCTGGGCGGTTGAGATGGACTGCGTGACAGTTGATACCGATACCGTGATGGTTCTGGTTTTGGTCGGTGTTACGGTGGTATTACTGAGGGCCGGAGAGCTCGTGGGTGTAGAGAATGGAGGGTTTGATATAGTAGTGCTGTTTGGTAAAGGAGATGGCAAGGGGGTGTTGACCGGTCCCGGTCTTTTGTATACGTCGATGTAGTTTATTTGCCAGAATGAATTGCGAAAACTACTTGGATTCCTAGCCACGTATTCCTGACAGGTTGGTGCAAGTTTGTTGCATTTGTCGGTGACTCCCCAAACGTTCCCGGCGTATGCGCCGCAAAAGTTCTGTTCATCTCCTTTTAGTGAGCTGTTCAATACCGGTGATAACATCAAACTCTGCTCACGGTATTGATTACGAGACTCATATTGTAAAAATATGAATCAGCTTTACAGTTTGACCCCCCGAAACGAGCCTGAGGTGGACCCCACTGGAACATTTCGAGTCAGTTATTATGATCCTCAGCGTGATGTTTGAGTATTCAGAGGTTTAACAAGTTTCCAAAACAATGATTCTGGCCTAAGAAGGAGCTAGTCGAAAGGGGAGAACCCTGAGAACTACATACCCTAGCTGGATCCGGTGTGATGATAGGTGCGTGACTGATGTCGTATGGAATGGCTATGCGAGGGAAATGCCATATTTTTATGTCTTGTGAGTCCCATTCCATTGCGTATACACCACCTCCTATGATGTTGAAAGAGTCGCCGTACGTGGCGCTACCTGCTCTAGGTGCTACGTAGTTGCAGCCAACGTTGTCGGGCTGTGAGACTTATATCAATGTTAATATCCCATAGAGGATGATGAGCAACACTTACATTTATTGAACAGTCAGTCGAGCCTTGAAGTCCAGTGAAGCCTGTGCTCGGTGCCTGACATCCAGTTGTGCTGTTTTAACTTAGAAATCAGGTTCATCGGATATTGACTTGCCCGTGGAGAACTCACGTATGCGCAGAATATAAGTTCTTTTGTGCTGTGTTAGCACCTTCAATTATATCGATCTCTCCTCCCGCAGGCCAGTGACCCTCGTTATTGAAAGCCCAGACTTAAAAACAGTCAGCTCAAGTTGAAGTAGAGAGACAGAAGACATTGAATTACATGCTGGCCATGTTCCACAAGTAGAACCAGGCATATGGGCAAAGTCGGCAATGAATAGGCCATGAGTGAACTGATCATTGCTGGTGAGTCTAACACTCGGCCTGCCCTTATCACTAGTTGAGTATGTGTTGACCGAATCAACCCCGAGCCTAACTCGGTTTAACTCGTCGATAGAGATGAGATTACTAGCTAATGCTGCTTCTCTACTCTGGTAACTGGCCTACTATCAGCTCCTCATTCGGAAAATTACTTTTAAAACCTCCTACCTGACGAATCCGTTAGTTGGATCTTCACCCGTGAAAAAACTAAAACTGTCAAGAAGCCCCTGGCCAGCATAGTGTGTTGACAGAGAATACGCCATAGCAAAAAGTCAAGATATAATAAACAACAACAAAAAAAGAAAAGAAGAAGAAAATTGGTTAAAGAGTGACTAAAAGAGAGGCAAATGAGAGAACGACCTTCCGGTCAAGGAGTTGCTGGGTTTGTGACAGCAGAACGATAGAGCTTTACAAACCGCATTCAGATACCGAGACCAAACGAGGCGTTGAAGGCTGTATTTGAATAGTTATATTTACCTGGAACTACTGTCGTGACGGTGTCAAATGCCGACCACGGCACGCAAACAACATAGCAAAGAATGCATGCTAATAAGACTTCACGATAGCGAGAGCCCATGCCCGTACGGGGTAAGACATCTTAGGTAAGTTATCCTCGCGGAGCCAGCTCCGAAGCAAATATTAGGATTCTTTTAAACGTCTGTATAGGAGCTTCTGCACCCATCTTCAAATGTAAATTTATCGGAAAGTAAAAAGGGAAAAGTGGCTAAGAATAGTCATGTTATGCTTCTTTCGCTGTAAGTTAGCCAGACCAGGACTCACGTAATCTGCCTGGGTTGAGAAGATACTGTCTGCCAAGATCTCAAAATGATCGACAGAAGCGCTAAGCGCTGAACCTACATGTACGACAGCATTCCTGAAGTTCACACGAGAGCATGTTGTTTTCTCTAATTAGGTAAGATTCGGACGGAGATCTCGTTTTTCAGATCTGTTCTAGAGTCTAGTGGTATGGTCAAGACGCTGCTAGACTTGCTCGACAGGTTTGCAACGTAAATAGTGTACCATAGATCCCGCGCGACAGGATCAGGGGCGGCTGAGAAGACGCGCTTCCATGACTCCGAAGTGGCTGCGAGACTAGTACTTCATTAGGTTGATAAGGTAAGATATATTCTGGCTTCTAGAAGTTTTCTCTGCGCGTGATTCGATGGTTGGGTGCAATGATGCAACAACGACTGGAGAAGGATAGGCACAATTGTGTGCATGACATGTGAACGGACAAGGGTACATGGCCTGTGGCTTCGACTTCTGGACCTGAGACAGCAGCGTCGTGCACAGCTCAGCTTCTGGCCTCTCCCGTTGCCCCGGACAGACTGGGCAGACCGTGTGGGCGGAAGTCTGTGGGGTCGGGGAATCCTTGTAGGCAGGCATATTGGTCTTTTTGGCGGTTGCGGCGGGCTAGCGCGGCTAAAAAGTATTAAAGGGCCGGTGGATAGCCGTACTGTGTATCTACCTAATCAATTATATGTACAAGGCCCACGACGAGGTGATTTTACCTCGGCATCGACGGCACTCGGCTACGCAAGGAACTAAAGGGAATAATGTGGGCGTCCGACCTGCCGACTTGTGGCACTGTACATCCACATACCTTGCGCCGTGCAAGGGAACCAGTAGAAAGATGCCTAGGTAAGTACGTAATACATACTAGCCAGTACCCCGTACACCGATATGCAAGTCATCTACAGGAAAAAGAGGACTTTAATAATTTGGCGCGTTGTTATTGATATACCATCTAAATAATCTGCTGCTTTTTCTTTTTAGTATTAGACCCTAGTACAGCTGTAGCAAGGAAGACTATACCTACTTACCTATAGTACTGAAGTACATACATACATAAGTTAGAGAGCACTGTACCATACTGTGCACGGTAGGTACATAGGTACACTTCCAAGTATACACAGCCCGAGCCCGGTGCGGCAGAACATATGACAACCTAGGTCCTCCATACCACCGCGGCTTTTCTCCCATCTATCCATTGATCCATCGTCAAGCGACCCATGCCCTCCTCCCTGACACAGTCAAATTTCTTAGTGGTATAGAACTAATCCACACCTCTTGACTTCTTCTTTCTTGTTCTTCCTTCCTTTCTTTCTCCAACTCATAATTTGTGATGTTGACCTCCCTGGCAAGAAGTCGGGCGCAGAGTACCGCTCTCCGATCATTAATAACAAAAGGCACAGCTGCAAGGGTAAGCCACGTCTACCTTCACTATTGACACTGGGATTAAGTCGTGTATTGACTGGAGTGGCATAGGGATCTCTCATGGCGCCCGCTTCGAGACGGAGCAACAGCTCCCTCCCTCAAGGTTAGTTGCTGGTTACAAATCTTTTTGACTCTGCTGTAACGCTCCCATTGCTTATAGAAAGCTGTAGGCTACGTCGAAGACAAGTCTAAAGGACCTATGCTCCGGTTCCAGGAGTCCCTACCTCGTTTGCCAGTGCCCACCCTCGAAGAAACCGCCGCCCGCTACGTCAAGAGCATACATCCGCTGCTGAGCCCCGTTGAGTTTGCCGCAAGCAAAAAGGCTGTTGACGAGTTCATCCGGCCAGGTGGCGCTGGTGAGAAGCTGCAGAAGAAGCTGATCGCGAAGCGAGAGGACCCGAATGTCAAGAACTGGATCTACGAGTGGTGGAACGATGCTGCCTATCTTTCATACCGCGATCCTGTCGTTCCCTATGTTAGCTACTTCTACTCTCATCGCGATGACCGCCGGCGGCGCAACCCCGCTAAGCGCGCTGCCGCCATTACGACTGCTGCTCTCGAGTTCAAGAAACAGGTCGACAGTGGCACCCTCGAACCCGAGTACATGAAGAAGCTCCCTATCTGCATGGACAGCTATAAGTGGATGTTCAATGCTAGCAGGGTTGCCGCTAAGCCAGCGGATTACCCTGTTAAGTACGATGCTAAGGACCATAAACACATTGTTGCCATACGCAAGAACCAATTCTTCAAAATCGCACATGAGGTCAATGGGCAGCAACTAAACACCACAGAGCTTGAAGCTCAGTTCGCCAAAGTCTATGAGCTGGCTCAGCGGGTATCCGCCGTTGGTGCGCTTACCAGTGAGAACAGGGATGTCTGGACAGACGCTCGCAAGATTCTTCTGGACGCCTCACCCAAAAACGCGGCAGCGCTAGAGGCCATTGAGTCTGCTTCATTTGTCGTCTGCTTAGACGATGCATCCCCCGTGACTCTTGAAGAGCGGGCGCACCAGTACTGGCATGGCGATGGCCAAAATCGCTGGTATGATAAGCCGCTACAGTTTATTGTGAACGATAACGGTACCTCGGGCTTCATGGGAGAACACAGTATGATGGATGGAACGCCGACACACCGACTCAACGACTATGTTAACGATCTCATCTTTGGCAACAAGCTGGATTTTAGCAACCCGTCTGTAAGGTCAAACCTGCCGGATCCCGTCGCCGTGAATTTCGAGATCACACCTGAGGTACAGGTAGAGATCGACCGTGCTACCAAGGACTTCGCTACTGTTATTGGACAACACGAGCTCGCAGTTCAGGCTTACCAGGGTTACGGCAAGGGTCTTATCAAGAAGTTCAAGTGCTCTCCCGATGCGTACGTGCAGATTATTATCCAGCTGGCATACTACAAGATGTACGGCAAGAACCGCCCCACATACGAGTCGGCAGCGACACGGCGGTTCCAGCAAGGCCGTACGGAGACATGTCGTTCGGTATCAGACGAAAGCGTGGCCTTCTGCAACGCCATGGCAGCCCCGGATGTCTCAGACGAGGACCGCGTTTCCCTCTTCCGCAAAGCCATCGCCGCGCACATTGAGTACATCAGCGCCGCATCTGACGGTAAGGGCGTAGACCGCCACCTCTTTGGCCTTAAGAAGCTGCTTGAGCCCGGCGAGGAGGTACCTGCCATCTATAAGGACCCAGCGTTCGGCTATAGTAGCTCGTGGTTCCTATCCACGAGCCAGCTGAGCTCCGAATTCTTCAACGGCTACGGGTGGAGCCAGGTCATCGATGCAGGTTTTGGTATTGCGTATATGATCAACGAGAACAGGTAAGCTTTCTTCCTCTCCTTGCTTCTATGTTGCTCAAACATAATGAGAGAAAAGCATCGTGCTAATTGAACTGTAACTCTGTAGCCTCAACTTTAATATCGTCTCCAAGGGCCTCGGCAGCCAGAAGATGAGCTACTACCTCAATGAGGCGGCGGGTGATATCCGCGACTTATTACTACCGACACTCGAAACGCCTAAGGCTAAGCTATAGATTATAAAAAGAACTCGAAGAACTCAAGCTTACTCACGCTTGTCACCCCGTGGGCTGTGTATGTAGTAGGCATGTACATGGACACGTTTATAGACTAGAGAGATAAAGCGCTGCAAACTTTACGACGACATCACATGTTGGATTGATGTTTTGTCATCTGTATATACCCTCCATCATATGAAATCAATCATAACTAACCAAAAATCCAACAATATGTTTGAGGTGCTTTTATCTACGGCAAGTCCCGTGTCAGCAAGTAGGTTTCTTTATATATCTACGTAGAAATATGCAATTAGACACAGGGGTTTCTTTTCACTTATTCACCTCATCTGCAGACCGCGGCAATATGAAAGTGACAGTCAATTTGAATTCTCAGCGTAATTTCCAATTGCTGTAAATGCCTGAATTGATGCCAAAGTGTAAGATGCTACTTAGGGATACAATTATTTAAGACAGGCGACTTGCTTCAGACACCGACGCGGTGCGTGAAGAAAGCGGCAATAAGCGTTCGAAATACCCCCTCATGGTGCTCTTCTGGCTCAATCCAACACCCGATATTTACAGACCTTTGTGTCATTCTTTTTTTCAGCCATAGTACGCATTTATGCGACGCTTTTATTCCAATAGTTGATGTCGCAGGGAGAGTTCGTTTAGCCAGCGTGCTCTACAATCTCGTTCACCATCTCGCCTTTCTGCTGATCATACTGGGAACAGATTTGGTACGGTAGGGGAATCTCCACATAGTCGTCCTCGTCGCCAGCAAGAACGTTCACGTTGACGCTAGAGGACTTGCTCGTGAAAATTCTTGTCGAGATACTCTCTTTGCTCAGGTAAACCTGTGCACCATCTAGCTGGTCCAACATGATAGTGGGCACCTGGCCAAGAACCTGCAGAGCAAAGTTTGATGATTTGACGACGTCAACTGTGGAGACGAGGCTGTCGACAACCAGCGACAAGCGCTGCGTGTTCTCGATCGTTACCGCGTTTGCCTTGCCTTTGAGTATAATGGTCGTGTGGTTGCACTTGCTGATCAGTACTGATTGTGACATGGACACCTCGATCTCAATAGGTTCAGTGTGCTTTTCGTAATTTTCCTGTTATCCATCGTTAGCCTCACAGTTCTTGCTAGCAATGATGGGAGAGCAGTCCTCACGATTGTCCACTTGTTGCCGTCGAGATCCTTTTTGGGCGGCTTCTTAACTCGCATACTCTCGGGCTTAGGCTTCTTGCCAGGTGCGCTCTTCCCTCGAGCAGAGGCATCTTGATCTGAAACTGTTGATCCTGCTCTTAACGACGGGTTCTTGTGTGTCATTTGTGACTTGTCAACCTTCCGCAACCCCTTTGTGACGTCACTACCCTTGTTAATTTCGCCAAACACCGCGCCCAATCCCGACTCAGCCTTCGACGGGGCTTCCTCTTTGATTTTCAGGACTGGTGGTGGACCAGGCGGCGGCGGAGGTGGAGGTGCACCACCAGCAGCTGGTGGCGCTGGGGGAGGTGGTGCGGCGGCGCCTGAGGATGATATTGTCTTGGCGACATCGGCTGCCGACTGACCTTGCGGATTCCAGGGAATACCGTTGGGGAAGTATTGTTTAACGTATTCGGTGAGATCGCGGAAGATTTGGTAGAAGGATTGGATCCATTCAACCTGCTCGGGGTTCCTAACAAGGATCGTTAGCACGTTTTTTTTCGCATTGCCTGTGTAATCAATGGTCGCTCATACTTATCCTTGTGTTCGCTCAGAACACGGTTCCCGAAGAATTGAGCCGAACCAAGCGATTCCTCTACGTGCTTGAACGGCTTATTATCCACAGTAACCCAGGCCAGGACCATGATTCCCTCCGCCACAGCGCTCAGTTGCGTGAAGACAGGAGACCCGCGATTTGCCTCTTTGATGTTGCCCACGGCTACGAGAGCCTCGTTAATTGGCTTCAGTAATTCCTGATAGACGGACATGTCGGCGGAAACAGAAATATCGGGCTTCTTTGCCTTGGTGGAGATGAGCAAGAAGCGGCGTTGTTGCTTGAAGCCATCGAAGACCTTGGAGGCTTGCTCAGCAATCAAGCCACCGAGCTTATCGCTGGCTTTGGAATATTTGTCGACGGATTGGTTAATAAAGTTGTCGAACTCTTCCACAGCTTCAGGAAGCTGATCTTGGGGGGCTGGGGTCGAGACCGCTGGGGTGCCCGTAGACGACGCGGATGGTAGAGGAGTAGCACCATCGGACTGATCGGGAGGCGACGTGATGGGCTGAGATAGAGCGGGAACGACGTGCGGGAGTTCGATGGTGGACGACGCGATGTCTTCGAGGCGCGTTGTGGCAGCTTCCAGCCTGGCACGGATCGGGTCAGATAGAGGATGAGGGATGAAGGATGATAGATGAAGGTGGCGGAGATATATATGTATGTACAGGCATTGACCTAGACCAACTTACCGTTTTATCAGTGTGACAAGATTATACATATTATTCTGCGCCATTGTGGGCAGTTGCGAAAAAGGTCCAATCGTCTAGGATTTATTTAGGAGGGAGAGAAAGGAGACAAATAGCTGAGGATGAATCACTAAGGGCCCCCCTGAGCGAGTAGATAATCAATTGCTCAACGAAGGACCGGATGTGAGTATTGTAAAAGGGAGATGGAGTCTCTCCTTAAAAACAAGCGATTTTGGTAACCTAGAAAAAAACCCTAGAAAGAGATCTATGCTGATGCCTGGTATCCCGACAAGTACACGAAGAGTAAAAACAGCCGACGTTGACAAGGCTGGATCGACAGAGATCAAGCCCGCCGGCAACAGATCACAAGCAGATTTCAAACAGTTACCTGACATGTCATCAATGCGGCGGCCTAACCTAGGTAGTATACTAAAATACCCCTGCATCTCTCTCCAAGCTACCTACATACATAAGTATGTGGAAACTAACTATTCTTGGCAAAGACCCACCTAGCTAACATACTTAGCATACGATAGAAAAGACTTTCAGGACAGCTAATAGGAGGAAATATACAACCTAAAACCATCGCATACCTACTAAGCCAGGCTCAATGCACTAAGTAAAGTAGGTAAATACGGATGTGTACCGGTGTACCGTACCTATATAGGTAGGTGAGTAGTTACTGCGTAAGTAAGTAGTAGTCAGTCGTTAGGTGACTTTAGAGACTCGCTTAGACAAGAACCGTTAAGAAATACACACAACATGCAGACTATACACAATCAGTATAGTACGGCAAGGATATAGACTTGTACATCTGTACCTCAAGTGTCAGATCGGGCCACCTATGATTTGTTGCAGAACCATGCACAGAATATAGGATGACATGTACCTCAGCAATATCAAAATGTATCGAGTGTTACCAGTGGGCTCCCGACACACTTAGTAGGTAGACTTAGTAGACTCAGTAGGTATAGGTACTGTACTACACAACCGAAACCGACTACACTAACACCATAATAAGGTTGTCGTCTCACCCAACACGGTAGGCACATGAAAGACAAGGCTGCATGCATGCTGCTGTTTATGATTCAGGCCTGCAGCCTCCCTCCTGGTCAGTCATTCGATCTGCGAACTCTGTTCTGCGTCGCCGCGACGCCCGTGGAAGACCCCCCTATGCCCAGGTAGCCACGGACGGACCTTGCTAGACCTAGACCCATCTTAGGCACAAACTCTGGCATATACACATAATAGGTAATACATACCTGTTTCTTGGCGCATCTATTGCCGCCCATTCCCATCTAACCACCGCGTTGGCTTGGCTCCCTGGCTACCTTAAAGCCTCTGACCCTCTCTTCTCATTTTCACCCTTCGTCTAGACCGTCCTCGCCTAGACCGTCCTCGCCTTTGCGGAGCTGGCATCTATATCCATCCATCCATCCATCCATCCATCCATTCACATCGGTCTATCGGTCTACCACTTGTTTTCATGGTCTGGAGGAATCTGTACATACCTAAGGCACCCGTTGGCTGTTGCAGCACAGCCATATTCAGTCTGCCTACGATATCCCATAGATTATGTCTGCCTAGGTAGGTAGGCAGACATCGAGCATCATGACTGCCACTAAGGAGCCAGTCCTTGTTGAGAATGGAGAAGCCGTCGCTGGTGCCTGCGAGGAAGAAACGGCGCCGAAGCCAGCGGCCGACATAGAGGCCGAACGAGAGACAGCGACGGAGATAGGGACCGAGACTGACACGGACCAGCAAGAAATAGACTTCGTCACCCTTGGCATGTTCATCATTGGTAGGCTAACCTCCCGCTGTTGAAAGCAGTCTCGATTGTTTCGGTTATTCGGGACGGCGTATGTCTCTGGTGGATATTTTCTATTTCTTTTCTTCTATTTTCTTTTTTTCCTTTTTATACCCCTGAATTACCAACTCTGGTAAACCCCGTCATTGCCGCACAGATGATTTTGCCAGGCCTACTCTGCCGGTGCTCGCTCTCACCGCCTCTCTTCTTTTATTACTATCCTGCCGAGAACGTTACAGTACAAACACGACTCGGTTTACAATTTCCCGCCAATTTAGTCACTTGAAATTTTCAAAATATGCTAACCTGCTCCAATCAAGATGATATTGAATATCTACCCCCTACACCGCCAGTAAAAAATATTCTCGGCGGTGCCGGGACGTACTCGGCGCTCGGTGCGCGGCTGCTATCACCGCCCCCACGCTCCGGGTCCGTGGGCTGGGTCGTTGACAAGGGATCCGACTTTCCTCCGGACCTCGATGCTTTGATCCTATCATGGGAAACATCGGTACTACTACGTGAGACGCCTGAACGCTTAACAACGCGCGGCTGGAATGGCTATGATGAACACGAGAACAGGGCGTTCCGGTACATGACGCCCAAGAAGCGGCTTACAGCCGAGGATCTGACGCCCGAGCTGCTTGCGTCGCGTACATTTCACCTAATATGTTCGCCCAAACGCTGTCGTGAGCTCGTCCTCGAAATTAAAGACAAGCGTGCGGATCTGCCGGCGTCTGTCTCTAATGGGTTGACTGGAGGAAAAGTCCGTGATGGTGATGATGCAGCAGGTAATCATCTCCCGAAACCCATCTTCATCTGGGAACCGGTACCAGACCTCTGTACGCCCGATGAACTGCTAAACTGCACAAATGTATTACCCTTGATCGATGTCATGAGTCCCAACCATGCTGAGTTGGCTGGCTTCATGGGCGATGATGGGCTAGATCCCGAGACTGGGGAGATAAGCACACGTGCCATTGAGCGGGCCTGTGAGCAGCTCCTGGGTTCCATGCCCCTACAGTCTTTTTCCATTGTTGTACGTGCCGGTGAGAAAGGGTGCTACCTCGCGCGAAACGGCGGCCGCAAGCGTACACATAAGCACAAGTCCAAGACGAAGGGCAAGAAGCCATCCGCGCTACTCCATGGTGGTCTCCAGCCCGACACAGATATGGAGGCGCTGTTCGCCGGCCTGTTGCAGGATCCTGAAGGCTCCATTGCTCGCGAGGAGATAGAAGTAGATCCGGGGATCGAGCGATGGATTCCAGCTTTCCATACTAACACGTATGAAGAAGATCATGGCCCGATAAACGATGAGGGAGAAGCAGAGGGGGAAATAATACAAGAGAAGAAAAATAAAGGGAAAGTCATCGATCCCACAGGTGGCGGCAACACGTTCTTGGGCGGACTGGCAGTTGCGCTCGCAAGGGGGAAGGGTCTCGAGGAGGCTGCAGCATGGGGTAGTGTGGCAGCCAGTTTCGCCATTGAACAGGTTGGCGTGCCCACGCTAGGGCACGACGATGAAGGTTGCGAGACGTGGAACGGTGTCCGCGTCGACGAGCGATTCGAGGAATTCAAGACAAGGCTTGCGTTCAGTTGATTGGTTTGGGCGTGTGTTTTGGGAGGGACCAATCACTATTGCGAACGCGAACTAATTCTTCTACATTTCCTCTTCCTCATGAGAAAGTAGTCGACGCATCAAACGTGACAAACTCAACCACCGCCGCTACCACATGTGGCCGAACTAGGTAGATGTATACGCATCAAAAGAACACACCTAGGTATAAACGTGTGAAAGAACGAATAAGGATCCGGGGAAGCTTTAAGGCGGCCTGCTTCTGCCTATATCAGGCGAGGATATACCAACATACTTATTACATACACCTCCTTCAGGACACAGTTGGAAACAACCTTGAACACCAATCCCACCGCGCAAAAGTACGGGGTAAACAAGCGGATAGCGAGGACCCTCTGCGCAAAGCGATGCGCCTTATAGACGAAGGAACAGAAAGCGAGCGTGGACTAAATTTCTCAGCCACGATAGAGCGACGGGGGGCATTTGATTGCGGCATTCGTAAAAAAAGAAAAGAAAAACATTTGAGGCACTGCGACCCCCCCAAAAAACGGATTAGACGCGACTGGCTTTGACGACAAAGCTAGAGGAACAAGGAATGCAGTAGATTATGTTAGAAACGAAGATACTCCAGAGGGGATTTTTAAATAATAATATAGCGATGGGCTTCTCTCTAACACTGCGTCTGCGCGTAAGTAATACCTGTGCAATAATGTTTCCTTAGATGTTTGAGACCGGATAAGGTTTTTGGTCTTAGTATTTATTATCTAAGTGAGCAACACAACTAGCTGGACGAATAAGTTGAATAAGCGCCAATACTTGTTGCAGCTGCATTGTACCACGACTATCGCCACAAGTGGTATCAACATATGCTCGGTAAAATCCCACCGCTGAGGGCCTATTACGCGAAATTACAAGCGCCTGCGCCAGGTATCATATAGACAGACCAGGAAAGCATAGCTTCTTCGCGCGACCGGAATGGTTATGTCTTAGGAACTAGGGTTCCTCTCATTCGGTAAATAAAACGACATCGCTACCATAAATGTGCATGAGATGCTAGAATGCTACAACCAATGCACGTGAAAAGGGAGAAAGAACAGCGAGCGCGAAAAAGACAAGTCTACTCAGCAAAGCCAAAAATCTGAATCTCTCTCAATCAACCTACGCATCAGGCACAGATGGGCCGTCCGGGAGGATCTCGGGGTCTTCTTCTTGTTCTTCTTCATCGTCTTCAGCTTCATTCTCGTCGCTGTCATCCTCCTCTTCCCCGTCTTGATTGGACTCGTAATCCCCGTCGAGCTCGTCTACCTGGGCCAAAAGATCGTTCTCATCTCCCGCTTGTGGGCTGTATCCGTTCCTATCCGAAATCTTCCAGAACGCGGTGGGTCCGGCTGGTCCGCGCGGATCGAAGTCTCTACAAAAACCTCATGTTGAGTTGCCATGTGAAATCTTGATGTTTACGAAAATGAAAATGATAAACGAAATGATGTGGAAGACTAGATAGATAGAGAGGGAGGCAGGCAGAAATGCGGATAAGAAGAGGAGAAAGCGATAGCGGAGATCAACTCACTTGTCGAACCAATGGCCCAGCACACCCTTGGAGCTCCTGACACCACCAACCTGGACGCTCTCACTGCGCCAGCGTTCCACGCCGCCGAAAATGGAGAACGTCGTCCAGCAAACCTCTCCCTCGGGCGTCAAGCGCACGGTACCTAAAGTCACAAAACCCTCTTCGTCAGCACCGGCTTCCTAAATAATGATTGACGACTATCAATCACATCCTTCTTCTTCTTCTGAATAAAAGAAAACAGCGCAGATAGGAATTTTCCTTTCACACCTCTGACAAGGACTGTACCTCTGAGATCCGAATCGGCGTTTTCGTCGAAGCTCTGATCCAACGACCTGGAGACGCCCTTGAAGTGCACAACGGGGAGTTCCTGCCCGTCCTCAGGCCCCGGCTTCTCGATGGCCGTGACGAAGATACGCATGAGGATGAGACGCGTAGCCTGGCCGACGCTGATGGCCTGGCGCGGAACGTGGGGCGGCGGCTGCGCCTCGGCGCCGAAATTGTAGGCGAAGAAGTCAGTGTAGTCCAGGAAGCAGACGACGCGGAGCCAGACGCCTGTGATGCCATAGGGGTCGAGGCGTTCCTTGTCGTCCAGCTCGTCGTCCGGCGATGGAGGAGCGGGTAGATGCGACTTCCAGCTGTTCGGCCAGGTGCCGGCGAAGGGGACGACGCAGAAAGTCTCGCACATACGCAGACTCGAGATGCCGAGATTAGTCATGTTAGCGCCGAGCACGATCATCACAGCCTCGACCTTCTCCCAGTCTATGCGCATGGTGCCGTCGTCCAGGAATGGGCCCCATTTGTTCTTCTCCGTGTACTGTCTGAGATCGTAGACCTTGGAGCAGGCGAAGGGGTGCATCAGGTTGTGCCTGGTCTGTCGATGGGTGGACGGATAGGCGTACAGCAGAGGCACGCCGTAGAGACAGTGTAGGTGAGCACTCTTCTGGTGCTCGGGTTTGGGGGGTCCGTGCCAATATCTGATATCCCGGGAGTGGAACTCGGCACGGGCACGTTCGTAGATGAAAGACCGGCACAGAAAGGCCTCCTGGTTAGATTCGGCGCTGAAGAGATCAATTAGGATATCGGCGTTGCGAGACTGGGGGACCCTTGCTCCCGAGCCGGGCCTTGCGCCGTTGGTAGAGGCATGTCTGAGCAGCGTGGTCACGGTCTGGTGCACGAAGTCGAGCTCATCCTTCTGTCGGGTGTGGGTTTATTAGTATCTCGGTCTGAGGACTAAGACTGGGACTCGAACTCGGGCCAGGGCCGCCGCCAGCGCCGGCTTCGGCACGGTACCGGGATCAGCTTCGGCATCGGCATCTAAACCACACCACAACAGCTCTACCAAGCTACGCTACCATAGGAGGGTCTCGCCATGTCAGTACGTACCTTGTTATCGACGCCGGAACGGTTGCACAGATGCCGCAGCTTCACGAGGCCCTTCAGCGACCGTTCCCAATCGACAGGCCCCCCCGACGGCGCGTCCAGGTGGTTCAGATAGACTTGCTTGAACAGCGTGGTGTTGGCGCTGACGGCATGGTAGAGGCTCTTGCAGGTGCGGGGAATCCAAGCTAAGTCCTGCGGATCTACGTATCCTAGGATGTGGTAGACGATCTCGGGTGGGAGATCTGTTAAGAGAAGCATCGCGACACTGGGGAACAGGATGGCAGGATCTCGGTTGTTTCTGCGTGTGTGTGTATGTGTGGGTGTGGGTGCGCGTGCGTTTGATATTACGCATGGAGATATATGTAGGTGTAGGGAGGTAGCGTGCGTCAGCCCGGCCTCGAGATCAGGGAGGCAATAGTCAGTAATCGGCAATACTAACAATCAATTAGAGGAGCACAGGTGCACGGTGAGGGCGGCAATCCCGGTTTTAAAACAACAAGCCGAAATTGACTTCCTCCGACCGACAGTGCCTGCTGCAATTGATGCCGTAGGTACTACCTACTGAGTATGTTGTGTAGGGAATCGAATCACATGAGCAGAAGAAACACGAGGAATTAGTAGAGAGATACGTCTAGACTGCACCTCCCTCCGCTGGCACCCGGGGTTTGCTTCATAGTCCGTTCGGGGTTAATTCTCGTCTGAAAGCTAACCCGGTCGCCAAGACACCTTAGCGTAATCTACCTATAGGGTGGCAGCTCCAGCCCACCTACACACCTAGAAAGGCACCTACCTACCTGTACTGGCTACGCAGTATGCGCAGAAGGGTTTTCGGCTCGGCGTTAACGCAAACAAGCCCCCACGACCCAGCGGCGGAATTATGCGCGACGGCACCGCCCCTGGCCATAGCTCCTACTCCACCGCATCACCACCCGCTTGCGTGATGAAGTTTTGAGCAACAGTCTCGTCTCGCCCTTTTTTCAATTCATTATATCCATCCAAACACAAGCCCTTAATGGCACGAGCGAGCAACCCAAAATCGCAACATCGTTTCTCTCGTAGGCAGTGGTATGAATTCATTGCATCATCGGGTATATAGCGAGAAAGACAGTAACATACAGAAAAAGTCGCTAAAATCATCATCTCTTATATATACTCATCCAGTACTCCATCCAAAATGCCGGGTTAAGCATCAAGCCTTCACAAACACCCGCTTCATGCTTTTTGTGGGTAGAAAGAAGCCTTACAAAAAACCGCTCCATCTGATACATCATGCCAATTTACAAAAGCCACGGACTCACGGAATCACAGTGCTACACCATAGTGCCGCTGTTCAATTGGATACAGTTATCCAATAGTGTGGCGCCTTCGTGTAGTAGTTCCCAGCGCGTCGATCCAAACGCGTCCTTCAACACAGCGAGGAGGGCGCTGCTTTTGTTGACATCCTTCATAAACTTCAAATCGTCCGGTGACTGTATGGAACCGAGCCTTTGTAGGTAATCGCGCATCTGGGAATGCTTCTCCTCCTGGCCGCTCGGTACCAGATGTCCCGGACAAGGTCCAGCTATGGCGAACCCGTAACACCAGACGACTAAGGCTGCAAAATAAAGAACCCATGGTCTGTTCAGAAGCACGTCGTCTCGGGCATAATACCGCGTATCGTCGAGCAGCACCGAGCATAAGAATTTAACGGCATAGAACGTAGCATCGCGAGCTCTTGCTGATGGTGCCCAGTGGTCCTTCATCCTCCTCTGCGCACTACTCAAATCTTGCGAGCCAATCGCCCGCCCTAGGAGTCGCTTTGCGCGAGCGAAGATTTGGCAGTCCACGATGTCTACATGCATCGCCATGTGGGCTAGATGATGCAGGACCGTCCTGCTTTCAAACACCACATTGGCATCGTTTCGCTTGTCGGAGCTATAAGGGTCATACGCCAGGTTGGAATGCTGGAGGGACTTGTCGAATTCGTTTCTCCACGCGTCAAAGGCTCTCATCAAAGTACCCCGCCACTTGTCTCGACCGCCAAGGGCTTGCGACATGTTCTGACCCAAAGAGCTTACTTGAAGATCACGTTGATTCATATGCCAACTAACGCTCAACAGCCCAGCCATAAGAATCTGCCGCCCAAACGGGTTGGTGTGTACCTCCTGCCCGGCGAGGGTACGCTTTAAGCCCTCAAGAAAGGCCATGGGCTTAATTCCGTTCGACATGTGGTTCGACTCGATTCGGCCGACCTCGGCCCCGCTCGTGGCTTTCCAAAGTTGATCATCGCACGGCAGGGGAAGACGCATCTCATGCGCTACCATCACCGTCGAGTGTCCAAACATGGTTGCATGGATCGAGTCGATCAAAAAGGCTATGAAGGCGGCCCGCCGGGTGCTCTCGTTGGTAATCCAATTATTCCACCATTCGTCTGGGGTATGCGCTGGGCCAGATGTGGAAGATTGCCGAGACCCAGCACTAGTCGATCTATCTTCTCTCGCGCTGGGAGGTGAGTCGAGTGCCGACTTACCTATCAACGACCGACCCCTTCGCATGAGGGTAATTGTTGTAGCATGATGAATATGAGCCCGTTCGTGGAGTTCCCGGGTGGAATACATCTTTTCGTATAATTCGAGTAGTAACAAGGTCTGAAAAACCCATAATTTCGCAGGTGGCCGGCAGTTCACATCCATGAATATCTCCCACCTTAAATTCCAGGCCAAGAAGTTGGAGAGGTTTGCCCCAGCTTGGGTGACCTTGGGCCCGTGGCTACGGTCCAGACAAGCAGCACCTATGGACATAACGGCTATGAGAAGGAGGTTTGGTGTCCTATCTGGCGAGAATGTCGGCTTGTGGAGGATGGGTACTTGATCGCTAAAGTGAAGCCAGTAGGAACCTATGTATAGCTGCATCATCTTGCGACTTAGCATGTGCTCATCGTCGTTTCTATCGCCCTCGAGGAGGTTCTCTCCTTGTCGTTCAACGGGAGCATGGTTGTTCTCATGAAACTTCTCTCTGATCAAATCGAATATCTCTTGACTCTTCTCATCAGATAAGATAGACTCTGGTAGGTTAGGGTCAAGTAAGTTGGTCACCGCCATAACTTGGCCAGGTGGGAAGTAACCCAGAGGAACACCATCTGCTCCAGCATACTGCACGTTATACTGGTGCTGGTACTCCCCATAGCTACTAAGTTTCAATTAGCACCACAACGATTAGCAACACCAGAGATAACACTTACCTGGAGTATGAATTCCTTGGGATGATATGACCCACGGTCGAAGGGGACGTGTGAGGTGATGTTGTATTGAACAAGTACGCCACGAAGTCTTCGGGAATTGATACATAGGGCGATTTATTCAAGATACCGTCAGGACCGAAAACTGGCATGGTAGCCTGTGCCGTCATTTGGTCCAGCAGCATCAGGTCGGTTGATGTTTGGGAATGCGATTGTTCGCCATACTCACTCGAAGTTGTGGGTACATACTGATGCGTGGGCCCAGAACCGGCGCTGGCACCAGAGGCGGCATTGAAGTCTGAAGGAGGGAGTGAAAAGGCAGGGAAATTGTTCGGCGCAACAAATGGTATCGTGGGGACAGACTGGGGTGTGTGAGTAGGTTGCAAGTGGTAGCTACCAGGGTGGGTTGACACCGGTGACAAGATACCATATGCGTTACCGCCTGGGTGAGCGTGAAGGCGCTGCGGGTGACCAGTTGGGGACTGGTGAGGAAGCCTTGCGTTATAGCTGGTTCCCTGGTCGGAGTGCATGTATGCATCGGGGAGGTTGGAAGGGCCAGCATGAGGAAATGTGGCAGGAGATGTGCTGGCCATCGGGGTGTACGGTGTGCCAATACCGACACCGTCCTTTGGTGACTGATATTGAGAGTGAGCTGCTTGTTCTGTTCTTAAAGCGACGTTCCCTAGCTTGGCGTGCTTGGGCGACATGGTGGTTGAAGCAGGGGTGGGATACGGAGACCTTACGTTGTCGACCGGAGAGCTTTGGTTGATTAGAGAATCTTTCCGGCTCAACGCGGATCCCTTCGCGGTATGACGATCCCTATGACGGTTGCACAGATCAAGTCGGACAAACTCGCGATTACAGTCCGGAAAGTTGCATCTGTATATCTGCTTGGGAGTATGGTTCAGCTGGTGACGGTGGCTATCAACTCATCAGCAAGGCCCACAGCCTGGAGAGGTTGTTAACAGCAAATGACACAACGCTTACAGATGTTCTGCTCTCGAGTAACTTTTGCCGCAACCTTCGGTGGGACACTCGAATTTCTTGTCCAGGCCTTTCCGGCTCCGTCTGCGCTTTTTAACCGGACCTTCCGAGTTAGATGAATTCCCATTCTTATTGTCACCTTCACCATCACTATCCATATCATCCATGTCATAATCCTCGGCTTGGCTCGGCGACCCACGTGGAAGCTCGGGGTCCTCCTCCGCCTTAACCTGCGATGGTGGCGTCGGCCGGCGTGTTGGCGTCATAATAGGGAATGGCTGAGTAGCGGATAGGGATGCCTTGATGTCTCTAGGCTGGACCACAAGGACGGAAGTCATCGTCTAGGAAGGATCATGGTACGGTATCAATTATGCAGTGAAGTCTCAGATTATTTCTAGTGGGGAAAGCCTCCCAAAACTAAAAGAAGCTCGGTGGCGTGGCTATCGATGCAGTTGTATGTCGTGTTAGGGATGGCGGCCAATAACGTGTCACGTTCCACAATCCGGGGAAGTACTACACGTCTGTCACAAAAAGCAGAGTCCGGAGCGTTGGCGTTTTCAGCGGGCGAGAGGGATCCGAATACCGAATTGAACCAAAAAAGTAATGAGTGGAAGAGAATATGCGTAACTGCGTGAATTCCGGGCGCCGGACAGCTAGGCTCGTGAATAGTAGTAACGATTGTCAGTCACTGCATGACTACCAAATAAGGCAGGCGATGTTTATGCAACCTTAATGAGACATCAATGACGGCGGGCGTAATGTGGTAGATGCGCGATGGAAACAGAACAGAACGTCTAAAGAGAAATGACGTGATCAGTAGTTGATGCGGAATAGTTCACAGGTGAGAATTAAAAAAGACGTCGTCGTTAATAGTTCAGACATTGTTGGTGGATCCGAGTTGGGGGCAAATCATCTCCCCCATGGCGGCAGCGAATGACGCGCTTCAAGTTCCCAGGGTATGCTGGGTTCAATGACAAGCATACGTGAATTGGCTACTCAGGAAAGGAGAGTGGGATTTGCACCAAAAAGAGAGTGGTGAGGAGTGAGGGCGGAAGACGGGAATCGAAAGACGGAAAAGCTAAACTAGGACTACAAGTGGAGTGGCCATGGACCCTGACAGCCAAGTCGGATGGAGTCGATGGAGTTGTTGGACTAAGCAAGTTTCGGGCATTCGGACTGTATAGTAGGGTGTAGTTGGTTGCAAAGACTGGAGGAGCAGTGCAGGCGAACTTCCGGAGCTGCAGCAGGGCCATGCGATGTTGATCTGGCTTCAGGGATTCCGAGTGGGCTGGATGAGGGCCATGGCCGGCGCAGCACATCACAGCACAGCACGAGCATCGCGGATGGAATCGCGGATGGAATCGCAGACAGCTTTAATTTCTACCGGCCTGCAGGCGTAAATTACCTGGGACGAGGTAGGCAGGCGTGCCGTATGTAGGTAGGTAGGAAGAGAGACTTTGGCACCTAACCTTGCAGAAAGAGGCGCGGCACAAGCACTCGCTCGGCCAGTCTGCATCAGCGTAATCAGCGTCACGCGGGCACTAGACTAGTGACCTGCCACGAACTCGTAGGACAAGACTAGACGCGAGGGGAACCAAGGTGGCAGACGGATCCTCCTGAGACACGCAGCCAGAAATGAGCCGAGGATCAGGGGTCGGGGGGCAACGAGCTCGGGCGCATCATGGGGAGGAGAGTCGACCGGCTGGCACACGCGATAACTCCTCGGGATGGGCTATGGAGAGACGAGAGCAACGATAGCAACAATAGTACATACATATGCGTACTTTCGACTACCAAGAGACAGACGGCAGCGTGCGCAAGCTGTTCGAGCAGAGCATGAGACTTCGAGCGAGACTGAGTACCGAATTCCAAGTTGAAGGCGACTTGGTATGTACCTCCGTCAGCTTGGGGGGTTGGCAGCTGCACGATTGGCTCGCCTACAGGCCAGTGAGGCGAAGGCCGGTGCGAGAGACTCCAGCAACAGAAATAGGGTCTGTAGACTGTATTGTCTGACGATGACAAGGACAACGGCGACGACGACAACGACAACGACGGCGCCGGTCTGAGCGCGTTGAGGTACTAGACTAGGCGAATAGTTATAAGCGACCTGAACCGGTTGTGAGTGGACACGCTTGTCGCCAGAACAGAAAAGGTGTGCGCCCTCGCACAAGACCAGGACTACGGTTGCGTTTCGAGAATGTGACGGGGACTTGGACTTGGAAGATGCTCGCGAACGTTGGTTGAACTGTAAGTATAAACCCGACGAACGGGAAGAACGAGAGTTAGTGCTTCGTGTGGGGGGATGTTCCGTCATTTTAATACCGCCCACCCACGTAGCCCAGCGCCGAACCTCTGCACCGTCTACGGTAAGTACGTAAGTAGCTAGTCTCCGGTTGGTCCCATAGCAGTGCAATGTTAGGTCGGTGCCTAAGTACCAAGTCTAGCTATTACCGCTGTATACTAATCCTATAATACCCTACCCTGCCTGTACTTAACCTTACAGTCCCTAAGGTAGGTACCCACCTAAGTTTAGGTCTCAGCTCTGGGGACCCCAACTTGAGGACCAAAGCTTTGTAACTGCCTGCCTCTGTTAGGTAGGTAGGTGTATGGTTAGATACATCCCTACGCCTAACAATAACCATCCTTTGGGTACTAGCTGGGAGTCAGGTAGGCATAACTACTTAGACTACAGTTTAATTTCCCTCATCTCAAAAATTTTGACCATCACGCTGCGACTGATGCTTAGAAGAGAAGGGAAGAAAAGAAAAATGGCAGTACGTAATTTGAGGCAGCTAGATGAATTACCATATCGTAATCACGAGGGCAGCAATAGTCAAGGGTTTTTCATATATGGTCAAGGAAGTAGTTAAGGCATGTAAGTAATACTGCTCTTGTGTATTACTCTAGGAAAAGAAAACAAAAAGACTTCAAAACATCTTTCTGGTGGCAAAAAAAAAAAAAAAAATCAAAAAAATCCTTACAATGCAAAATCTCCTTACCTGCCTTACATATAGTCTAATAGGTTGTTATATATCTAGGCACATATTCAAACTACCTACCTGGCCTCTACACCAAAAGTGCATACGAGTATGCATCTTATAGGCAAGGTATCTAAATAACGTTGCATCCTTCATACAGAGGTCCACTGTCCCAAGTTGGCCAGCTTGTATTCTATGTCTTTATGGCGCACTCATACACAACTGATTATCTACAATATATGTACCGCAGATAAACTCGACTTTCAAGGTCAGTGCTATGACCTTCGAAGTTCATAGTAATTGATTTTAAACAAGAGCATAGGTAGCTACCGCGGGCGGCTTGCCCGATAGGTATACAACGTGCGGGCTACCATCCTATGACCTCCGCATTTATTAAAAATCACCACAGCTCCCAGGATCCTCGGACCCCTGGTCGGTCGGCGTCAATGGCAAATGTCTTTTATTTCTGCGAGTTCATAGGCTGGACAATGTGGAATTGAGGTATGACGGGCCTCATTCCGTATAAGTCGGATTGTACCACCAAGTTCATGGGTGGTCAAACCGCCACGCTCATTCGCCCTCGTACATCTCAGCACCGATGATGTGTTTTGGTATATACAGCCCCGTGAAAGTCCACACTCTCGAGCAACGGCGTCGGTTTACTGCATTCGGCCTAGACAGGGCACAGGGAATTGAGATCTATGACAGTGTTTGCTATAGTCAACATTGCGGCTAGGGAAGTTTTCGGTCCTCGACTACTGCTTGTATAGATGTGATTCGAGAGATAGGTTGCATTAGCCTCTGGAATCTGGGGACCTCCGATGAATATGTACATGCCAATGGCATGGGGTCATGGTTGGAGACGAGACGGATCGTGCACTACACTAGTCGAACATCGACTTAGGATAGCATATTATAATAATAATACGAAGATGGTGTGTGGGTGGGTTATATGGGCGGGTGCTTAACAAACGGTTTATGATATATATTAGTTGCAAGTAAAAGGCATATCCGCCGAGTTGGGCTAGGTAAGTATATGTGAATAGAGTTGTGTTAGTAGATGCAAGGCACTGACGGCATATGTGCTTGATCGGCCATCTTTGCAGCTCTAGTTGGCACGAGAGCAGTTAACGTTTATGTTGTTATTACTGTAAATACATGGCAACCTCCGAGGTCCTTCGTGAACGCTACACTACATCGCTTTTACCGGAATTCTATACGTAATGAATACCGTAGAGAATTATGTTGTAGATTGCTGCCGTACCGGTGCAATTCACGCAGGACCGACAGCAGGGATGGTGGGAACAACATCGGAGTTGCAATGGGTTCAACCGCCTATTCTCGGAGTTCTATGTTTCAATACCATGTCCAGAAGCCATGTCCTTTCGTTTTTCTGGGCCTTCGAATCGAAGAGTCGATACTCAACGGCCTTCCACATTCCACTATTGAATGAGAGTCCCCATGCATCAGTGTCCAAGGTCACCCTTGTCGTATTGAATATCTCCGGTGCCTGACTCCATGATCGAATGTCTTGTCCATCAGCTTGAATTAGCATGGCCCTCCAGCCCCATGGGCGGCTTAACCGACGCAACTAAGGCAGAATCAAATTTTGAAGCAGTTAGTTTTGACAAGGGAAGACGAAACTCGTTGCCACAGCTGCTCGTTTCGGCACGAGTGACCCCCAAGACCCCCATCTGAAAAGAAGGTCCCGCGGGCTTGGTAACCGGGGTCTTCGCGTGATCGCCATACTAAATTTTAGATCAGTTCGATGAGGCGTGGGCTGACGCCAAATCATACAAAGGGACGGCTCGAGAATTCGGTCTTACTAATGTTCATCAGGGTAATTAGTGGTGGTTTGCTCACGCTCGTATGTCAGCGGTCGGGCTTAACAAAACCGCAAGGTGCAGGGTCTGCAGCTAGCTGTTCTGGCGGGTCAGTAGGATCACTATTTCGGCCTAACCATACGTTTACAGTAGGTATTTCTAGAATTTTGGTACTGAGTACGAGGACAGAAATGCCTGACAAGGTCTTCTGCAGCAGCAGCAGCCAGATACTGTGTCCTGCGTCTGCGTTCTTAGTATGCTGAAGGAATTCTCCCCACAGTGGTAAATTTACGCGAGCAACCGAAACACAATTCGCGGGGTCGAAGGCTTCTAGAAAACCAGCAAGACGGCCTTTCATGGATGTGTCGGGGTGTCCCGGTCCGAGTTCTCACATACGTTGTTGGTACTGACACTGTCCAGACGACGACAACCGCTATGTCAGCCCAGTCTGGTCCCATGATCGACGCGAGCCAACAGCTGACCAATTGACAATGCGGTCTCCCACTGCAAAAGAAACGAAGGGCATGCAACAGCAACCGGAGCCGGATGGGCAACCCAGGAGCAGAGCCAGGCGGCTTTCCACCCTGCAGGAGTGGCAAGAAGACCCACGAGCCTCTGCACGTCGATGAAATAGGCGTACCCAGGAAGGGCAAGTGGCAAGAAAGAACACGAACAGGGTATAGCATGCCAATGCCAAGAAGTATATTCAGCAACGTGTGCCACAGACAAGCCTGGCAAGCCTGCCAAGTCTGCTTCTGACAGGGATATGTATGCAGCTGGCAGTACCGAGGCAGGAGAACAAACAACGTCGTGAAAGTCCCACCCCTTACTAAGTGCGGAATAGTAACAGACAGAAGAAAGGAGACGAAGAACGTAAATATGTCGCATCATAAGGTCAGGCCTCGTTCAAGCCCTTTGAAGAGTGTTGGAAAATAAATGTCGGACCATTTCGAGACTAGATATAATTCTACGTATACGTGTAGGTCAGATGTCACCTGCTAGAACCAGAGCTAAACCCGACAGCATCGTGTTTTCGTTCATGGTGGTTAGAGTGTACATAGCGTACGTCGAAAACCTTGCCATCGTTCCATCGCACACCCCTACAGATTTGCCCCAAACAAATTTTAATAGGGATTCAGTCTGGGCAAAAATGCGGCTCGATCTACCCCAGCACAACCACCACAAAAATCGTACGGGAGACTGCATCGCAGATCTCCTCCCCCAACGCTATTCGCCTTAAAACTCCGCTTACTTTGGGGCGAGGGAGCACAACATGCCCTACTCGTCCGCCTTCTAATGCAAGCTTCGTCACCGGCGAAAATTCTTCAATATCAGCAGAGGCAGCAGTTGCATCAATGTTGTCAGGAAAACAAAACAATTCAAATAACTCAGGCTCCCTAGACAGTGGTGTGGCACACGAGCTGTGTACATAGGCAGTGTACATATGCGTACACTAAACTAGTCTATAGGACCCAAGCTATGGGTGACTAGTCTCTTGCCCCCATTTCGGGAACTATGGGGGTGGGAATTCTAATGTAGTGTACTAATCCTAGAGACGGAGTCAACCGGGCTTCTTAAGGCCCAGTTTCGCACGGTTCCGCGATCTAAGGTCGCTTGGTTGCGGGATCGAGGAGACGGTGAAACTAACGGCATCAATTTACTTCCATCAGGAACAGAGGAAACGAAACGTAAAACATTTCGAAACAGATTCGCTTCAAGCTGGCCTCGACATTATAATTGGTAATAAATAATACAAATAGCCTAATAATAACCAATTATATTTAATTCGCCTCACATCCCCCAAAGGTGAAGCTATACTACTCTATTTATATGATATACTTGAAATGAAGCGTGTTCAATGAAAATCGGAATAGAAGATCTGCAGAGCTTAGTTCAACGAAGCTTAAATTGACGCCTTAAAATCTAAGCACACGTCATCAGCCCACCAGAAAGACAACAAGAACGTCTCGCTACTATGGACTACCGCAAGCTAAAGAACTTATCATATACGTTTAGGGGGTGCTAATAGAGACCAGTCATACCCTTTGTAAGTAATAATCGATATTTTTTTTAATAAGACGGCGAAAATGGGCCTTGCTTCGGTTTGGCTACATATTGTGGTCTTCGGAGTGAGCGATAATTTCACCAGGAAGGGCGCTAATAGAAAACCAAACTAACAGTAAGAATAGGAGCAGGGCTCTCGACAAAGAGAAAGTGTCAGATTAAGCGAGTTCAGCTAATATATCTAAGAGGTAGTTTACCGGCATCTATCATACACATTCAAGTTCCAACAGTATCATGCCCGCATTACATGATATACCTTCAGACATACTTAAAGGGTTAGACTAAATTCTTCTAGACTCTACCTCAGGTGACAACTTCTCTGTTTTTATTTAAATCGTCCAGAGCTTTATCCTAATCAAGCGGGAGTGAGCTTTAATAATGATTCTATGGGAAAGGGTTTAATGGAACATTGTAGTTCATTAGCTAACACCCTTATCACATGTTTTTTACGTAGACAGACCACGTCGAGTACGAGCTTCTTAATATGTAGAAACAAGTCTCTATTGGTACCAATGTATATCATAATGGCCATAGAAAATACTTTCTTGTCTACAAGGATCATATACTTATGCGGAATTAAGATGTGTTAGCTCGGTGGGTGCAACTATTGAGAGTCTAGACCGTCACATCCTTCACACCCTATAAGACAGCAGAGAAGCTGGCTTAGATAAATCTCTCTACTCTATTTTTAAACATATGGGAAATTACCGGTACCCTTCTCACCCAGCTACATATTCGATAGTGCTGAAGGGATTATGTATTCGCGCCACATGCTATACTACAAGTTCACCTCCTCTGGGACTGTGAAGCTCAAACACGAAGGCAGAATTGTGTTGTTGGCTTGCCAAACCCGTCCAATCCTAAATCCCATAATCCAAAGCTGTAGAAAGTCAAAGTAAGTGTGCTCCAGACATAGACTGTTGTGCGATGATGCCACAATGGACGATCTCTGCCGACAATATAGACATATAAACCTACTTCCCTTGCCCTATAGAACACGATACCAGCACGCGTACGTTACCACCGGGCAAAGCCCAAAGTGACCGAAGTACCGATCCCGAGGATCGCGTATAAAACTAACAAAACTCACGCAATCAAAACCCGAAACTTGCCAACGAAGCTCCGAACGGCCTCAACAAACCGCTCCAGCTGGCGCCGGCCATCCTCCCCCAAGAGCGCGATGCTGAGCGCGACATAGCCGCGTCGAGCAAGGTAGAAGCCCTCGTTCAGCATCTCCAGATGGAAGAGATCCAGCAGCCGCGGGTCCTCGTCGCCCACCCAGTCGGCAGGCGACGCGATGTCCTCGAGAGCCGTGCGCGTGAAATGGAACACGAGGATCGAGCCGCACCCCAGCACCCTCAGCGTCCTCCTCCTCCTCCCCGCGTCCCCGCCGTCTGCAAAGCCATTGATGCGGCCGCGCACCTCGTCGCCGAGGGCATGCAGTTCCCTAGCCTTATCGGGCGTGAACACGCCCTCGAGCCCCGCGGCGCCGACGTTCATGGTCAGCACGTTGTTGTTGAAGGTGCCGGCGTGCGGCAGGGCCGCGGGGCCGCGGCGGGGGTCGAAGAGGGCCATGACGTCGCGGCGCCCGCCGAACGCGCCGAAGCTCATCCCGCCGCCGATGTACTTGCCCAGCGTCGTCAGGTCGGGGCGGACGTGCTCGAGCTCGAGTTTAAGCTCGCTCTGGATGCCACTGCCGCCGTACATACGCGAGGTCATGACCTCGTCGAAGATGAGCAGGGCGCCGAGCTCGTCGGCGCGGCGGCGGAGGTGCGACAGGAAGGCCGGCGTGGCGCACACGCCGCCGCCGGACCCCAGCATGGGCTCTAGCAAGATCGCCGCTACGCCGTCGCCGTCGCCATTGCTTTCTGAGACAGAGGCGAGGAGTGCATCGACCGAGGCGGCGTCGTTGTACGTCGCCACTAGGAAATCGTGCGGCGCATTGAGCGCGCGGAGGACGTCGTATTTGCTCTCCTTTCTCGTCTTGTCGTCTCCTACGCCCCAGACATGTCTACACCCGACCGGAAACACGAACACGCCGCCGTGGTACGCGCCCTCGAACACGATGACCTTACCCCTGTGGCGTCCTGTGTACGCCTTCGCGGCAGCAACCGCCATGAGATTGGCCTCGGTGCCGGAATTCGTGAACCGGATACGCTCGATGCTCTGGAACCGCTGCTTGATCAGCGCTGCGAGCCGCGCCTCTGCGGCATGCGGCCCGCCGTAGCTCAGGCCGCGCTGCACCGTCTCCGCGATGGCGGCTAGCAATACGGGGTGCGAGTGCCCGTAGAGGCCGACCGAGTATTCGCCCAGCAGGTCGACGTACGCATGTCCGTCGACGTCATGGAGCGTGTACCCCTCCGCCGAGCTGATGCAGAGCGGGTACGGTTCCCAGTGCAGCACCGAGCGAGTATTGCCTCCGGGGAGGCTTGCCGTAGCTGTCTCGTGCGCCGTACGGCTAGCCGGATTTGCGGCCTTGTAGCGCACCTCGGCTTCAGCATAGGCGGCTTGAATATTGTCCATCACAGCTTATGCTCTTTCTGCTTAATTTCTTGTGAGATATGTGTTTGTGGCACTAGCAGCTGAGGATAGCCATGGTGTTGGAGAGAATGATAGTTTATTAATAGCCCTATCCCGGCTTCGATGTGCTGATGCGGTTATGCATGCTATCCCCATCTCCTTGTGTATCGGGAAAGCTAACAGTGTTGATTCCCGAGAATCGGAAATCGGTCCGAGTTCTTTTGAGTTTACCTGCCAACCATTCGTCCTTGGTTTATCGTCCTACAAGATGTTCATTCACATCATTTCTTCTAGTCTGGTGAAACCTCACAGGTATTTACCAATTGGGTGCTCCAGGCGATGATATCAACAATACCGAATGTTTGGAGAAGGGTGCAGAAAAAGAAAAACGGACGAAGGTTGACAGTAACATCTCAAATGATTAAGCGGTCTTAATTGCTTTGAAAAATCTATTGAGTCACTCTCGTCCGGGACAATAGAACTATCTGCTGGTACTGCGATGCTTGTAGCATCGACTTGCTCTGCTTTACTGATGTCGCCGTAGACCAAACAGCAGTATGCAGCTTTGACAAATACATTTACATCTCTGGGCACAGCCATGAAACCCTCAGAGCTATACATGAGTAGTGTCCATTAAAGCACCTGGGAACATACCGGTACAACAACCACCAACATGGTTCTTCGACCGTATACCCTTACGCCGTATGACCATCGGCGCCCTCTACTTCGCTATTCAATGCCTGCGCGTACAATGCTCCCCTTGTCCCCTTTCGTAATTTTTCTGAAGTCCATATACCCACTCAGCCCTGATAGCCAGTATGATGATTCAGCGAAAGCTATCGACACCTACCATTCCCTCTCGAAACGCCAAAAGCAAACGTGGAAACTATCTTTATGTTGAGAACGCGCATAGTCCGATTGAGGGTGCCGTGGTATTAGTTATGCAATGTATCTTTTCTTTCTAGAGCTACTCCAAAGTGACGAAATAGTTCAGTTGCCGTTCAGATGGGATTCAGCGGGTGGAAGGTTGTTCTCAACATTGTGGTAGTCTAGGATCTCCGAATACCTATTTGAAAGTATTTAGTGATCCAATTCGTTTGAGAGAAGAAAAAAAAAAGGCTCAAGATTTTGCAAGTACTAACATCATAATTTTCCATGTGTCAACGGGTAGGTCGGCGTCGTTGAAACTCCAATCGAATTTCTCGTCAGCGACCGGCTCATCAGTCGGATCGTGGTATGGAGACAAATATTTGTGAGATAAGGCCTCGGCCGCTGTAATTCGCTTCTTAGGATCGAATACGAGCATCCGCTCAAGCAGGTCGATCGCTTCTCCCTCAAGTTAGTTTTCAACCCAACGCGCCATAGATCGTTGTTGAGGCATAGCTTACCAGGATCATCAGCGTTCTTGAATTTGGATATCAGAGGTTGTCGCTCTCGCTTCGGTAGAGATTTAACAAATCTGAGAGTCTAACGTAAATGTTAGCAAGCGCATTATTCCAAAATGGAGAGTCTGCCTACGTTTTCACTGGCGATGGTGTTGATAACATCATCGGGTGGAGTACCAAGTAGTTCAGTGATGATAGAGAATTGGTTGACGTGATCTTTGCCTGGGAACAAAGGCTTTCCATCAAGCATCTCAGCAAAAATACAGCCCGCACTCCAGATATCAACCTCAACATCATACTTCTGCCAGGTAAGCATGATCTCGGGGGCGCGGTAGTATCTCGTAGACACGTATCCAGTCATCTGAGGATCCTGGATTCTGGCCAAGCCGAAATCACAAATCTTCAGGTCACAGTTCTCGTTGACGAGAATGTTGCTGGGCTTCAGGTCGCGGTGAACAACACCGGCGGAGTGGACATATTTCAAACCGCGCTATAGTATTGTTAGTTTTCATGCACAATCTCTACTTCCATCGCAAAAATTGGCGGTTCGGCTATGACACACCATAATCTGATAGAGAAAATATTGAATAAACTGCTTCTCCAAGGGCCGCGAGGTCAATAGCCGGTGCAAATCTGTTCCAAGCAGTTCTGTTACGAAGTAGCTGGAGTAAAGAAGTTAGCAATTCGCAAAGCCCAGATCGGTCACGTCGTAACGTACATATCTTCAAGAGGAGAGATAAAGATGTCGCTCAGCGAAATAACCTGGAAAACAGTGTCAGTGGTGGTACAATTGACGGCATTGGTCAGACAAAGCAACGCACATTCTCATGCCGGAGATGCTTCAGCAACTTGAGCTCTCGGTATGTTCTCTTGGCTAAGACAGGGGTGCTGAAAGGCTTCATGATCTTCTTCACGGCCACATTTTGGTTGGTGAGCTGGTCCTTGGCAGAGCTGGAGGTAACGCGAGCCGATATTAGCGCCTGGTGCATGATCCCATGCGCGCGATTGGAAATTGGTGGCAACATACCAGACCAGGCCAAATGCGCCCATGCCCACGGGCTGTAAGTCTGAATATCTAATGACTCGTCAACAGGGCTGAAGTGTTTGGGCGACAGGCGTCCGAAGCAGGTCGCGGCGGGGCGAGAGGGCATACCGAGAGGTGATCTCGAACGTGGTTCCGAAGATCTGGGCTCGTATGAACTCGGCCATCTTGTCGGGGTTCTATGGATATTGTATTATGCTGTGGTATAGTAGGGGAGACCGAGAGAGGGCCAGACAGCAGACAGCGGAGCTCCGGCCGAGGCGTTGGTGGTCTTTGAAGAGTTGAAGAGTTGAAGAATAGGCGGGAGCGGAAATGTTGGAGCGACGACGGAGCGAGGGGTAATGGTAGATGGATGCGGCCGTGTGCACCTTTTCGTCGTGATTAGGAGAACGAGGGGAACGAGGGGGCAGAACAATAGAAGAATGGTCGGAAGCAGCAAGAGTCGGTGTGCGTTCCCAAAAGAAAAACAATATGGATCGGTGCTGGTAGAGAGAAACAGGAATTCGCGATTGACTTAAGTGTTTCTCTCTTTCTGTTTGGTTGGGGGTTTGGGAACTGCAGCAGACAGAGTTCTTCTGGTATACACACAATTGCAGGTGTTGGGATCTGGCTAGCTTAGATAGTGGCGATCGGGATCAGGTTTGGATTGAAAAGGGCGTAGCGTACGGTGGTATTGGTACTTGAGATACCCTGTACAGCTGTACCCGGTACTGTTCCAGGTAGCAGGCTGGTGGATATGCGCCGCTTCTAGGTATTTGTGCCGTGCCTTGGACCAAAAAGCAAACACGAGGTACATAGGGCGCTGGTATGTGACTTAATAAAACCCCCATTCATACCTAGGTATATGTAGGTAGGCAGCCCTTATGCTGTACGGCCCATACCCACTACCTTACTTTCCTTAGGTAGGTAGGTAGGTACATAACCGCTGCAGTGCCCCTCTACTGCGTAGGTACCTTCTCACCAGTAAGTACATTGGCTAAGAACCGTGCAGGGTAGCATGACTTTCATCTGTGCGTCAACCAAGCCTCCAACCACGAGCACGGCCCCCAAAAGAGGGAGGATAAACCCCCGCGATGGCAAACACATCTAAGGCTGCTACACACAGGAAGCTGGTGTAAAAGTATGTCTAAATCTTCCCCTTATGGCCTATGCCAGATCATTCCCCTGGTGAATATTTTTGTATGATAGTAGCTGGAGACAGGTTGGGAGCTGTCCTAGTAGTAAGATCTTGCGCTGTGAACAAATGCAAAGGTACAACAGTTGATATCGGGCTACAGATTTCTTGAACGGCAACCTATATACTGATAGCCGACTTCAACCACCTGAGCCTGGTGATAAGAAGGCTGGAAAGTACAGGAGAGGCAGACAAGATCGAAGTTGACGGCCACAAGTTTAACCAAATGCAGAATCCAGTAGAACAGCCAGTCCATTCAAAGATATATGCTGTAAGGGTTGTTCGGCCAAGTAAAGGGCAACATATTTCTAATTTTCTTAGCCAGAAAGCTCTATACTACAGCAATGGGATTTGTGAAATGCCATGTTTAAAATAGCATATGTATCAGTCTCGGGTGGTTAATCATATATAAAACTGTCGATCTTTGGCCACCCGTACTATATACATTGCCTATGCTGTCCTCATAAGTTAGGTATTTTTATTGGAAAAGCAAGGTATCTAACTAAAAGCTAGATCCTAACTAGACTACATATAATTCTCATATAAGAGGCCATTACAAGAAATGCTCTTTGATTTTTGTTGGCTCTTAACGCTCCTCAGGATGAAGGTAGTTCTTAAAGGTTGTCCTCATATGAACTTTATAAAAGGCCCCCAATAAGTTTCGAGTTGACGAAGCCTTGATCCTAGGTCCCATTATATCTGCCGGCATATACATACCTAGGTAGTATACTATAATAAAGGCAAGCTACCTAGATATCCAGATAACAAAGCTATAAAGTTAGCCTCTTAACTATATTATGTTTTCATCACAGAGATCGCATTAGACTACTCTTAATAACACAAAATGAATTTTCACATAAAAGTTTTACACCGTAGACTTTACATCGTGTATGTTATCATGGTGAAGAACATGAAGAGCTTAGACAATGCAATGATGTCATGGACGGATGTAAGCCCTTGAGGTTCCATTGGTTACTACCCCGGTAGGTATACTGCTCAGTACTATTGCGTTTTATTTCTCATAGCTTATTGGGTGTAAGCCAAGCGTGACCCCATGAAGGTATACTATACTTTCAACTTAGTACTTCCCCCAACTAGATACTTATCTACGTGTAAGCACGCCGTAGGAAAGTCACCCTTGCCTGTTACAGTACCATTAAGGCATCAAGCCCAGATGGCTAAACCAGAAGCTGGCTCATACACTAGTGTATACTAGTGTACTTCTGCGTAGGAAATGTGGCTAGTCAGGGGGGTTTAGGCAAGGGTTAGGTAAATGAAAGTAAAGTTATCGCAAACTCCTTAACACTTACATCAGTTAAATTCAGCGAAAAGATCCTTCGACTAAGGGTAAGAAGCTTCAGTAAAGTAGATAGAACTCACTTAATAGATATTATTTTCGGGTTTCAATTAAGGAATCCGGATTTATCCTTAGTAGCTAGATAGACACTTCAATTATACGGATTGCTAGATAGAATACGTGTTAATACTAATTCCGCAGTAGACATCGGCTATGCGTTGCCGATTAGGACTAGGATTGGACCCCGCTCTTAGTGAATTTACTGATCATCGAACTCTGGCTGTAGCATCGACGATTGAGCGCGACTCTACTAGTTTTTTTCGAACCTATCAGAACCTATTTCCATTTCCTGACAGCAACTTGTGGCTCCCGGACAAAGTTCGAAGCTCATTGATTTCCCGCTTCCATTCTAGCGGTGTAAACTCATGGTGCTACAAATATCGTACATACAGTAATAATGGGGGAGTTATTGAACCCCTCACAGGCTCTCCCTTTCAAATCGCGGAGTGCGATGACGTATCCCCAGGTATCCCCAGGGTCTTGACAGGAACACGACCAAAAGACACCCGAGACACATGCTAGTAACATCTTGGCCCCCATAAAACCTGCATAAATATTCGGAGCAATTGCTCCTGAATCTCTCTGCGGAAACAGGATCGGACGCATCAATGTTTAAAAAGCTGAGGATCACCTTCGGTACGTAGGAGATATGAGGGAGTATGCATATTCAAGCGAATATGACGTCATTCAGCGCTGTAAAAGAACCAAAGGCCTTGTGACTGAGCATGCGACACACAGTTTATGCCGCCGACCACCAGAGGTGGCAGCCCTTTGGGCAGCGTTTGATTGAAGCCGGCAGAAGAAAAAGTCACCTTCGGTCGGACTTGAGAATTCGATTTGGAGAAGATCGGGATTCCTAATCGAAATCTTCCAAAACGCCATCTATCATGGGGGCCGGCTACACAACACCGGATAATCTAGAGTACGAACCGAAAATTGATCGTCCATGAACCCTTAACAACGCTGTCAGGTTTCTTTAATATTCATGTAATCGCGTTTGCCGACCTAGGTAGGGTGACAGGGTGCCAAAGCCTCGGATGCCGAAGACCACTCACTCATTGGGAAGTTGACTGACAGATTAGACGATATCCGATTTCTATGCACATCATACTTACTACGTGAATAAAATCGTGGCGTCAGCACGTCATCACTCCGATCAAGCTCCCAGCCCGCGCTCGCACAGAGTCAATTACCCCGAAACATAGGACACTCCCCATCCGAATTGTACAATTAGTATCGGACGGCAGAATACTATCGAAGCGATAACTCCGACATTAGCGGTGTTATAGGGAAACTACACGGCGGCTATCTTATATCGTGGGACTCTTAGGAATCGAGGAGATTCGAGGATTAACTAGCTAAACATATGCGATGTTATTACCTTAATGCACGCGATATTTTATTAAGTGTATGATCGTGTGCTTCACGAGATGCACATACCAGCACATGACGCCTATCACCTAATTCTGTGCTCAGATTTCACTATTACAACACGATAGAATTAGCCTGATGCTCTGTCATGTAGTTTGAGCGAAAGGGTATTTGCTAGCTACCTACCTAGGTACATAAAGCTTATAAGAGGCCGGGAGGGGCTAAGGGTGTGTTTTCGGAGCTCCTTTAAAGGGACGTCCAAAAAAACAATTTCCCCGGAATCAATTATTGCAGGCCGTCTTGGTTTGGAGTAGAGCAGACTTACTACCATTTACTCTACATTACAAACCACTTGGCGTTATCGAGAGACCTCTATTTGCGCCTCTGCCGGCTAATTCAAAATGTGTCTTCTCTATTTAATGAATCAGCGGGTAAGGCGCGTTTGCTAGACAAGAAGGAAACCTGGTAAGCTTGAAAATTATCTATATTGATCGTAATATAGCAGCCACTAGAACACAGATGCAAAAATAACCTCCAAGAAAAGAATTATCACGATGTGAACTGGGCTTACCGATTACAATGCTTACTAGCTTTTTTCGCTAGCTTTTGTAGCGATTTCAGCATACTCAGGCGTCGTATACTCTCATCGTCGCGACGTGTTATGAAGTCGACTTGAATATAGTCATCCTTGCCCCGTTCTCGCATAAGCGCGAAACGTCTTGGTGTGGCGACGGAGATATGAGCTCTTGACTCCTTTCCGTCTCGGGAGAACGTTGGAGTGTCCCCTTCCCAGACGATATACACGCCCAAGACAATGATTTCGTCAGCTTGCGAGTCGCTTTCCTTGCTGCTTGTTACGCAGCGAATAGCGTCTATAAGCGGCCCGGAGGTTTGCTGCAAGTCGTCCAGAATGTCGAAGTTGGCATCATTAATACCTGGCTCTCCGTCCTCACGGCAGTTGCACTTAGATGTTTGAGAAGAGCTAGATTCTTCGTCTGGAGATGGACGCTCATGAGACAAATGGGTATGTGTTCCAGTGTACCAGCAGGCTACCTGCGATACACATGTGGGTGAATATCTCTGCGGGTCTTCAGGGGTGACATGCTTGTAACATGCTACATGGCGTAATAGAGCTTTAAAAGCGAACTCCGGCCCAACTGTGTACGTCGGTGGTCGACAGGGGAAAAGCCACTGGCCGTTAGCCCAGACTGGGCCTTTACTCCTCAGTCTAGACATTGCTACAAAATCTGGCTAGCAGATGAGACATAAATGCTTTAAATAAGGCATTCTAGATTTGGGAGATTTGAGGTATATATATCAATAGTATCATGGGGGTTGATCAATGACAGGATAAACGTTCAAAAACAATTTCATTGTTCTCTTCTCTAGCCTGTTACGTTGTATGTCGCTAAGTTGAGAGCTAGATCACAAGTTGCAGACTCTGTAACGCAGTTTGGACAATAGTGTTGCTTTATACGAACAACAAAGCAGCTGGGCGCATAACTTTTTGTATCAGTGCTAAGCTACTCTAGCTCTCGTGAATTTATTTCTCCTTCTTTATTCGGGGTATAGCCTCATACGGGCGTGCTCCACAAGAAGCCCAAGGGTAAATATTGTGTGACCGTGTGCTTCATGATAGAGGTACACATACTTCATGCGCATCACCAAGTCCCATGTTTAGATATCGCAGCTATTCGTTCTAGGGAACACTGTATTTAATACACTTATGACAGGGCGACCACAATCCCTGGCCTCATGCGGACAGCATTAATTAGCTAGACAGATGTCTTCTTGAGTTATGCTTAGTTGTATAACTTATGCTCGCTATTTGGTCAATTTTGGTACCTTCAGGCGTATGAAGACTTAGATAACCTATTTCAAACCAGAAGCAACTCTTGAAGCTGGACCTTTCCAGTCTGTATCTCAATTTCTAACGCCCCTTTATACATCATCAATTCATGAACATATGCCTGCCCAACATAAACCCAGTCGTTGTCCTCCGCCCCGATGTACTCTCTCCCTTTATAGAGGTCTTTCGAGGCCTTGCGCAAGACTGCTGGGACCTGTAATCCGAGTATAATATGCACCTCATCGCCAACCTCAAGATCGGCAGGGCCAAGCCCCATGTGTCCAGAGTCTGTAATAAAGAAACGGCGTCCGAAACACGCATCTGCGCGCGCGCTTTCATATAGCTGTAGCCTTGAGAATTGGTTTGAGGATGGGGCTGCTTGAGCATCCGCCGTGCTAACACCAGCATTACCTCTTTCGCCTTCAATGTCCAATACAGAGGTTGGAGGAACGTATGCAAACTTCCCGCCTGTGATGGTGAGGTTGAACAACTCTTCGAATGATTCTCTACTCGGAATAAGCTTTTTACTATCCGCTTGATTGTTTGTCCCCGTGGTCTGCCCCCGATATTCTTGGAGGGCGAGTTCCCGCCAGCTCGGGAGCACCGACTCCCAAGCCGAATAGGAGCTGAAAAAGGGGGTAATGGTTGATCCCTGCCGCCTAAGGACAAGTCTCGTCATGTTATTGAGTTTCAAGGCAACGGTACTAGCCCTTTGGCCAACGCTCTTGATTGTGAGCGATAGATGAGGAAGAATATGGATTGGTAACTTGTAAAAAAACCCATGGTTGGAAGCCCATAGATCGTCGTCTGGGCCTGAAAGGAAGTGTTTAGAACTGAAGACAGAGTCTCTGACTATCGTCCGGTCAGACGCAGTGAAGTCTGGATCGTCAGACTGTGCGAGACCGCTCCAAAAAGGCCGTAAGTGCAGTCTTCGTTGCACACCTTCATTCATGAATGCTGGGCACCAGCTGGGTATGTACTTCTCCCAGTTCATGTTGTCTGGTTTATGAGGAGTAACCTGTCTCGCGAACTCTGCAAGCGCTATGATCGATAGTGTTCTGGTAGTTTGGATGTGTGCTTTTGCGAGATCGATACTGAGACATGACTCCCGCCTGGTATAGTCAGGATATACCAACATTCGATTGATTGATTGCGGGTCCGTGGTATTGCGTGACATGCTATTTGTCTCCCCCGCAAGGCCTTGAAACGCGAAAACCTTGTCGAGAGGGTTAGTAGCCTCTCGAGCCCTGAAATTGTAGATCATCGTGAGAAGGTCATATGAGTGAGTAGATTGTGGTTCAAGTCGCCGCGGCGAGGGAGCTGCTCCCCGAAAAGGGCTATGCCGAGTTGAGAGTCTCTCTTCCCTAAGTACCCTTAATTCCCGGAAATCTTCATAGTCGGAGGCTGTTGTTGGAAAGTATGGCATTGAAACACATTGATCTACAATTGAACAAAAGTCCTCCCATGCGATTTCGTCACTCTCACAGCAGAGGATTGCTTTCTTAGCTAATACAAGCTCCTGAACTACCCACACGCGTTTCCACCATGGTCGACTGAGAAGGCGAGAGATTATGCGTGTGGCGCCATAATGTATTGCGTGTTGGTTGACCGCGTGTGGGTTGGTGTCCCTGGATGTCTCTCTCACATCCAAGAGCGTACGGCCAAGGTATCGTGGGGAAGTCCCAAGCCATACTATCACAGATGTCGCCTTTGAGTATATCTGTGGCATCAGGAGCACCTGAGAGCTCCTTTCTACAAGGTTATCTTGATTGATACAAATGGCATCTATCCATACGGTCCGTGGATTGTCTCCAGTACGTAGGTGGCAAATAGCCCGAAAGAGCGTAGTCGACACACGAAAGCCCTCCTGATTGATGTATATGATCTCGCTCGTATCAATATGTCCCCAGTAATATGAGAGAGCTTCATAAGAGTAGGTGTCGGCTCTAGAAAGATTCGCTACCTTAAGCGTACAGAAAACTGGCTGGTTTGCACGTCCAGCATGGACCTCCAGGAGTCTGATGATAGAAGTGGAGGAAACCAATCCTGAAGTAGCATCAGAAGCTATGGGCAGTGAAGCATAAATACGAGCATTCTCCTTTTGCGCGGCTGAAAGTCCTGTCCGATCTAGGTCCTGGGCAGCATCATGGAAGAAAAAGATAGGGGCGAGAATGGGGCCTATAAGGTATATAATATACATTTGTACAAGGGGATAAAGTTCTCCAAATTGCAAGCCAGCGACCTGCAGCAGTATATGAAAAAGGTTCAGAACCCATGCAAGTAGTCGTAAAATGAATGTTCGAATGTAAAAAAATTGTGTCGCAACCCAATCCGCCGAATTGGAATTGTAGGCTTTCCATAGGCCACTTAATACCATTGGCAAGACTCTTTGAGTTGCCGTTGATCTGAGCAGTGCTCTTTTCGAGAGGGGTATGAGTAGGCGCTGAGCTCTCACTATAACGAAACTAGACGTCAAGCGCCACATCCATACGACCAGTTTTGAGAGCGAGTTCACGACATCAGGCGGTTCGACCCCACATAGTTGCCGCAAGACAGATTTCAGTCTTAGCAATACTGCCGCAAAGAAAACTTGTGAAGGTTCAGCAAGCATGATGGGGATGAACGTCACTAGCATCATTAAAGGAAATACAACAGGTAGATGAAAGAAGGCGACCCATAACTGCAAAGACGATTGGATGCGCTTTTGGAAGGTTGATGTGACGCGTATGAGTAGGCCACCAAGTCCCAAGGGGAGCAAATCTTGCACCAGGGTGAGAAGAAAGAGAGGAAAGTTAAGCAGCAACAGGACTGGAAGGATGGTGAAACTGCCGAGGATCCAAATAGAAAGGAAGACGAGATAAAAACCCGCATACCCGCAATATTTTAGCACTGTTAGAATCCTTGCCATGGCGATATAGTTAACACAGGTAGAATTCCGAGTCTTTTTCTTTGTTATGTTTTTTCCCCTAAAAAGGAGGGGGAGAACACTAAGGCTGCCATTTTGTGAGATGTAATCGCTGGTACGTTGCAGTCGGTTAAAATAAGGTTAAGTAGCAGATTTAAAATTTTAAAATAGTTACAAGCTTTTGGTTTTTAATGATTAAAAATGTTATTAAAAATGTATAGTTAAGGTCAACAACTGAAATGTTTTAATTTATTAATTCAGTTTAATGAATTAATAAATAATTGAAGCTTTTTCAATAATATGTATAGCTTAGAACAATCTTTCACTTCAAGTGACCGGAAGCTGGGAAATTGCCTGTCATGGTTCTTTCAACTCTTCGAAACTCGTAGCTGTTGTGGGTAGTTCGCCTAGCCTTCTAATTTACCTCATTGTTCTTCTTGATGAATTTACCTAATTCATAGCTGTGAGTGTGCTATGGTTCTCTTGACCTGCTAACGCGCTGGCATTACCGGTGCTTCTGCCCCAAGTCTGATGCACCGTGCCAAGGTTTGGTTGGGGACTGCGGTGGTGCCTCTGTACTGGCCACCTCTGCTATACATAAGCACCATTCAAACCAGGTTTCATACAACTTCCTTATTAACTACGTATATGAAAAAGGGCTCTTCAAATTAGTAGATATGTAGATAACTAGACCGCTTCAGAGGTGGAGGAGGCAAATCTTATCATCACATATACCTCACCATCGTCCTCCACTAGTGCTGTAATGTTGTCACTTGCTAAGACGCACCTCGGGATATTAATCAGCTGGCTCCAAGGAGCGTAAGGGGGCTCAAGGAGACTAAAGAGGCCAGGAGTTCTAGATAAGCCACGCAGTAATAGAGAAGCAATTTGGTATACTATAAAATGGTCAAGAAGTTCCCTGGTAATACAAGAGAAAAAGAAACAGAAACTATAGTCCTCGAGACCGAAGAGAATGAATAATAGCTGAATGGACCACGATCCAAAGCCTTAAACCGATCAAGGAGAGCCAACACATGCGCAAAACCGACGGTAATATACGACTGCATCATTGTGATGACCAGAAGATCTCCATAACTCGTCACTACAAACTATACTTCATCCGTTGCGCCATTGCGCCGTAAGAGCTCTGCAACTTTAGCTCTGTCCTGTTCAAGTGTAGGACTAGGCAAGTGCCACGGTATCCTCAGTCTCTTATCCTGAGACTGGTCTGGCTGAGTAGCCTGTAGAGCAGTACGAAAGGGTCCCTTCTCTAAGATGAGATTCACCTTTGCTCCGGCCTTGATCAAACCTTCTGCACACCATTTTTGTCCCCAAAATGCAGCAGCAGCTAACGCACTACCACACATCCCATTCTGGATTTGCTGATTGGGATCCGCACCTGCATCAAGAAGGAATGTGGCCACCTCGCGATATGCACCCCTCGCAGCAGCTGCTGCGAGGGCACTGCCGAAGTATCCGTGTTGTAGTTGCATATTTACGTCTGCTTCCGCTTTTTCGACCAGAAACTTGACCGTATCAAATGATGGACTGAATGCTGCCGCCGCGAGGGCACTGCCGTAGTCTCCGTGTTGTAGATTCATATTTACGTCTGCTCCCGCTTGTTTAACTAGAAATTCGACTATCAATATTGACATAAAGCCTTCTGCTGCTACTGCTGCTGCAAGGGCACTGCCGTATCTGCCATACTGTAGGTGCATATTGACATTTGCTCCCGCCTGTATGACTAGAAATTTAACTATCAATATTGATATAGAGCCTCCTGCTGCTGCTGCTGCTGCAAGGGCACTGCCGTATTTGCCATACTGTAGGTCCATATTGACATTTGCTCCCGCCTGTTTGACTAGAAATTTGACTGTATCAAATGATTCATGGTATGCTGCCGCTGCGAGGGCACTGCCGTAGAATCCGTGTTGTAGATGCATATTCACGTTTGCTTCCGCTTGTTCGACCAGAAACTTGACCGTATCAAATGATCTCAAGCCTCCTCCTGCTGCCGCTGCGAGGGCACTACCATATCTACAATTTTTGCCATGAATTGGCATGTCTATTATTGCCCCTGCTTGGACGAGACATCTCACAATTTCTAAGTTTCCGTAATGTGCTGCTTGTGAGAGGACACTACTGAGCCACCCATTGTGGTCCGGTGCTCTCGTATTAACATCTGCTCCCTTAGAGATTAGGAATTTGGCAATTTCAGTTCGTCCATACGATGCTGCTATGTGGAGGGAACTGCCTAAGAAGTCTGAAAGGGGTAAGTTCGCGTCCATGGCCCGTTGTACTAGATTTTCGCAAATTGGTTTGCAGCCACCTATAGCAGCAAGCCCAAGGAGGCTGGGCCCTTTATCGCACGTCTGCAATGCGTCGAATTCTGCATGCTCCCACCAGTCTAGCAAGATATTATAGAATGAGAAGCGACACATCATGAACAACGCAACGTTGCTTGGGGGGTATGGAAGGCTCTCATTAAAACTTCTCCACCGCCAAGGACTTGAAGAAAGATTCTCTCTGTCTTGATGCCATCTTCGATACAAAACATTACTTTTCTCGGGTGAACCGAGGAATGATTTCAGGAGCTGCGTCAACGCGGAGTCAGCTGCCTCTCCCTCTTGGGCTTGTATGTGGGTTATCCAATTGAGCCGCACATAGCTTTGAAATGGGTGACGTAAGTATAGGTTGTCATTTTGGAAGTCGGAGAAAATCCTGGTGTTGGCTTGGCCGCTAGGGTCCTTATATGTTTCGATGAGGATCTTGAGGCACACCTTTGCAGCATAGGAGTGGGCCTTTGGACGGCTCCAGTGATTCTCTTCGAAATATTCCGCAACCGATAAGTGTGAGAACCGCCAAATTTGACGCTGGGAGTCAATGACAAGTAGATTATTGCAGAGATGCAGCAACTGTGACTCGGTAATACATTCAGATAATCCAAATGTATCCTTCTCCGAATAAACACGAATTGCTGATAGAAGTTTTAGGCTGTTGAATGGCGGGTCGGCACACATCACCCATTTAAAAGCATTGTCTGCAATGGCTTTATCATGCTCGTTACGAGCATTTATCCCCTCATAAATCTCATCGTATGTCGTCTTGAGATCAGGAGGAAGCTTTCCTAATCGATCTAAAATGGCTGCTTCCGTTTCAAGGCGAAGTATCTGTTTAATTTGTAAGAATACCCATTGAAACCTGTTTTATATCAGCCATGTTCTTCACTGATTATATATATCTCTCTTACATTCCCTGGCTATGCTCAAGGAGGGTAGTGACGATCTTTTTCTGTAAGCCTGCAGACATATCCTCCCAGCCTCCGTGGTTGATAATTTCCTCATGGACAAATTTGCGTATGTCGTCCTCATTATGGGTCGCTTGGATATCAATGTTGGGTTTATCTCGGAATTTGGAACGAATATCGCGGTCGGGGCGGCTGGAAATGAAAATTTTGAGTGGTCGCTTAGATGCGGAAAGGAGATCTTCTATCGTCTTGATGATCTTTTTGCGGGAGTCCGGGTCGCATTCGTCGAGGGCATCTAACACGAGGGTGGTCTTCCGATAGAGATTCACAGACTCTAGAAGTTGATTTGCACAATCATCGAAGCTAAGTTCCGATGCCTTCTGCCTCTTTTGCTTGTAAAGGCTTAGGAGTTGTGGTCTTACACTTCCAGGGTGCTCTACAGTGCTAGACAGTTGGCGAACATAGCTTTGAAGTACGGAAAGGGGATTTCGGCGTTCTTCATCGTTTCGATCACAGTAAAAGAAAGCGAGCCCTTCTTGGTTTGGCGAGCTTTCAAGTCGATCTTGAGTATGGTTAATGACTTTGGAGGTGAGAAATGTTTTACCGGCCCCAGCTTCGATATGTCAGTCTCAGAGAAAATAACCTGCAAAGGACAGAGTACTCACGAGACCCTTGGAGCCATAGGATTACCGATGAATTGGCCTCATCCCATTTACGGAATTCCTTATCTTGTAACAACCACTCGCATGTGCCAGACGTTCGCGCCTCCTCGATCCTCTTGTGATGTTTTCCATACTGCACAGGGGAGATCCACTCGAGCATCTTAATCTGTTCATTGACGTTCATTCGATTTAAAGCTATTTTACTGTCGGTAAGATCAGTGATGCTTTCACGAAACCAGTCTTCGCGACGTACAATTGGTCTTGAATACTCTGGTGGCAATTCTTCGTGAGATTGAGAAGCTCCATTACATTGGATCGATTCGAGAAATTGCAACGGTCCTCGCAATATTCTGCAGCCCGAAGCAGCTTTTCTTCACATTTGGATAACCCCTCAGTATAGCTCTCTACCTCGCCAAGCTTGAAAGCGGCAACTACGTGTCTGCTCTTACCCTTCTGCTGGTTGAGGGCGAAGCCGAGAAACACCTGTGATTTGGTATAAGCTTCAACAATGGATTCCTTCAAAGATTCCATGGCATCCTCTGGCGGCCGAAGGGCCGGGTCTGGGGCCAGGTATAGTTGCTGGTATCTTTCACATTGTACAAAAAGCGAAGCAACTATGGTGATTGTAGCAAGAAGTTGACTCCTCAACTCGATGCTTGCAGTTAAACCCTACGGGAATTAGCTCCAGATGCAAATGGAACGGGTTATCTGGAGCTTATATCGTTCAAACGAAGCACGGCTTCGGAACTGCAAAAAGATGCTTACCATGAGAACAAATCGAACAGCAGCCCATGGGAGAGCAGCATGAAGAGGATCGGCATTGACAGCGACATCAGCAACAGAGGCGAACTTCATTACTACTAAGAGGGCTTTTTCGATGATGTCAGCTGCCTTGTTGTCGTGTTGCTTCTTCTTGAACGCGTCCTCTACTTTCTCCTGGAGTTCCATGGCCAAACTCTTCGCAGTGGATCTCTTGGAAGGATCGCTATCTGATTCACCTATCAGCCTCTCAATGGCTACAATATCTTCGTCTTTCCCGGATTCCTTCAGACGCCTTAAAGCTTCTTCCCACAAGCCAGAAGCGGTAGCATATGGCTCCGGCAGCTCGGATCCATTGGATGCTTGTCCGTCACTTCGTAGCGGCTGTATATGGGGGGTTTGAAGAGCGTCGGGTGCCAGTTGGATAGCGGCTGTCGGTATGGGAGTGCTCGATGGAGTGGCAGCGATTTGGACATGGTCGTCGGCTAGGGTTGTTAGATTGAGAAGACTAGGATGTTACTATCTGTGGACTCATACTTCTGGAAGACCCCACGACCGATGTCGGTGACGTTGCTAATTCTCGTTTGCCTATTTTGCTACGGCTGCGCCGCCAAATATGACGCGGTGATAGACAAGACATCGTCAGAGGAGTTCACTTGGTATTAGTGCGTTAAGGGATATAGATAGTCTTCAAGATCAGATGAAGTTGATGCCTAACTTGGTGGCATTTGAAATGTGCAGTTTTCAGGATGGCTGTGCATCCATGCCTCCGCAAGGACCCCTCCCCTCATAGGACAGTCGAATTATATAACCCGAGCATCTCTTACTAAGAATCCTCAGTTAACGAAATTAATGTCAAAAGCGGCATGGGCCATATTACTTAAACCGAAACTTCTTCAGCAGAGGGCATCGTGTCTATAGGCACAATCAAGCTGCCTTCTATACTATATATTCTATAGTATATTCGCTGGAAATTAGTACTAACAAAGGCATCGCAATATGGTATATTGCTAATAAGTCAGCAACATTGACACAACGAGCAAGGCGATAAACGACAAACAATGAATAGTCTAGTGCACTAAATTCAAAGCAGCGGGTGAAACGCGATTTATTATCTTGTAGCTTAACACCGTCCTCAGAAACCCCAGCGCTCTAGGTACTTTTCTACGTTTGACTGTATGGACTGTAGAGTTTTATCGACGCCTTCCGGCGTCTGATATTCTAACCAGCGGGGCATGTAGAAATAAGGGGGGGATAGGTCTTCAAGAAACCATTTTAAAGCAGCTAGTTCACCACACCCCATAATTTCAGCGGGCTTGCGGACGCCAGCTCGGCTAAATTCCATATCTGTATTCTGAGCAATCGGCCAATTAACTTTGCCGTGTCCATCGTAGGTAAGGGGAGTTTCGTCGAACCCCTCAAGCAAGCATTTGCGCAGAAGAAGCTCATCACCTGTTTCAAAAGGACCTGCGAGAAGCGATCCGAGGGTGCGGAAGGAGTAGAAAAACTCCTCTGCAGGGCTAGCTACATGGGACAGATCGAAGTCGAGAAGTGCGGTAAGACGCCCTGATGCAGGATCAACAAGCATGTTAAATGTGTCTAGGAGCAAGGTTACTCGGAGCTCTTGCATGTCTCATTTCGGAAAAGAAAAAAAAAAGAATATAATAATCTTACTGAAATCACCGTGAATCAGCGTTGGACGTGCCACCGAATTGCGGCGGACCAGGGGAGCAATACCCTCTGCGAGAAAGCGATCCAGCCTATCTCGCAACCGACCATCGCCGCGCCAGCCTTGCAGAAGAGACGAACTATCCGACTCGTCAAGTTGTCTTCGCATCATCTGAACGTACATGTCGTCGAGTGTGGCGAAAGGTCCGCCACAAGGGATCGTAGTTGGCCCAATAACGATATTCTCTCCCGAGTCATCGAACGCAAGCCCCCCATACCCAATGGCCGAGGCAGGGAGTTCGTAGTCCTGGATTAGTTTGAATACCTGTGCAATCTGTCGGTGGATGCCCTCCTGGGATCCTCGGTCCATGTCGAGGAAGGCCTTATCCAACGGGACACCTTCTTTGTACTCTTGGAGAATCCACCCAGGGCTCTCCGATGATGACCGACCCCATGCAAATACCTCGGGCACCAGCCTTTCGCTATAACCAGCCAAAGCAGTCCTCATAAGACACATAGCGGCGACCTCATTCTCGACCCGTACTTCCTCGTTCAATACGGCTTCCGGATGTGAGATGCGGGCCACAACATTATTTGTACTCGACGGCAGCGTCGTGGCGCCAGGGCACTGCTTTCTGGGGTCTATGGAACCTGGTTGACCATGCTCGTCCACGATAGGTCTTAACTCGACTCGGTAGACAAAATTGTTCGAATCTCTCCCAAGTCTATGAAAAACTGAAGCCTTTCATCGTGTTGTTAAAAGTGTTCGATAATATGACTCTGGCCGACTTTGCACGCTTACCTGTCTCCCGCAATGTTCTTCCAGCAAGCAAGTAATAAATGCCTCTCTTTGACTGCCGTCGGTGATGATTTTTGAGAGCATCTTTATAAGCGAGTGGGCGCCGTATAAAACAAGGTAAAACGCAATTTAGAATTGCTTGTACCTCGATGTTGGACTGTAAGAGGAAAGCTCATTAACATAGGTATACAGATTCCAGCTGAATGTGAGACCCCAGCGCAATGTCACGTGCGTCATTCCTAAATCAAACGCGACGCGTAGGATTTCCACGTGAATAAACACGGCTTTATTTCTCAGTTACAATATAGCTAAATTAGACTTCAATCATCAATGCCTTCGTTTTCATATGATTGCCTGTCCCTTAAAGGCAGCAGTTACTCGCAGGATACCTTATTTGAGGTGGTTAACGCGTGGGCAGCTTTAAGGGGGTTTTGCCTTTGTAACTAGGACGTCAACAAAGGAAAACAACATCAAGTTAAGTATGACATACTTGCTTTCTTAGCCTAACAACAAGGCAGGACACTTGATAGCAGCAGTCTTCATATTCTCGCAGGTGGTCAATTTTATCGGACGGGTGTCTGGTACATTGATGTAATAAGCTACAGAGTGATTCTCGGTTGACTTAATGACAAATCCTCCACCTAATCATAGAGGTAGGTCTTCTCATACAAAGCTACAGACACTAGGAAAAGTTTGAAGCAAGCACAGTAGGTCTGTAGTCCGAAGCACCTGACTCGCAACAGATCACTTCTATACTCCGCCTCTCATACAATGCCCCGCCCCCTTTTCCTAATAAATAGACTTACTATACGGGACTCATTATAGGTATAATGATGTCGATATAGTATAGGACGAAACCTCTACGGACGTTATCTTGTATTAGCTGAGAGTTACTGATGAGACGGAAATGAGGACACTAAGTGTCTACAGTTTTGAGGCTTAACCGTCATAATAATTACGTCGTGAAAATATGAAATTGGTCGTACTAAACGACTATTGTTGACAAACTCGTTCTTAGAGTATTGCTCTCGCATGAGTATCCAGCACAAATTCCTGGTGCCGGGAAAGCTACATTCTCCAATTAAGCTACCACTTCCCCGAAGCAATCATTGAATCTGCCTCGACCTGCATTACCAAATATTGTATTCGGAAATACGTAGTACCGTAGGGTCATAACAAAACAGAAAAGACCGAAAAGGCAACTTCTAAGCCTCTGATCGCTATTTCTTGACCGGTACTTCTAAACGGCTAATGGCTCGATGTTCCAAATACCCTCTGCGTATTCGTTTATGCACCGATCAGAGCTGAAAAAGCCCATGCGGGCGACGCTGCGAATACACTTGGTGATCCATTCTTCCTGGTTTTGGTATTCCTCGTCGATTATCTTGTGGGTGTCAATGTAGGACTGGAAATCGTCGGATACTAGGTAATAGTCGCCATGATTACGAACGGCAGATATCATAGCATTGAAGTCATCGGGTTCTCCGAACATGCCTCCTTGAATTGCTTCGAATACTTTGTTTAACTCTGGGTCGATAGGGTGCTCTCCGTACGTGTGCGCGTGGCGCAAGTCCTCGACGTCCTCAGAGAGAGTTCCGAATAGGAATATATTGTCCTCGCCGATTTCGCGTGTAATTTCGATCTAGAAACAATCAGCACGATTTTCGAAGCTGGTGGTTAACACGAGTTCGACCTACGTTGGCGCCGTCACAAGTACCGATAATTAATCCACCATTCAGAACGAATTTCATGTTACTAGTTCCGGATGCCCTAAAACCTCCTCAGTTGAATGTTCTATTAAATTATTTGTTGAATTGATCAGGATGACTTACTCTGTGCCAGCTGTAGAGATATGCTCACTCAGGTCCGAGGCAGGTATGATCATCTCGGCTTTGCTCACATTATAGTCTTCGAGGAAGATGACTTTTAGAAAATCGCCAATGTCAGGATCTTTATTGACGAGGCTTCCGACATTGTTGATAAGATGGATAATTTGCTTGGCCATCCAGTAACCTGGGGCGGCTTTCCCACCAAATATGGAAACACGGGGTTGCTGTTTCTTTCTTTCTTCAGGACTCATAGCCTTCAGAGTCAAATACCGATGGATGACGCCAAATATATTGAGTTGTTGTCGCTTATACTCGTGGATCCTTTTGACTTGGACATCGAACAACGCAGCTGGGTTTACACTGATATCTAATGTAGTTTTGATGTACTTCGCGAGACGGACTTTGTTAGCATACTTGATCTCTGCCCACTCTTTTCGGAACTCTTTGTCATCAACAAATAGCTCTAGCCGATTTAGAAGAGCAAGGTCATTCAAGAACTGGTAGCCGTCAGTCTTGCTAGCAATCAGCTCGGACAATCGAGGGTTGGCTTGGTGAAGCCATCTCCTCGGTGTGATGCCATTTGTGACGTTGGTGAACTTGTCCTTGCCGAATATGGTAACGAAATCCCTAAAAATAGTTGTCTGGATCAGATCAGAGTGAAGTTCGGCTACGCCGTTGACCTTGTGAGACCCGACGACAGCCAAGTATGCCATTCGGACCATCTTCGGCTGAGACTCCTCAATGATAGAGACTTGGCGTAGCAGATCTCTGTCGTTGGGGAATCGCTTTTCGACCGACTGGAGGAAGAAAAGATTGATATCATAGATAATTTGAAGGTGACGGGGTAGGAGATGCTGTATTAAGCCGACTGGCCATTTCTCGAGGGCTTCGGGAAGGACAGTATGGTTCGTATAACCAAACTAATCGACCGTTATTACTTACTCCATTAATCCCACAAGAGTAATACTCACAGTTGACGTAACAATATCCCACGCCTCATCCCACTCAAGGCCTTCAAGATCGATCAGGATGCGTTGCAATTCAACAATGGCAAGTGTGGGATGGGTATCATTGAGCTGAATAGCAACCTGGTCTGCAAACTCGTTCCACTTTCGCTTGGATTTCTTGAATCGACGGACGATGTCATGTAATGACGCCGCAACCCAAAAATACTGCTGCTTGAGACGTAGCTCCTTTCCTCGGTCTAGATTATCGTTGGGATATAGCACAGCGCTGATGGTTTCGGCCCTCTGCTGGTCGGCTACCGAGCTTTCATAGTCACCGCTATTGAATTTCTGGAAGTCGAACTCGCCGCTAGCGGCTTTGCTAGACCACAGTCGCAAGTTATTAGTAGAAGGGGTATCATACCCAGGAGTAGGAACGTCGTAAGCAACGGCGATGACTATTTCACCACCTTCCCACTTGGCTACTGTCTTTCCATTCTCGTCCTGGCTCTTGCTAACCTGGCCGTAAAATTGTATCTGCAGCAATATCAGTCCCATCCCTAGTTTAATAATGCTTCGGTCGTAGGTAGCTCACAGGAACAGTAACATCGTGCCTGGGGAATTCCCAGGGATTGAAGTCAAGCCAATAGTCAGGCACTTCGACTTGATACCCATCAATGATCTCTTGTTTGAAGATGCCATAGCGATATCTCAATCCATAGCCCCACGCGGGGTAGTTCAATGTGGCCATGCTATCGAGGAAGCATGCTGCTAGTCTCCCTAAACCGCCATTACCCAATGCAGCGTCATGCTCCTGTCCTATAATGTCTTCGATGCGGAAGCCTAGCTCAGCAAGCCCCTCTATAAAGTTTGATTAGCATTGGTTAACCTGAGTTCACCAAATAGGGGATCACTATACCTTTAGCAACATTCTTGGCGCCGAGATTGAGCATCGCATTGTCGAATGCCCGACCCACTGCGTGCAAAGAAACATTAGTCGAGATCTCTAAGTAGAATCGGCATAACGACGATATGGGATAAGAATCTAAGGATCCAGACGTGAGGGCTCTGATACACATGTGTGTATAACATCCGGGTCAGTCCAAGCCCCTAATCCTTATAATCTGAAGTATATAAGTGTACTTTACAAGCCCAAGCGCAAACTTGTTCTCTCAGAACCTTTTCAGGTTGTTACTGCCTTTAGCATCTGTCTTTTATCCCGGCCTAGGCAAGCCTCGTTTATCTTGAAATTTAAGGCTTAGGGGCACGGACCGACACGTTTATACAAGTGTTCGACACCTGAGGTTAGTAATTCTCGTTGTGAGGGCGCTCTGGCAGCGGGGAGCTTCCAGAGTGCGATTGTAGCTAGAAAGGGAGCTCGAAATATGCGAGAGGAAATAACTCCGAGAGTTACTTACTTAGGAACTCTAAACTGAGATAGTAAACACGCTTACTATCGGCCAATGTCTGCCGTTGCTGAGTCTTGTTCCAGTCCTTTACTAAACGGTCTCGAAAAGCTAGACTGGCAGCCGAGTACGCAGCTGACTCGTCGCAATTGTATATGCTTCGAGCCAAAGTGGTTTCGACATGACGGACAACTTCTCTCTCGAAATCATCCTTATTTTGGAACCCAGTAAACTCGTGCTTAGTCCAGGCTTCACGCTGAGGCTCAGGAATAGAAGCTAGACAGCAGAAGATATGTTAGAGGGGAGAACGAGAAAGCTGCTACTTCGTTTCTAGAAGATGTATATATAGTCTCAATCATGGTAAGGCTGCTTTTGCAACTAACCTTCTACGCTCTTGATTTCGCCGGCACCGAAACCGGTAAAAGTGCGCTTGTGTTTGGGTCGAGAGATGCCAGCAGGTCCTACTGAGCCGACGATGTCGACAATAGGCACTCCTACGGAGGGCCGCCGTTCCCTCGTGGGTATGAAGTGCTCCGTAGAAGTCATCTTGTCGGGTCGGGCTACACAGGACTTTAGGGCAAAAGTAGGCAGTTAGCTCTAGAACAAGGCAGAAAAACAAAATTAAAAACACAAAATTAACGAGAAGAAGTCTATCGAAACATAAATATGCTACTGCCACATCCTCATAACCCCTCGCAACTACACGAGCTTAGGCATGGAATGAGGGGCGTGGGGTATGTCTTGGCCGGGGCATTTGGAGCTACTGCGTAGGAGAAGGGCGCCCACCGTTGGTGCTAACTAGCGATCGGTCGATCGGGGTGGAGATGTTCTAGGCGGGCGTCTCTGTTGCTAGAGGCTATCCGCAACCGGGCAATAGCAGCAGCAGCAGCAGTCCAAATAGAGGAAGAGACGAAAGATGAGGAGAGGACCGAGGGGGGTTGGGAGATGGGATAAATAAAGACGAGAGATATCTATATTATCTTAGAAGGAAGAAGATAGACACGAGAGAAGAGAGCAGGGCGACTGGATAGTAATGTTTGTTCAATGCACTCTATTATTTATATACGAGGACGCTGGCCAAGGTAGAAAAGAAGGAGGGCGGGTCGCACATCAGGAGAGATAGGGATGAGTGAATGGGTTGATAGAAAAACGGCACGGTAGAGAAACATAAAGGAGGAGAAAGGATGAAACCTAAACCTGCAGAGCCGTCCAACGGAAGAGATTCAATCTAAGCTCAAGAAGCACAATGACGAAGTTGAAGCTTCTGGCTAGGATTGATGTGGACGACACCTACCTAGTGCTATGTACTGGGCTGTAGACAATGCAGGTGACACGCATGCATGCGAATCGAAGTGCGTTAGCAGACGTGAGGAGGTGTTATGGTAGGTAACTAACAGGTAGCTTATTAGGTAACCGTTACTGCACTGATGCACTGATACACTGATACACACAGTACCTAAGCGGAAAGGGTCTGCTAGGCCACTTAGTAGACATGTAGTACCCCGATGACGTATACTATATCGACGTCAACTGTTTTGCTCCATGCTCCTGTGAATCAATCCTACCAAATTACATATCTCACCACCTATTTCAGGTCACAAGAGCTGCAAGTTTCTAAGCATACATAGATAATTGTAACACAGCCTTCTGCTCTTCTATGATGCATACCTGTTTGAAGGAGGACCAACAAGATATACTACTACTAGGTATGACTAACAGTGGATATAATACCTACCTACTCACTACATCGAAAAAAAAAACTGTAGGAAAACGGTACATGTAAACATATTCATCCTATGATTAAATAGACTTTCTTCGAAGACCTGTCAAGTTAGGTATTCTATCTATAACAATGGCGCAGCTACCTATCCAATGGAGACTACAGTACATAAGATATATCACCCCTCCCCCTCTCCAAGCACACCGAGCCTACATAGGTAGCTAGGTATAGCGTAGGCCAATCCCCGTAATAACAACACGAGATAAGCTACACAGGATCAGACTAGACTACTGCGTAGATATTTTCTGACATCGCCATCATTCCACAGTCGGATGATAAGCATGTGCAGCGCTCGCTCTAGATGCACGAGGATGTCATCGCCCGCTCCCGATGCTACTTATAGAGCCCCCTCCCCCTCCCGACGCTCCCTGCAATGCTGCTCGCATCCCTGCAGTGCCATCACCGGGTCCTCAACCGTCACAATGTAACCACCGAATGCTCCGCGCACGAACTCCAATCATATACACCCTCTGTTCCAAAACAGATGGTATAAATCATAGAGTATATCTGGTGGTACTCCTAACCTGTGGGCCACTACTAAGCAGCACACCGAACTATCCCAGACATTAGAATGGCCCCGAGCCTTTTGTTAGAAACGCGGTGTCAGTGACTGCTTTGGAAAGACCTTTATTATGTTAATACCTGTCGAAGTACAACCCAGGTCCTATCACTATCCATCAATGAGTAGGTATCTTGTTTGGTAGGTTATCCCTCGTTCTCATGCAGTTGGATCTTTCATCCATTCATCCGCCTCACCGTCGCCGTGACTACATATGGCGGCTCTCGCTGCTTTCCAGGGTCTGGCCAATTAAGCGAACATATCCTCCCAACCTCGAATACCGAGTGCTGTGTAAACGGGGGTATGAAGAGACTTCTATCAAGATGATGTCTCCTTCCCATCTCCTCCACACATGTCGTTCTCCTTCTAAAAACGCGTATCATGTATCATTCCACATGCTGAGAAGAATCTGTGCCTAGAGACTTTCCGCCGTGTCCCAAACGCCTGGCCAGGAAACAAAGTTGCAATATTCCCACAAAAACTCCAACCCGATGCTTTTTAGGCCGTGCTTCCAAATATAGCAAGAAAAAAAGGTGGCCCATGAGAACCTCAACTGATGGAAAGAACTGACTTCACAAAATGCCGGAATCCTTAAGTGCATTGTTGAGGATCGTTTCCTTGACCGCTGCAAACACCAATCGAATATTGGATGTGTCGGTTGCCTGAGTAAGACTATGTCGTAATGTCAGATCATGCACACCTTGGAATGTGAGCGTTTACATACTGTGGGTATAGATTCAAGTGAGCCCTGTTTACTTGGTTGAACCTCCACAATAGGTATTTCGCTGCTTTATTGACATCGTTGCCCCCGGAATAGTCAGGGAAGTAGTTGCCCAGTGGCGATCTTGGCAATTTGGCTTTGAAAATATCAACTTTGTTTAAGAACAATATGATGCTTGTTCTCATGAACCATCTTGAATTCACAACCGAGTCGAATAGTAATAGACTCTCCATCATGCGATTCTAGAGAATATTAACTTGTTTTGATCTTCAGCATAAACAATCAATACCTACCTGGCTGCTTTCTTCGAGAAGTACTTGGTCATACTCGCTCAGGGCTACGCAGAAAATGATGGATGTGACGTTCTCAAAACAGTGAATCCATTTCTTCCGCTCGCTTCGTTGCCCTCCGACATCAAACATGCTGACAGCATCAATTAGCAATATAATTGGAAAATGCGTGATATAGCCTACTGTATACTGAGGGCACCCATCTGAAATCTAGTCTCATATATACCCGTGGTCTTGGTTCTTGCACGGAGAACGTCCATCTCGTTGGGGAGATAGTCTGGGCTACATATGCGTTCAACCTCGTCAAAGAAGCTAGGCATTGGTGAGTATGAAATTAATGCTACGATCAATAGGACGGGGAGCCCGACTCACTATTCGGCCGAATCCATGAGATAAAATTCGGTAGCATGTTGCATAAGCTGGTCAATGCTGGCGTCGGACCATAATGCTTGTACTGCAGTACCAACTCTGGCTTCTATGCGAGCAGAGGGGCCTGCCTCGACGGTATAACCGCGCAAGTATTCACAGTACTCTTTTGTCCCCTCGCTGCTCGGTTCAATATCGAATTGGTCCATGGCAATGATGACGGCCTTAGCGCACTCGATCAGGTTCTTGAACACAGTGGCACGGTAATTGTATAGCTCTTCTTCCGAATAGCCCTTCAAATGTATAATCTTCATTTGCTTAACGATAGTTGACTTTCCGCTTTCGCCCGAGCCTTGAGAAACTTATCAGTAACCCCAGTTCGCGGTACTGTAGACGCGGTATCGGAGGGAACACACCAAGAAGTAGTATCTTGCATTCTCGTCGTAGCTTTTTAGAGTCCTCGTCAAGGGCCCGGTCGATGGCCTGACTCCGCTTCTTTTGCTCCTCATCCTCCTTATTGGAGCTCATACATGCGCCCATCATGAGTAACGCGAGCGGGCCCAAGGGACCCGCGAGGAGAGTCGGTGCTGAGTCTCAAGGACAGGAAGGGCGTATGTGGAGGACGTAGAACGCTTGCACGGCTATTCCGAATCGCGAACTATAGGCACATGGTGTGAAATACTCAGCGAGCCTCTCGTAAATGCGAGGCTATAGGAAAGCTTCGGTGTCGGTTTCGGTAGTGTCGGTTGGTTTAGGGGTCTAGCCTAGAGTTGAGGCATGGGGCAAGCCTTGGTTTTAGTGTAGCTGCTGCCTTGCTAGCGGTGAGAGAGGATGGGCGGGTTGGTTCTTCAATTCGATAGCTAAATAGGAGAGGGTATTGAAGCAAGATCTGTATCTGCCAAGGTTTAGTAGCTGTTTGATAATGAGAGATATAATACCACCTAGCTGGAAGTTAGGCTAGGGTGGTGCTGTGGGAAGACTAGATAGAAGATGAACTCTTCGGTGGCGGGTGCGGAGAGCAAGACATGTGCTGGAGATGTGGGTTACCTGCTGGTGCGGTGAAGCCACAGCGCTAACGGTTTACTAGACCGTGGGCACGGATCAGACGGTGAATGATTTAACTGGAACCGGGCGCAAGCGCAGACAAATGTGACTTCGAGATAGGCAGTAAAAGAAGAGTTGCGTCAAAATTGACCTCCTTTCTTCGAGAGCACAGAGACAGTCATGCGAACGCGCTGTTTATTTGTGCTTGGAGATGCGTTGCTAGTAGAGAACGGTATAAATGACTCTTGGCTCCAGCGCCGCCGCATAAGTAAGCTTAGCCAGCCAGCCTAGCCCAGAGCTTTAGGAGGCCTGTCACTTGACGTCGGTGTGACGCTGAGTCGAATCCGCAGGCGTACAACAATGTGATCTCAGCAATGAGAAGTCAACTAGACAACTAATGTGACAGTGTGTAACACATCTTTTGCGACGTATGAACGAATGGACTGGCGATAGGGAAAAAAAAGGCGCAGAGTAGACGAGACGTAATAGAGAGAAGACAGCCGTCTCGTGGGTGAGGGTCTAACCGTCGAAGAACGCAAAATACGGCTCTAACATACGTTGCCTAGGCCCAATATAACGCAACGAGAGGCACAAAGAATTGGCATTCAAGCAGATTGTACATGACAATGCAGACGGGAGACCCGGGCCGACTCAAAGGACAGGTAGATTGTATGACGTTGGAAACTTAGTACTTACAGCGGTAGATACCAGACTGCCGGTCTCCTCGGGCAGTGAGTATGTATGTATGTAGCTGGCCGAAGCAGGATAAGAAGCAATTAAAGGCAGCAAAAGCCGATGATGAGAAGAGATGAACAGGAGCGGCAGCTGCTGTCGGCGGAGCAAGGTCAGAGGTAGCAATAGCTCGCAGTACAAAGCAAGAGGTTGAATGGACAAAAGAGGTGAACAATAAGGTAGGTAGGATCAATGGTGTAAGTAGAGGTAGAGGTGTAAGATACCTACCTACCTAGCTTGATAGATTGATTCATGGGATGGATAGCATACCTCCTTAGGTACCACCTGTACATGCCTGCTATCGAGACGGGTTGACCAATGCCTCAGTTCCTTCCCTTCCTGGGCACGCTTCCGGTACAGCTGTACTTAGGTAATAAGAATTTCGAAATAGGGTTCAAGTAGCTGCTTTGATTGGGCGGTATTTCCCCCACTGCTAACAACAGCTCCGCAGCTTACCTACAGTACATGTATAGGCTGGCGCAGATCTCCGCGAAGGCGGCTAGCTAGAAGGTCTCTAGAAACTCGGGACGGCCAGGAATCCAGGGACATCATAGACTAGGTAGGTATTCCTTCGAGCATGCCATATCAGTGCCTACTGCGTACAATATAATATGATATTATATCTATCATTGATTGGGCAGACCCCGACTGATTCTAAGCTGGTGATAGGTTGTGAACCCCCACCTACCACGGGCTGGTGGTTGAATTATCTCCGTAGAAACTGGTGTATAAGCAGCACTACCTAGGCACATATCTAGTATATCATAGACTTCAAGGTTGAAGTAAGTAGGTCTCACATGCTGCGCTTACTCTCAAACTTGGACCAAATCTCGTTTGTGTAATTAGGTATATTAATGAGCTGCACACTGCATAAGAACCCGACTAAGCTTAAGGTAATAAAAACTTACTGTCAGTTGAGTTACCTACCCTATACTGTCTATTGGGAACTTTGCTATAAAAAAGTTGGCCCGTGTATTCATTACAGTAGGGCTGTATATACAGTACTTTGTCTAGTATACTTACCTACACAACTACATTGTAAGTATAATCCTAGTTAACAACTACAGTGACCAGGTATCTATTTACCTACCTGGGTAATGCTTAATCCAGCCGGTTTTTGTAAAGAAATCAGGTACCTAATAGTTACCTACCCAGTGATTGCAAGGAACCCCGCATGTACAGAACCTTGTTACAAGGTAGTTACTGTATATTGAAACACGGCAGGATAAGGAATGGGACCATTTCGAAAGCAACAACTCTCTAGTGTAATTCATCTTGGCCATACTCCTGTATCAACACGTGTCTACCCCTGACTACCCGTCTATAGCTGCACCAAGCACTAATAGTGTGCTTGTTCCCAACCGTGTGAGTGACAAAATAGTTCTGGCGCACGAGAGCTGGCACTGGGCTCCGTCAGCTGCTTACCGGCTATTTAAAGACAGGCGCTCATAGTCCCAGATCGTCGTCACACTAATATCTTCCTTCGGCATCCATCAGCCACTATTTCTGGCGCAATGCGCTCATTACAATACGTACTAGCTGTATCACTCGCCCATCATAGGCTGATCCCTGAAATCCAGGAAGCACTGATTCTCGAAACCTCTTGATACATTTCACGATATCCCCCCACACTTGATTCATGCAGCCCTTTTCCCTGTAATTACACTTACTAATGCTATTTTGTTGGACAGAGAATTACCTTGTGTAGGTCACCCCGAGCCCCAGAAACGAGCATTCCTCTGGGCTTGACCTGCTCGTACTCGTCGGCATCCTAATACCAATACTATCCGAAGACTACAATCACATATACCGGCACAGTTAAGATAGACGGTGCTAACCTGAATATAGTGATAGCCTAAATGAGATCCGAATCTCTATGCGTATGTACACCAACGGTTATTAGTCGGTGGTAAAGTACCAACAGTTTTCCTTTACATAACAGGTACCTAGTAGTACTGGACCTGTAAGCAGCCTTAAAAAGCAAAGCGCGATCCGAGCGACCCGATACTACTACCCCAGGTTGGCCTAGGATGCCTAATTGCCCACAGTCGTAGGCTGTACGCTAGTGCTGTGAAGCAGGCGGATACCTAAATGAGGATAGATTCGAATCCTATTAGCGCTAGCATTGTCGGTAGGTTCCAGCAGAAGTTCCAGTGGAAGTTCCAGCATCTACAAAGTCTAGAGGGATTACCATCCTAGATGCTCGTCTCAAGCTGTTGCTAGCGTACGCACTATAAAACAGACTAAAAATACCGATGGATTGGATGACAAGGGTGGCCACGTTGTCGATCCAAACCCTCCTTACTTACTGCGTAAGGCGAGAGCCTGGCTGGGTGGTGTAGTACACTAAGCCCAAAAGTAGCGTAGCGTTCAAAGGCAACGCAATCTATTGGGTATCGACGAGTACCTACTCCAACAACAAGAGCTTCGCCAAGCCGTAGCCAACTGCTTGCTGCTGCATCTGGACGCTTCAGTCTGTATTCTAGCATCAAAGTTTCCAAATGTATCCAAAGGACCACTGCAGCGTTACAGGACCAGTGCTCGCAAGTTTGCCCTACGCACAAGCCCTTTAGTAAGTAGACATATTGTTGCAGTTCTCGTTTTCGATATTCACTCATCATAAAAAATCAGCAAGCACTTACACAGCTACCTATGTGTAGATACATACAATAGTATACTAGCACGCAGGCTGCCGATCAGTAACCACTCGGCAGTCTAGGTATCTAGTGCATGCAAACATTTTGCAATTGATCATTGAAGTGGTGCCGGCAAACCTAGCAGCTAGCTTGGTACAGCAGACCTCTCTACCGATGAAGCCGATGAAGCCGATGTTACATATTCTCAAAGATAAGGTAACGATAACGGTCCAACTTCCTTTTGCGTCCCAATAGTCAAGGAGCTATTCCAGTTGAAGATGCCACGATGGCAACATCGACCGTATACCCGCTGATCGGAGAGTGTTCGTTATGCAAATGTATAATGGCTTCCCGGGACTCAGTTAGGCCTAGGTTTCCCGCCTATGCATTCGCAATCACGGTGTCGGAAGACTGCAGATACCGGTATCCATCATCCCGAGGCGCTTACCCATACGTACCTAGGAGTTTCCTACCCATGGTGTACCGCAGTATAGCAAACACCATCAGACATGCATGAGCATGAACTTGTAGCAAAAAGGACTCGGACACTTTTGTTATGCAACCCCAGCTACCTTACTACAAAGGCAAGCGACTGCAACACGATGCATTATGCTCTTCTAGAAGGATTTAGCCGAGTGTACACCAGTCTTACAACATGCTATACTGCCTCAATTTTATAGAAGAATGCTCGAATTAGATCTACGTGTCTGTATTCCGAGGTCACCCTACATATATAAATCGATCTACATGTAGGTTCAGCCAGACAAGTGTGAGTCTCCCAGTGGTACTCACTGTTGAAGCAATTGACATAGAAAAGCCAATATACGAGGCTCCCACCCGTGAAAAGATACCTATTTTTATTAAATAGCCGAGTTAATCAACTTTTCGATGGTTAGAATTCCGGAGATGTTACTAACCGGGAATCGACGTGACCCCGAATTGTCGTCGTACCTGCTGTACGCTACGATGGCGTATCTATCTATCCTATCCCTGGTATCCAATTGGCCCAGGCCCCGTCATTATTCGCAAAGGCGATGCAAGATAGCTTCACACTTACACGTACACAGTTACGGCCCTCATCATTCCCGTCCACACTGGCGTAATGCTATCTTAACCCCCTCCGACCACCCATTTCTTCCCCCCCGTCCCTGTCTAGTGTACCATCTCCGCTCGAACCCCTCCCCATGCTTCCCCACCAACGCTATTGCGAGACCTTTTAGGCAGGCCGTTTCGCACGTTAGACTATCGACGCTACCACAATCTGCATCGAGGTCTTCACTGTACACTATGTACACCACGTCCGGGGTCGTCATCATCGCGCTGCCTATCGGATTCGTATTAGGGCTGTGGAATCTCGATTCCTCTCACCACCAAACATCTCTCTGGATCGGAGCGGTCGCCAACCACTGCCTTTTCATCCTCGTCGTTGCGGAATCAGGATTCAAGGGTACCCTTCTATTCTTCCTCCCGCGCCAGTAAGTAGCCTTGGCTTTGGTTTCCCCGACGTGTCTGATGGCTACTGGTCTATCCGGCAGTTGTCGGTCGAATCGTGGTTTGTAGACGCATTCTTGGCCAGAAATAAGGCGATCCAAAAGTCACCTCTCTCCCGCAGTCTTTTCTTTTCACGTTTCTCGCTACGGTAGCGTGCAGAGCCGTAATCTGTGGGAGAAATGCTGTTAGATGGATTCGTCTCAGTTGCTACCTTTATTCGTTGACGTTGATGATACGACCATGATAGTTCGGACCATTCACATCTCGCCCGGGGAGGGAGATGTTCATTTCAAATGAGACTGACAGATAGTCCGGACGTATAACCAAAAGCGACGTCGATACAACCTTTCTTGCGGCTTATGAGGTGTCTATGAAACCTTGTCTGGTGATAGATCCTACCCATCTATTCATATGCAGTAGGTATATATGAACATCTATATGGTTTTCCCCATGCTCCTTACACCACTACTACTACTTTATGCCCGCCGCAAAATTCCCTTTCGAAATGCGAGCCAGTCTACTTTATACGATGAATTTGATCATGTTGTTTCGTCGTGATTCTATAATCTCAAATTTAGGCATCCTCTTCCCTATTATCAAAACAAGTAGTTTCGAGCACCACCATCAGCAGCAACGCAATACATCAATTTCGGGGATCCGACGCTCGAGTCTCACAGAGAAAATAGAGAAAAGGGAGCCGCTCGCCAATCGAACCCGGAAAGTGCACGAGCGCCTCTAGTGAGTTTTCTCTATCTGTGGGAAGCTTCCACGTGCTTCCTACATGCATGTCAATCACTCTCCATTGCATCTACCGATATAACAGCAATATCAATATCCACTCTAGTGGCAGGTGCCTATAACATACAGTGTCTATATAGTACCATTTACGGTGGACTCCTCTGATACTCCATCTTTTCTACATATCTACCACATCAACCAACACCTTTCTACAAATACAATATGTTGGCTGCGCACACATGTAGTCTTTTCACATGCCTCCGAACCCGTTTCCCATATTCAATCTCCGGATAGATCCTCTCCCTGGACTTTTGACAACGCGCTAGATAATTTACAATACTTAGGAACGTTGGCGGATACCGAGCAGCTGGGTCTCCCCGGGGCCAGACCTTCTGGGTCCCCTACATTACTGCCGAGCGCGGCATGGCACCACGAGCTCGGGACGTCCAACACGCCGAACAGGGCCGGACATTCAATTCTTTGCCGCGCTCTCGCAGATTGCCAAGGAAGACAGGGGGCTTGCCATCGATGGGCAAAACCCAGGTTCTTAGCTCATGAATCAGGCTTTCGCGGAGAAGGACCGCGTTTTGTGTAACCGTGGCTAATTCATTTAGGACATAGGACATAGCAAGTACCTAGTTTCTTCCTTCGGCAAATGCCGCGGCGATTAGTGCAAATGATTATGCGGATTTATGCCTTTGTTTAGTCTAGGTTTATCCCGACTCCCCGTTTCTCCCTGCGAGGCAGGACACTTTTACATTTTGTTGGCTCTGCGTTGTGTGATGTCCATGTGGAAGAGATATTTCGGCGCACGTGTATGTATGCAGCTGTGTGGCATGGGAAAATATTACTTCTATTGATACAGTCGCCCCTAAAAACATAGGTCTGTATGTGTACACCTCTCCAGGGATCTTCAACGTTAGCTCAATACTTAGCCCCATTTTCTGCCAAATCCAGCCAGAGCTTTTGCAGGGGGCCCTAGCAGGCCAACCAAAAAACCCTTGGAAAAGTGACCTGATTTCCCTGCAAATTTTGGACAGCTTTTCGGTACCCCTGGCCAAACCCTAGTCGAACCCCGGTATAATCCTAGTCGAGCCCCTGGTAAAACCCCTGTTTTTTGTACTGAGCTAACGTTGAAGATCCCTGGAGAGGTGTATGTAATCATTTTAACCCGCCTAGCTGGTTGGAGGGGGAGGTCCACCTTACTCTTTAGTGCACCACCTCTGTTGAGACTCTTTTCCCCTATTGATAGACTATTGTTCTAAGAGATGAGCTACCTGATACTAAAGATCAGCAATGCACAGGAAACTCGCTGACCGAGTCAGCAACTATCTGTAAATTAGTACGCTTTATTAGACGGCCTTTTGAGTTTGGAACTACCTGACCTACATCTTGCCCATTATGTCTAATCATCAGACACTAGAAGCCAAGAATTCCGCGGTCAATTGTTGCAATGCGCGCTCACCATATGATTCCGAAGTTCCGGGCGGAGAGTGCCTGATCCGTCCCGAAGCAATAAGGAATACTTGAGAGTTTGTCTATGTTGAGGATGTAATATCCCACATGCTACGTGCGTGGTTTTCAAAACTGCGTAGGTACAAGAAGTGCGCGAACCGCAAATGCATATCCGACGAAGGGGCGGGGCGGACTCAGTCTGTCAACATAGATGGAATGATACAAAACACTTGGTTCTCGAATCATATTTTCACGACGCCATTCTAAAGTCTATCTCCCTCTATACTAGGTAGTTTAAGTTTTGGTCATTTTTGACAAACAAAAAGGGCTCACCCGACAGTATCATAGTTAGGTATAGTTACATGCCACAAAGAGAATTAGAACAGGGAAAGGAAAGGGTATAATCGCACACAATGTAAACATATACAAGAAGATGAATCCCTCAAAACAGCCATTAGCCCCATGCACTACCCACTCATCGCGTCGTCTCTTCGTTGTGGTCGGCAATATCCGAAGGCGGGGATGCCAACAGGTATTCTATTCCGCGAATCCGTTGCTCATCAGGTGAGAGCTATCACATCGTCGCTTCCGCCTCTTAATACTTTCTCCAAATCCCTTGGCCAGTCGCGGGGGGCCAACGCATTGATGCCCCCTATTCCGGTTTATGAAGCGTGGATTCGGACAGGACAGTCGATAAGCTAGTAGACATTCGACTTCCAGTTGTTCTCCTGCGAGGAAAAGGAGCCCAATTTACGGTCGTCCTTCTTGCCGCGGAGGGAGAATTTCAGTGGGTTCTTCCTCTCCCAGCTCGCGACGCTGCCCCCGTCGTCGGAGTCATGAGTCCGGATTGAGTTGGGATCGAGGTGCGACTGTGGGAACAAGCCGCTTCCTTTCGATGTCGTGCCAGACCAGCACCAGTGTTCGGCGTAGACCCCTACACAGCCAAAAGTTAGAAACTTGAATCGCCGTCGTAAAAAATGAATGGATCGGAACAAGAAGGGCAGGTCCTAGGCCGAAACGACGTCTGTCTGAGAACTTACATGAGATATTCTTGATGACGTCACCCTTGTCGAACTTCAGCCATCGATCATCGCCCTTCTGGTTCCACTTCCACCGCGCCACGGCTTGCACACTGCTCGTCGCCTGCATCCTCACCTCAGCCTTTGGCGGCGCCTCGAGATGCACTGCATCCGTCTCGAATGCCGCGCGCACCCCGTCATGCCAACCCATAGCCCATTTACCATCGTACTTAACTGGGAACTCGATACCGACGATCTTGGCACCTACGCTGAAATGGAGCGGTTGTTGACGGTCCGGCGGTAGTCGCATGGTCCCGTGAGACATTTTCCTTGTTTCCGTCGCGACGGCTGCCGGGAGCCTGGCAACTTCTCTCGCGATGCCCACCATGACCGACTCCGCGGGCGGATGAGGAAAATGGAGATCGAAGTTATCCTTGAGGTGCGGTGGCAGTTCTGGCTCTTCGATGACTGTGACACCAGTTACTTTCGGTAGTGGGCGAGGGTGTCGAGTCATGTGGGCGAATAGCTGCTTCTGGTTGAAGAAGACGGTCGAGTCGCTTTCTTCCAGGGTGTGGCCGGCTTGAATGCAGAATAAACAGCCGTACATCTGCTCGTCTATTACACGAATCGGGAGATGGGATTTCTGAAGAATTCTTAAGCGGAAGCCGATCGTATTGGATGTAAAGCTCCCGGATGCTATAAGGTCTGTCAGCTTGATTTTCCTTCACTTATTACTTTCCTCCTTTTTTTTTCTCATGTACTTGAGCAAAGCTGGCTGGGGTGCTTACACTCGTTATTCAAATCCTGTTCAACCAATTTGAAATCAAGTTCGAAGAGGCAGTGAGTACACTTAGCCACTATCGCAGTGGAAAATCCCTAGCAGAAAATTAGAAACCCTATCATTAAATTTAGGAAGTTCATGATATCTACGACTTACACCAATAGGTCTCTTGATTCTCTTGAACCCTAATTGGCCGCGTTGCGCTTCTTCAGCGCCCTTGCAGAAGCCTTTGAGTTTATAAAAGGAGCTAGAAGGCGTGATGGCGCAATCGGGTTCTCGAGGAGGGATTGGCACTTCATTCGAGATGGAGGATTCCATATCCACAGGGATAAGTCCTTCATCCATCCCTCTAAATTGCATACCTGGAGGGGCAGTACGACCTCCCGAAGATTGGCTTCTAATAGTTAGCCCGGAAGGACGCCTAGTCATTACTGGAGATTGATATAGAGGAGGAAGTCCTGGGTATCTCGGTGGTGGAAAGCCGGCGGCTTGATAGGGCGCTGTTTGTGTTGTTGATTGCACAGATTGGCGATACATTGGAGAAGCACCGGGGTCTGTCGGACTCAACGATTCAACAACGTCGAAGACAGAACTATTGATGGATTCAGTCGACGGCCTGCGTGACGAAAGAACATAGGAAGAAGAGTTCTGGTTTGCCACTGACGTTGTTCTTGGGGGAAACCCAGGGGGACCCGCAAGATTATTGTCTCGATCTCGGCCCAGAGTACCGACGGCGCGACTATCTGGTCGTGGTGGTAGATTCCCAGTCGGTGCCGTGCCGGATGGCACTCGAGCAAATCCATGCGCTTGGGGTGGTGTGGAAGTTTCATGGCTACGGACGAATGCACCATGAGTGCGTATATGCGGTGACCGCATCGACTCGGTTGAACCCTGCGTCGAATTTGTCCATCTATTGGTCTGCAAGGGTGATAGTGATCCTTCGCTATTCGATGCACGGCTCTGAGAGGCTGCCCGCATCCGCTGTTCATGATCGTCATGCACGGTATCGTAGTCCGCTTCTCGAGATCGTAGATGACTTAGTCGGTTTTCTGCCGGGCTCACCAATTGTGTTTGAGGAATTGTTGGTGAATCCGGCGTGATGGGAAACTGTCCCTCATAACCCTCCCTCTCTTCAGGGTGCGCTTCCAAGGTAGTCGCTGGTGCTCTTCCAACTTGCCATGGATTAGTTGAAGGCGGCGCTGGTGGTGGCCCTGGGGGCGGTTCAAGTGGCTCAGAACGACGCCAGTTTGTTCCATCAAGATCGTTAACGGGTCGCGGGGGTCTCAATCCTTCTACACCACTTGCGCCTCCACCTGATTCTTCAGTCAGCTTCTCTGTGTTTTCTATTCTCAGGTTGGCAGTTGTACTCGTCGACGGCCCTGTCTCTGAAAGAGAGGGGGATAGTAATGCGGGGGCGGGAGCAGCAAGCTTCATCATGCGTCTTAAGATATCCAACATCTTCAGGGCTGCATTTCGTGAAGCCTTTTGGAGCCCGCTAAATTTATCGGCGTCGAACTCCTCTACCTCGATATAATCATCGAAGTCCCACAACAGCTCTTCCAGTTCCGAGCGAAACTGCGCAATTTCATCTTAAGTTTCGTATTAGTACACAAATTTGGGACGTCAAATGACTAGCTTCATAGTAGAATCGCACCGTTTTCTTTAATCGCATTGACAAAATCAATTCCATATTCTTCGTAGTTAGCTGTCGAAACAGGCTCAATCTTCTTCAACGCTTTCTCGCCCTCTTTGACTAGGTTCTGTGCTGCCTTGAGCATTGGCGCTGGCGCCTGGTCGCCTGCACTTTCGACATTCTCAATAGCAGCCTTGCCTTTCTCAACAATCTCCCTAAATTGTGCGAGTACCAATCGTTCTACTTCTTCAGCCATCGCAGGAAATGGTTTCGTCGCGATGTTGCGACCACGAGTCTTGAGCGGGGTGATATTGGCAGGACTCGGAGGTAGAGGCGGGCAGGACCGCTGTAGAGCAGAGGTCTTAATAGTTGGAGTTGGGGATCCGGGATTGAGTCGCTCCCATCGACTCGTTAATGAGAGGTTTATCGAGACGGCAAAACACTTGGGACCATGACATGGAATAACGAGAGGAAAAAAAAACAACTAACGGCTTACGAGCTCGCAGGTAGGCGAGTAAGACATGCAGAAACGGGGCAAGGAGAGGGTGTAGGAATGCTCCCTGTGCTTCCTCTCGATACTACCTAGCGTGCAGGGATGAGGCTGATTTTCCTATAAGCCAATAGCGAGGTAGAATTTCAACATAATCCGACCGCAGTAAACAGCTATGTTAGGTCGGATCAGTCGAATGTGATGCCTAGATAGGCAGAGTGTTAACGGCTCAGCCATATGGGAAAGAACCCTGGATTTAGAGAGGCGAGACCCCGACGTTAGCGCCGTTTATCGTCAAAGGGGCTTGCCAACAGTGGGTGGGATTCATTGGTCGACTGCAACCTCTCCAGTCGTTCCACTCTCCCTCGAACTAGCTGGTGATAGGTAGGGCTAGCTTGCCCAACCACGTTGTTGGGCCACCTCTCTCTCCAGGGTCTCGCTGTAGGGGATCTCTCTTAACAATGGTGATGGCAACGTTCACTGGTAGACGTCCTCGGTACTTCTTGCGACCCCTTGCCGTACGAGAGACTCGTTGTGACGTTATAATTAGGACGAATCGGCTGCGGTGGTGAGCACTTGAAGCTTACGTGCCATGAGTGGCTGCAGCTGAAAATTGCAGGAGGGTCATCTTCAGCTCCCTGGGCTGTGCGAGTGAGATGCAGGACATGGCCACGACCTGGAGAGGTCGACGTAGTGTACAGTAGTACGCCATCTAGCATCTAGTGTGCCAAGTAGTGCAGTGTAGTGCAGCGTCGAAGCTCTTAGGCCAGATACGCTTCCCGAAATGAGTAGGTAGGAAAGGTACCGGTATAGCAAGTCATCAGTAGCACACAACCGTCGAAGCTTGGTTCGTCGGGCTGGGGCCTCTTCAACCTACCCGGCTGGGAAGCATGGTAGCAACAGACAGACACGAGAGATCAACACTATGTCTAGATGCGATTGCACCTCGGCATGCGCAGGGACGAGGGAGACTCTACGACTGTGACGGACATCATCTCATCATCTCAATTGCAGACCTCTTCTCACCGCCGGAGCGAGTCAAGTACCAATTCAGCAAGACACATCGAGCGAATCCGATAGCGAAGCCTGGTTGTTGTGCCATATCACCATTGCCGCAGCGTGCGTGCATGTCGTCACCTTGTTTCACAACATCACTGCTCTATCTCGCGGTAATCCATTAACCATGAATGGCAGCTGAGTATCTAGCCCGCCCCGTTCTCGGCGAAAAGACGCGAGGGAGACCCGCACCCGGACCAGGGCGAGCCGTGGTACTGACGCTAATTAGTTCTGTACAGATAGGCCGCAGATAGGCATTATCCTCTTCCCCGCAGCAGTTGTTTAGGTACCGCGGGCAGAAGCCGCGGGGCAGGAAGGTGAGCTTCCGATAAAAACAGAACTAAGTTGTTAGTAAAGGGATGTTGTATTATAAATGGAGGGTCTGGACTACATATCCATAGCGTAGGCCCTACACCTCTAGCACCTGCCCACTCCGATAGCTAACCTGCCTTAGTTGCTGCCATAACATACTTAGATAGTGGAGTGGTCCGTATTGTACTATAAGTAGTATGGATGTACTATCTATCTAGGTAGTCTACTATTTATACTAGTGCAGACACGTGCTTGGCTAAGAGCTTGCCGGTCGTCTACTCTAGGTGTTTGGTGCCCAAATTGTTACCATTGAATCGTAAGATACTACAGTAGATACTAACAAACTACACCCACGATCTCATTTCGAATTTATCGACTTGGCTGGTTAACACGTGCAGGCCTAAGACCAAAATCGCGGACCTAGCACCTGTTAGAACGAATTGCGCGCATCGGAGATATTCCGTCCATGATATCTGTTTGAACGGCTCCTAATCTCCGATAAGATGGAGTCAAACGATCTCTGGATCTTCCAGCCTCCACGAACTGGTTCATCTGAAACCTGAGATTCGCTAAAGCGCATGATCTCCGGGGCAATCCAATTCTTCGGGATGTATACTAAGTAAGTGCGAGTCAAACCAAGGGTAGCCGATTGATCGAAAGGGTCCGTGCGACGATGGCGGTTTTGGACCTGGGGCCGTCTTGATTTATCGAGAACGTCTTTCCTTCTTTCCTTTCGTAAGCGCGCGCCCCTTTCGCAAACGTCGTCAGGAGACCAAGCATGGCTGTCCCGAAGAGGTTCTCCAGCCCGAACTCTTCATGGGCAATGTTTCAGTGATACTCACTACGAACAATAAAGGCATCTCTTATAGGCACCAACACCACGGCATATCCATAAAAGATATGTGCCTTTTCGTTTGAATATCGAAAGATATATACCTATGTAGATTTGAAGAAACATCAAGCCTTGTGTAATTACCTAATTTCAGCAAATAGTTGAGGAGGGCTTCATCACACGTTTTACAGCTTGAATACTTATTTACGTAGTCGGGTTTATCTTGTCTAGCAACTATCAATCTTTATTCTTGCACGAAGGCCGCTTGAAAGTAAACAAATTATGGATCTATTGATTACATTATATGTTGAAATTCTGAATAATTGTTAAAGCTAAGTTATTGCAAAGATTAAGATAACTACTTCACCATGAATCAGTCAACCGAACCCGACCAACCGACCGATTGATTGACCCGTTTCCTCTTCGTTACACTGGATGGACAGCCAAGCCCAAGCCTTACTTACTCCTGCAATGGCCTTTTGCGTCGTAACAATTGTACGGGCTATTCTGGCATGATCTTTGTAAAAGTGAGCCTTAGTGATTCTTTATTGTTTTTTTTTCTCTATTGATAGTGTAAGGTAGACGAGTAGACACTAATACTCTAAGCAGTCTAGAAAACAGACATTGAGATTCATAGTTTTCCTTCCAAGATGCCCCTAATTGCCCGCCGTCATAACTATTCAGTGAGTCAGCTCGGTGAAGACCGAGAGGTTAGGCGTGGAGGAAGACAAAGAAAGAGCAAAACCGATTAGCCCGGTCGCGTAGTGCCACGCCTCTCAGCCTCTAACCAACGCCGGACTCCGAGGCCTTGACTTAGCAGGTCCCGGAAATATATCCACCGCGCCGATAAATCACGGCATGAGTCATACGGCATACGGCTCAGCTAGCGGCACCACAGGCCGATTATTCTGTATTATATATATATAAGAAGTGAATTTCAAGATACCAGTAACTACACTCCTTTCGACGCCACGCCCCTTCGCACCATCCGCATTAAACACCCTCCCAAACAATACACAGAACGCCTCGCCAAAATGACATCACCCAGCACCAACATCGCAGTGCGGACAACGCTCCCCCGTCTCCCCTTACCACCGAGCTCAGCGCGGCCGGCAATCCACACAGCGCGACTGCTGCTGCGGCCCCTGACGCACGACGATCTGGAGGCGTACCACGCGCTGCGGAAGCAGGCGGCGTTCATGTCGGAGAGCTCGCTGGGGGTTCCCGACGCGACGGAGGCGGAGACGCGGACGGCGCTGGAGGACCTCGCGGACAGCGACAAGCCGGGGCGTCGCGAGACCTTCATCTTCGGCATCTTCGTGGCCGCGACGGGCGAGCTGATCGGCGACGGCGGCGTCCACGCCGTGCGGTCCGGCACGGGCGGCTGGCCCGAGCTCGGGTACAAGCTGGCGCCGGCGCACTGGGGGCGCGGGTACGCGACCGAGGCCATGCGCGCCGTGCTGGCGGCGTGGTGGGAGTTGCCTAGGGAGGAGGTCGAGGTCGAGATCCATGCCGACACGCTGCGGACGACGAAAGAGGAGGGCGAGGGCGAGGGCGAAGGGGTGAAGCTGGCGCGGGAGTGCATATCGGCTGAGATCGCGACGTATAACAAGGGCAGTCAGAAAGTTCTCGAGAAGTTGGGTTTCGAACACTTCGGCACGTGGGAGGAGCCGGATACGCAGCTACATAGGCTGGGGCAGCCTCTGGAGCTGGGCCATTATGTGCTGGCGAGTACATCTTAACAGGGCTACCTGTCTCACGAGACGTTGCGATGCAAGTGGTGTGCTGGCAATAATGAGACGGACTAATATGGGCTGTATATATTCTTTCGCCAGACTCCACGGAAAACTCGTGCATTGAGATAGGCAATCGGGACTCTGGACCAGAGCTTCAACTCTCACCAAAGTGACCAGGGATCCGGATCGAACTGTTGCTGAAAGGCGCGGACGGGCCTAAAAATGCTGTGAAGAAGCCAGCCAGCGGTACCTGAAACGTCGCCACTATCATTGAGACGCCAGTGAACCCCCCCAAAAATACACTGTACGTAGTATTTGAAGGGATAGACGATTTCTAGCGCTAGCTTATGGGCAGTTGGATGGTCGAACTCATGGCTAATGAATGTGACAACGACCTTCTGTTTGGGAAGGAACTAAGGAAGGCAGTGTGGACTTGGTCTGTTCAAAATATGGGAGTGAATAAACAATGATATGAAGTATCTAATATTGTAATCGCAATCTCTCCTTAGGAGATATCCGGGGTTCGTTACATCAAAGCATAAGCATCTCTCGTTAACCAATTCGAGGCAGTTGTTCACTCGAGCAATTATAATAATTTAAACAATTCTTTTTTCTTTTCACAAATTGACATCCGAACAGAAAATCAGCAAAAAGCCAAATATGCAAAAATCCAGAATACCTTCTAACTAAGCCAGGTTTAAACATATGAACTGTACGCATAGGCCCTATCCTAATTCACCTAGAATACAGCTTCAGGTCAAGTCGTTGCCCAACGAGACTCCATGTAGTCATGCCATCATCGTCAAATCCCTAGCTCTATTGAAGAAACATGGTGGGTGGATCGGTAGTGTTGAGGTTGGGTATAGGAAGGAAATGATTCGTTTCTATTATTTACAAGGTGTCCATCTTGTCGAGGATGGCACGGGTGAACTCGTGGGTTGTTGAGTCACCACCCATGTCGCGTGTGCGATACTTACTGTAAAATTCGTTAGTGAGGAAGTATTAGAACGACGGGAATGGATGTATAATTACCCATCGGCGATGACGCTGTAGACGGCCCTGGAGATGCGGTTTGCGTGTTCATCGAGACCCAAATGGCGGAGAAGCATGGTACCAGATAGGAGCAGAGCAGTAGGGTTGGCCTGGTCCTTGCCCTTGATGTCTAAACCAACGTGTCGGCAGCCGGGCTCGAACACAGCAACATCACGTCCCATGTTGCAGCCAGGGACGATGCCTGGGCCGCCAACAAGGGCGGCACCGATGTTGGACAGAATGCCACCGTAGAGGTTGGGCATAACCATAACATCAAACTGCTGGGGTTTTGAGACTGCCTGCATACTGGCATTGTCCACAATCATGTCATTAACTTCGATGGTGGGGTAGTCAGCTGCCACGGCCTGGACTGTCCTTCGGAAAAGACCATCAGCCAACTTCATAATGTTGGCCTTGTGGATGCAAGTGACTTTCTTGCGGTTGTTGGCTAGGGCGAAAGCGAAAGCGAACTTAGCGATTCGCTCAGACTTGAGGCGGGTGATGATCTTGAGGGACTCGACGACGCCGGGAACACTCTGGTGCTCTAAGCCACTGTATTCACCCTCGGTGTTCTCTCGAATGATGACTAGATCGACGTCCTTGTGGCGGGTGTTGTAGCCCGGGATATTCTTGATCAGACAGACGGAGGCGTAGATGTCGAGCTCCTGGCGCATGGCGACGTTGAAACTCTGGTGGCCAGATCTGCTGATGGGAGTGTGTAGGATACCCTTCAATCCAAGCTTATTTCTCTTGAGGGACGCGATAGACTCGCGGAACATCTCCTCGGCACTGCCGGGGGCACCGCTGTCGACACCGGAGGCATCCACCTGTTCCCAGTCGATGGGCACGCTGTCGGCCTTAAAGATGGTCTTAACGCTCTCTGCGACCTCGGCACCGATACCATCACCGGGGATGAGAGTGACGGTGTACTTGCTGCCGAACTTGGTGGGCTTGAAGATATCGGTTTCGACTGTAGCGTAGGAGCGCGACACATTCTGAAGGTAAGGCTGGCGAGAAGCTGCTCGCGCAAGGCGCTGCACCGAGAAAAAAAAAAAAAAAGGTCAGCTATTATCCCTGCATTGAAACATGTGAAAGCGAGAGATGGGAGAAGACGTGGGAGAAGACATGAATTGACCAAGTAAGATAAGACGTACCTGAGCAGTCCTGGGCGACAGCATGGCGTCTATACCTGGAGACTTAGGGAGGGCGAAGGGAGTTGGTCGGGTTGAGCGAGAGTGGGAGGAAATTTGTCGATAGAAAGAATGCTGCAAATAGCGCAAAACATCCAGAAGATGTCCAGTCAAGGTGGGTGGACTTTGTGGATTCAAAACAGCCCGTGGCATTCCGCACCTTCTCCCGAGGCATTGCGCTGCTTCACTAGAACTTTTTTCCCTTAGTGCCACAGGCAGGCGGCGCTTGCCACACAGCCCGCGAGTGCGCGAGCCACAGACCCACAGGGCCTTTTTCGTATCAACCATCCGCTCTGATTGGTCCTAAAATATGATATATACTAAGTACCTAGGTATTTACATGGAAGTTTGGAAAATACCTACTATTTACATAGGTACTCATTGACAATGCGTATGTTTTTCCATAGGTATTACATAACGGTCCTAATATACCTATGGAGATACCAAGATGTATCAGCAACTTGAACTGAATCAAGAGAATATAATACTCGTATAGCAAATTATAGACAAAGACGTCTGATGTTGTAGCCTCCACATTTCATCCAAACTGCTACATAGGTAGGGCTTGAAAGTTACTTTCTCCACGGGAGTCGCAACTCAAATATAAACCACGAGTAAGTGTTGTAGTGATATAGTCAGGCAGCAGGAAGCAGGAGTAAAGACTAGGTATGACTGGGAACTACTAGATTGGGTAGTTACTTATCCAGGTAGATAGGTATTACGACGCCTATCTTAGCTTCTCATGATGCCGAATACTATTCTCAACCATCGCAGTCAGTTATATAGCAAATCTTCAAATCAAGACAGCCATACCAATAGTCATTCTTACTACCGCAGAGATGACGGCGCAAATGGCCATGATGCACGACGTCAGCGCGCTGACGGCTCTGAGCGGAGCGGCCGCCGCCGTCGCGACCAGCGCCGAGACCAGGAGGAGGCAAGCTGCGTATTACAGAAACCCGAGGTCCAACCCGAACGCCTTCAATGCCGCCGGTTACATGAACCACCTACGAGCCCCGGCGCCTTCACGAATACCGCCGAATCGCGGGCCCGGAGCCGGACCCGATGCTGGCATCCATATCCACTACCAGGGCCAATGCCCCCATGAAGTCGGCCACGGGCTGTCATATCCTAGCGCCAGCCGCATTTCACACAGCGAGGGCTACGGCTGTGCTCGGGACGACCGCAAATTACGGCGCCCTTCCTACGCGGACTCCCCGAGCTCACCCTGTGGGTGCTCGCGGTGTTACTGGAGAGATTTCGTGAGTGAAACATTTTCCATTCCCTGCCATATCAAATGCCAAACGTCATGATGTATAGCCGGGGGTGAATTATAAGTTTGCCCGATGCCACATCTCTCTACCTTTGTTATGTCGTCGAACCGGGCAGTGTCTAACACGCCTCTTAACATCATCTCAGCTCAAAAGTGACATCGAGAAATACAAAGCGACGTGCCGACGACTCCGCGAGACATACATCTGGAACCTCCACGAGCTTGTGAGGCGGCACCACGCGGCACCGACAAAGTCACGCGCCGAGAAGGACAGCGAGCTGGAAAAGCTGTACTAGTACTACGTGGGGCGGGTTCGCGAGGTCTACGACAACCACTGCGAACACCACCGACTCCTATTTCGCGACGTCTGTCTGATGTGGGAGCTACCCGAAAAGATCACCCTGCCCGAGGAGGATACTGCGCACTCGTCTCGAGCTCTGACGCCACATTCACGGCACAGCAGCAGCAGTGTGAGAACACCTATCCCGTTATCCAGAGGCGCGACTCCCCTTTCGAGAGAAAGCGGGAGCCGATTGAGTGTGGCCACCGCAGAGCAGGCCAACAACAAGGGGAAAGGAAAAGAGGTAATTCATACTGGTTTAGACGGTGATTTCGACACGCCGCTGGCTGGGAGCATCGATGACGACAACAGGGAGGAGGAGGTTGAAATGAAAACCCCATCTATAGCTACGCCCAGCGAATCCATCACAAAACCTCAAGCCAAATCCAGCAGGACTTCTATACAACGACGATTTCGACAATTTTGGTCAACAAAAGCCCGGGAGAAATCTTCAGATAAAGCGGAGCTCGTGTAAGGAATTGGGCGTCAAAACACGAGAAAGTTAAACAGGAATAGATGGTATGATTGGAAATCTTCTCAACAGCAGGAACCTAATCAGTTTTCTTCATTCTTTTATGAGGCATACTGCCATTAGCAGCGCACCGATAGAGATATTCGAGGCAGGAATTCAGGCATTCAGTCAGTAGCAAGACTTGCTGTATGACATGATATTAAATACAAATATGTTGAGTGGCTGAGACGCTGCCATGTGAGAAAAGTCAAGTAGGTATGAAGTGAATCAACAGCCATGACACACTTGATAGAATGACAATCAAGTGATGGTTCCGTATATGTCATACGCTGTCGCGTTGATGCTGGAGTAGAAAGGCAGGCTGCTTAGTCTACGTCAGGCGCAATCGCCCCAAGGAAAATGGACACGGTATCTCATGGGATTTACTCAAGTTCTTCCTCGTCCAAGGGTTCAACCCTAACAAGTATCTCCTCCAGCAAGCCTTCAAGAAAAGTGCCTACATCTTTGCCCATACCAACTGGTTCAGCCTTGTCCAGCCGATCAAGCTCCTTACATACATTCGCAAGCTTGTAGACATGCTTTCGAATCTTGTCATGTGCCGCTTCAGCGCGCTGCCGCTGAGGCGTCACGATCTTCTCGTTCCGGTACAGTTGCTGTAAGCGTATTTGCCTGCGCTTGAGTGCCTCTTCTAGGGCTGGGAAAATAACATCATTTAGAGCATCAAGCTCACCATTAGGGTTTGCGGGGGCGGGTGACGGAAAACTCTCCGGAGCAGGAGGTAATTGTTTGGGCTGTGCTTTAGATGCAAATGCTTGCGAAGGAGGAGGTTGATTAGTCACTCTCTGTAGGGGGATCTGTGAAGGAGGCCCACGGTAGGGCGGGATTTCGGGCAAATGCATCGGACCAATTTTGGGAGGCGGGCGGGGTTGCTGCATTTGCGATTGTGAGGGCTGGTGTGGAAAGAATGACTGTTGTCCGGCTTTCGGTATCTGATGTTCCGCAATATTCAATGAATTCATTTCCTGATGCAGCTGTTCCTGTAAAGCTCTATCATAGTCGGCCGATGTCATCGTAGGAACAGGCAGTATCTGTTTCGTAACAGGGCGTGGAGTGCTGGGATCAAAGGCATGCTTTGGTGGTGAAGGCGGTAGATCAACTTTTGAAGGCGAGTGAGGCGTGCTGGTTGGGACTGGCTTTCGCTGAGGGGAAACTTGTCGTGAAGTGCCTAAGGATGGACCATTTGGACCTTTGAGGGTACTCAAAACGGATGACTCGGCGAAATCATGGGTCTGGACTTTACTAGGAGAGGTTGCCCTTGGACTCTCACCATAGTCTCCTTCTAAAGGTCTTGATGCTCGGGCATTCCTGGTGGACTCGTCTAACGGATTCAGTCCCGGCCGATGAACCAGACCGCCTCTTTCGCCTATCATCCGGACAGTACCGAAATCCCACATGTCCTCGTTTACGGGATTCTGCTGCACGGCCTCTCCTTCCTCGAATTGTTCTTCCTCATCTGCTTTGTGCGTCGCACTCCATCGTTGATATCGCTCGATTAACTCGGTCAGATAACTTGTCTTTTTCGCTTTGCGGATGAAGGGATGCTTCAGAAGCTCCCTTGCCGATGGTCGGTCCTTAGGATCGCGTTGTAAACATGCTTCGATGAACTCTTTGAATGCTTTGGTGAAATTCCCTTCCAGTCGCGGTGGGGCGTTCTTTGGAATGAGAAACAACACCTTCATGGGGTGAATGTCCGCATAGGGCGGCTCACCATTGGCAAGCTCCAATGCGGTGATACCCAAGGACCATATATCCGCCTTATGATCATAACCAGATTGTTTGATAACCTCCGGAGCCATCCAGAAAGGGGTTCCCACAAAAGTGTTCTTCTTGGTCATGGTGGCAGAGAGTTGTCCCGAAACCCCAAAGTCGGCCAACTTGACTTGTCCGTTGGACCCAAGTAGAACGTTGGCAGCTGTAAAAGTTTCTTGTTAGTACGGCCATGTTATATAAACCCTGGTATGAGAAAAGGTGCAATACCCTTAATGTCCCGGTGGAGCTTCTTATCTGCATGCAAGTACTCTAGGCCAAGCAGTAGCTCTCGGACGATGATGGCGATGTAATCCTCCCCGATCATGCCTGGTTTCATCAAATCGGCACAGCTACCACCCGCACAGAATTCCATAACAATCCATAGCTCTGCACCTTTAGCGTAAGAGCCGTAGTATTTCGTAACGTAAGGCGACTGGAGTTCGGACAGGATAGCAATTTCCTGTATAATATCCTCGACTTCGTCTTCGGCACTTTCTATATCAATGATCTTGATAGCCACGGCCTCTCCTGTCCGCTTCTCAACACTTTGCGGGGGGGCAATTAGTTATCTGCACATAGTAAGCCCCTCCGAGGAATAACATACCCCTTGTAGACCTTCCCAAAGCTACCTCCTCCTATGTAGACAAAAGTCAGCAAACCAACACCCCAGTCAAGACGGTAGGGCCCGAACCAATGCAGTATTCCTTGGTGTAAAGTAGTTCAGGGTCTAAGGCCTCGTTACAGTCGTCGTAGTTTCGTTCCGCCATCTTGGTATGTGGGTCGTCAATTCGTCAAGTGTTATCGTCGTTTTCGTTAGGTCGGGCCGCCGGGGAGGTCTCGAGGCCGGCAATGCAACGTCTGGGTGGTTGCCAGAAACAAGGCCGGGCGGGTCGTAGGCGGTCGAGGCCGAAAGAATGCACAGTCATATAACGGTCCACGTTGTATGGCAGCTTGAGGCCTCTGGCTTTTTAGCTGGTAGCTTCTGGGAAGAACCGCAGGGAGCCGGTATCGAGACTATTCCGACGAAAATGAGAGGTCCACGCAGGGAGAAAAAGAGCGTCTAGTTCCAATGGGCGGACGAAGCATGAATCAGACAGGACATGTGCTTCGAGAGAAAGAGAGGACGGAGGCAAAGCTGCAGAGCGGCGATAGCTGTCTCAACTTGAGTCTTGCATGAATGTGACAACCTGTGTGCATATGCAGAGAAGGCGGACAGAAAAAGAAGGACAGGGGCGGTCAATGCAAGCTGCGGCCAGGATTGGCCGTAGGTGAAGAGAAGCCAGCAAACGCAGAGAGGGTAGGCCAGGCCAGGCCAGTTCAAAACATGATTTGTTGATGGTGCTCGGGAGCGAGAGAGACGTCCGACAGCGGGTTGTGTTGTTGTTGCTGCGTCAAGTTCCCTTACCTAGGTCGGCCGGGTAGGTCAGGTAGGCTGCCTATCTAGGTGCTTGGTTAGGTGCTTAGGTTAGGTAGGTCGTGGGGTTCGTTGCGGCGGCTGCAGGGAAAAAAGAGATCGGGAAGCTAATCGATTGGCGGGAATGCGGTGAGAGATTGATCTCCCAAACAACAGTGTTACAGCGGGCTACACTACGTACCCTGTGCTGGGCGGGATTGCCCTTAAAGAGGCGCTTACACGTGTCACGCTCAGCTGGGTGGTTGTGCTGAAGATGGGTTGATAGGGCTAGGCTAGCTCTTGGACGTTTCAGCGGGATGTGGGTAGCGTGGGGTTCTATTGGTACCAAACTATTGGCTCCCTGGGCACTATGTCCTATACTACTGCGTATATATGTATACTATATGTAGGTAGGTAAGTAAACAAACACTAAAAATATTAATGTTTAAATTGGCAGCTTACATTCATGTGAACATTTTTGACACCATTAAGTGTAAATAACAGAAGAGTACTCACATATCATCACGTCTCGTATACCTCAACACTACCGATGGTAAGGACATCCACGTTCAGGATCTATACTAAATATTAGCGTTACGTAGAACAGTGGGCCGCTGACAGAACAACGTTCATATAAAATCAACCTTTAGGTTACGTTACTTTAAAGATAGACAGTCTAGCCCTTGCTGCCGAGACAGCCTTTGCTTATCTTTGGCGATTCGTCTCAGCTTGATCCTTCGTCAGCTAGGTTGAGAACTTCAGCTGCTAAGAAAACTCAAATGTGAATGGTAGCAAGAAAGGTCCTACATAGGTTACCTAGGCAAGTTAAACACACCTGCTTAGCCTTTAGTCAGCTTAACATACAACAGCTCTTCCATTTGAATTACAGTAATATGGTCAACTTGTTATCCTAGATGTCATGTATACCATACACTTGATATACACAATCCGCGGCCATCAAGAGTTTGCTTTTGAAATTCTGAAACGACCCCATGAAAAGCAATTCAGGCAAATGGCTCAAGGTCTCACGAATAGATAACCTACCCTATAAGAACATGGATTGGGTAGGGGGGAGAAGCGGATATGGCATTTCGCCCAGCTCGAAGTTGCCATGGAAAAGCCTAGTATGGTACTAGCACGTCCTCCGCAACCATTTACATAATAAACAGATACGACGATGCGTTCTCCGCATGCCGGGCAGTTTTAATGCCGCTGCTAGGGGGGGATTCCTTCAGAACAAACGGCCAATCGGACAGTACTACTCCACGTACTGTTCGTCTCGATGACCTACCATCTAGAGTCCTAAACAGGTCTACGCCAATTTGAGTTAGAAGTGGTTCGTTGCCTACGAGCACCCTCAATATGTCATATCCACATGGCCGGGGCAGAGTTGTCTTCCAATTAAGCCCGGGAACGCATAATGCTTTTTCTACAAAGAGTGCCGATCATGCTACACCTAGCCAAAGGAGTATGGCCCATCAACATTACCGGGGCAGTCAAAACTCCAGGAATGGAAAAAGAAACAAGCTATAGAACTCTACCTATACCTAGTCGCATTTTGTGTATATGGTTGAAGCCCGAGAGAATCTTGATAGTCCTATTACTTAAGAGAGCCTTTAACGTTAGCACATCTGTTCGGTATATAACAAATGTCAATTCAGAAGTTCCAAGACGCCATCTATCTAGCACTCGTTGAATGAAGGCATATAGCCTAAACCCCAAACCCCAAATCGGGAGGGGGATCCCTCAGCACATGCCACCATTGATGGCAGCTGAGCTTTGTCCCTTGGGGTCAATACAACTTGGAGACGGCAGAGTTGCCTCCAATAAGATTGAAATCGTGACTCGAATATGGGGAATACCATGTAGTCTCCTCGCCGATAACGCGAGCGTGGGGTATGTTTGGTAGTCGTAACTCCCAGAATCGCGAGGTTACTCGCGTCAATTTAACTTTCCAACCCTTTTTCGAAAGCTATAAGCCGTTTAACTAGCGCCATGTCTATCGAGACTGACCCGGGCATACGATATGGGTTCATAGGGATTGGTCAAATGGGGTGGGGGATGGCCATGAACTTAAGGCAGAAGATTCCTAAGGAAGCCAAGATGGTGATATGCGAGATATCCGAGACCCGCAGAAACCAGTTCATTGAAGAAGTTCAAACTAAAGGCGCTGTTACGGTTGCGAATAGTCCAAAAGAGGTAGCCGAACAATCTGTAAGTCTATGGCTGCGAACAACAGTCGCAAGCCGTAGTATTCAGCTAAAGTCCAACTCGTGATACTTAGTACTCCGTCAAATTGGCTATACTAACGACAACCGTTAACAGGATGTTGTCATCACTATGCTTCCCAAAGGTCCACATGTCCGCGATGTGTTTATGGATGGGGACACTGGGCTATTGTCAGCTGCACCCCGGGAGACTCCCATTCACTTCATAGACTGTTCGACGATCGAAACAGCCACGAGCGTTGAGATTGGCACAGAAGTAGCAATATCCAAGCTCGGAACATTTATCGATGCGCCAGTCAGCGGCGGGCCCAACGGCGCGAATGCTGGAACTTTGGCGATCATGGTCGGAGGCAGCGAGGAGGACTGGAAATGGGCGGAGCCCATTCTCCGAATGATGGGCAAGAACATCTTCCACTGCGGACCGCCCTCGGCGGGATTAGCTACCAAGCAGATCAACAACTACCTCAGTTCTGTCTGCACCGTCGGCGTCTGCGAAGCTATGAACATGGGCGTTAAGTACGGGCTAGATCCCAAAAAGTTGGCCGACGTCATCAACGTTAGCAGTGGGCGGTGCTACAACAGCTTGGACCAGAACCCCGTCAAGGGCGTGACGCCGAGTGCTGCAAGCGCGAAAGATTTTGTGGGCGGCTTTAGTGTCGAACTCTGTAAAGGGGTCCTGGATATGGCGGTAGCATTAGGAGAACAAATTGGGGCGAAGTCGGTTTTAGCCGATCGAGTGCTTGCAATTTATGATAAAGCTCTAAAGGATGAGCGAACTCGTGGGCGAGATTCTCGCAGCATCTACCGGTTTTTTGCTGAAGACGATGTGCTTTAAATAGAGGCTAGATACTCAGATTTCCGTGCTATATGATCTTACATTACTGCTACGTGTTTTCAGACATATATTGAGTAACTAACAAGAGAGAACTATTCTTAATTCTCTATCCGGTCTCACGACAGCAGCCGTTTTCTCATGACACGTTATTGCTATGGCACCAAATTACATGTCCGGTTTGGTTAAATTTAAACTCTAGACTAATATTTAACACTCAGTAATTTCATGCTACTTCATAAGCTATTGTTATTAAAAATGCCCAACCTTAGTAGTAGTAGCATATGGTTAAAGAAAAGGGGATTGGGGGTTGTTCGTATTCAAGAGGTCAGGACAATACATTCACCAACAAGAGCCTAGAACGCGAAATTGAAGGGGTCAATGGCACCGATATTGCGCCTATAAATCAAACTTGGCGCTTATGTTCTAAGCTGGTCATTCTGAGAAGATTCATACGATATGCGTTTGTGATAGTTTGTAGTAATCTTAACCTATGAGTTAACTTCCAAGATAAACAATAATAAGGAGATTGCCATAAAGTAGAATGTAACCCTAGCGTGAACATATCATAGGAATTAGCTATATATAGTTCTCACACTCCCCCAAAGTACTTCGTAAGAGGACTTGGGAATCAATAGAATAGGCCTTACACATCCATTTACTTTTGCCTCCCAGGGACATACTCATGACCCATCTTCACTCTGGAGACCCCACTACCAGCTGTATATATTATAGCAACTATTCTAACAATGATGTGGCCAATTAACTGGCAAGTTTATTCAAGATTTAATACTTGAAGACGTACAGCCCACTGAATTCTAAAATTGGCGCATAGGTTTGGATTCTTACGAACGTTTGGGATACGCTGTATTGTAGCTTGTGTTTTCTCTCGGACTACTCGAATGATAGCAAGAGATCTTGGTTAATAGGTCAAGGTAAGTTGACACTAGATTGAACGCCGGGAGGTTTATTTAGGTGGTTGCGGCATGAACGTAACCCCATTATGAAGACTTCAGGGGAAGAGGGGTTAAAGTTTACGGGTTGATCAGTGTTGAAATCAATGTAAGTGAATTTTGTGATAAGTCAAGAAATTTCGCTAATGAGATTATGAATCCATCAAAGAATCTAATCGTAATCTGTAACCGAGGGAAAAATATCGCTCTGGTACAGTGGTGTAACCTGCGAATTCGGAATGAGGTCGCGTATGTTACTATCGGTTAGCCTCAACGAGGAATTACGCCGCGCACATGCTATGGCTGTCCCCGGACATATCCGAATATGGCGAGCTAGTGCAAGCGGAACTATCACATTGCTCTCAAACATGAACTTTAAGTACGTAACAGAATCAAGACCGATCATTGAGTGACTCAGTTTTCACATGTATTTACCAACATTATTACACTAAGGATCTTGATGTGAGTGAAGTTCTAGTACCATCTTGTTGAAAGAGTACCGAGTCCTAAATCCTTGCGCCTCTTGGCATATCCATCATTACAGGAGAGCGTTCCTCCGTTTCTCAGGGTTGCTAACGGACCTAGTTTCCTAGTTGGTGGTTACAAATAACCTAGAAATAGATAACAAAAGCGTATGCGACGCGATATACCTCACTGGCAGCTTTCTGCTTTCCCATCATCTCTTTGCAATATTTAGGAACCTAGTTGTTTACCTTGTCATAAGGTTGATACTGTTAGACCCACAGGAGTGCCAAGGACTTGCATGTGGCGCGCTCACGACAATTGAACGGGAGCAGAGCTTGAATGTGTTAGTGGCTTGGGTTCTATTGCCAAGTCGTATCATTCCTGTAGCCCCAAATGTCGGTCCACTGGCAGTGTAAAGCGCTCGCATTTGAATTTGATCGAGACAAACGATAAGACGCTCCGAGCATCAGTCACAAGTTCACAACACACAGATTTCCAGAGACCTTATAACCATCCATAAGAAACTTATCTGGTTTAGGATCGCAATGCGAGGAGCCTCTCACGTTCTGCCATAACTACCCCCTAGTTGAGGCTTACTGTAATTATATGGTTGTACGGTGTAACTGTGGAACGTGTTCCTAGTGGTTCGATGTGACTATGGTATGACCCGTAAGGTTAGTAGTATTCTAACATTGGAATAACCTAGGCAATACAGCTAACGACTGTAGCTTAACTCTAGTCCGCCCTCTAGAACTTCAGCTGCTATGACTGGGGGTGGTCTTGTGGCTGTAAAGTAATGTACGCAAATCTAACGTGCAATGTGGGGTGAAAGTCGAGGATCAAGGGGGTGAAAGCAGCGTAAAGCGGTGCGGTTTAGGTCTTGCTATAATATTAGATTTTGTCGTGAAATCAGTGGGGTGTCTAGCTTACAGCACTTTGTCTAGGTATTCTAAATTATATAGGACTACTACTGTAAGTTCATTCGCACAACTACGTGATAGAGTACATCATAGTGTTCTCCCTCGCTCCAAACCAGTTTTGGGGTAGAGTTATTGGTGGCTTTTCGACTACGAAGAAGACTATTCCCGACATCGGGGCTTTAGGGATAGATTTGTTTACGGATCTGATAAGATTCGGCCGTGGGAAAACAGGGGCTTACGGAGCTGACAAGTGGAGCAAGAGGTATGATTTTATGCTGCTAAGAGCGGGATTCTTGGACGTCACGCCGCTAGCAAGGGTAGTAGTAGGATCTGATAAGATTGCTAGGTAAACGAGGAAAAGCAAAATACAAGGCCATGAAAACTTTTCGGGCGTTTAGCCTCTTTGAGGAGATGACCCCATTGTGCTAATGCACGTCTCGTCGTTAGGAGAAGCAACAGCTTCTTGTTTAGACTCGGGGCGTTCTAGCTTTGGTAGAGCTTCCAAATGCAAGACAGATTCGCGATATTTGGTAGTTACAAGACTACGTACCCCATGCCATGCCTTTCCTCCGGTTAACATGGTGTAGGACCCAATGTTTGCGAAGGTAACCGTCTAGGCATTATATAATAGACAAGCGCCTGTACCATCAGGCTTGCCAAGACATGTCCTCTCCTCCCTCCAATATTCCTTGTTAATCTCAATTCGGGTTCCCTCTCAGAGGCATACGACAGCTTACCTGGCCCAGCAGGATGGGAGATAAATCTACCACGATGGCTCCAGTGGACATCGTATCTACACCGAGCCACGATGGGGTTGCCGAGAAGCAACCCATTAGCAACGATGTCCGAGACTCTAGCGACGACGAAAATGGATCTACGCACAAGCAAGAGGGTGTTAGGCAGGTTGAGGCTATTATTGGTGTCTGGTCGAAACAGGTGCTCATCGTAATGTTTATTTTGTAAGGAAACCCAGAGGTCTACTAGACTACGAAGTCACCAGTTTAATAAGAATCCGACCACTAACTACGTGTTTTCGTTGAAGACTTTATTTAGTATCATTCGTCGATGCACTGTTAGGAGTAGTCCAGGCGAGTCTTATACCCTACGTAACCTCGGAATTCAACGAGCACGGCCTGCTAGCCACAACCTCTATTATCGCCACTATCGTCGGTGGCGTTTTCGCACTCCCAATTGCTAAGGTCATCGATATTTGGGGACGATGCGAAGGCTTCTTGGTTATGCTAGGCCTAGTCGTGCTTGGTCTGATCTTGAAGGCTGCCTGTCAAAATATCGAGACGTATGCGGCTGCGCACACGATCTACTGGGCGGGCCACATCGGCATGGGTTATGGTAAGTACTCCAGAGTCTCTTGTACCTCTTTTGCCTTATCTTGATTGTCTGCCGAGGGAATTTCCACTCCACTTGCTCCTGAAAGCACCCGATACCCCTAGTTTCGTTCACTGTCAACAGCGATTATTGACCCAAGATTCCTACACAGTTATTAATATTATGTTGGCCGACATGACTACACTTCAAAATCGATTGATTCTGTTCGGCATCAATAGCACGCCAACTATTGCAACTGTGTTCGCCGGTTCGAAGATTGCCGACCTCTTCTACTACCAGGTGTCATGGCGCTGGGCCTTTGGAGCCTTCCTTATCATCATGGTGGTAGTTTGCATTCCTGTGGCCGGCGTCTTTATTTGGAGTAGGAGAAAGGCCTTCCAACAGGGTCTCATAGTGCCACGGGTTCATAATCGCACTGCTTGGGAGTCGGTTAAATATTACGTTATCGAGTTCGATGGTGAGTCCTACCATAGCAAGTGTTTTGTGTTCTCTAATAAGCACTGAAAGGGGCGATAACTTAGACCTGCTAACCTTTTCTTGAATTTAGTTGTCGGTATGTTTTTAACTATATTCGGCTTTAGCTTACTCCTGCTTCCGTTCTCGCTCAGTTCATACGCACCAAACGGTTGGGGTACCGGCTACATTATTGCAATGATTGTCCTAGGCGTGGTTTTGTTGGCTGCGTTCGTCCTTTGGGAGAAATACTTGGCTCCTGTTCAATACTTCCCCTTCAAGTTTCTCAAGGACCGTACTATACTAGGTGCTTGCGGCCTTTATGGATTTATGTTCATTTCAATCTAGTAAGTCTGGTTCCGAATTATATTTCGCGCATTGAGAGCTATAGTACTGACATACATAACTTTTTTAGCTGTTGGGATGCATATTATCAATCATACTTGCAAGTTGTTCACGATGAGAGCATTACTATAAGTGGCTACATCTTAAATGCCTGTTAGTTCCCATTCTTTCCCTTTCGTCCTCCGCTCCTATTTCCCCATCTCTTCTGGGTGTCTTGGAAGCATATTGCCAGTATCCGCAGGTCTAAAGGCGCTATTAAACATGGCTTATAGAAGTGATTACTAACTTTGCTCTTGAAGTCTCGCTCACTTCAGCTTTTATTGCCCCCTTCGTCGGCTTGTGAGTAAATAATCTCGAGGAAATCTCTCTATATCTTACTGACTGTCTATTACAAGATACACTCGGTGGACTGGACAATATAAATGGCCGGCAGTCATCGGAGGCATCCCATTTGCCACATTGGGCACAGCCCTGCTCATCTATTTCCGTAAACCTGGAACGCATGTCGGCTATCTCGTGATGTGTCAGGTGTTCAACGGAATTTCGTCTGAAATATGGTCATTAACGGCTCAACTGGCCATAATGGCTAGGGTTACACACCAGGAAATTGCTGTGGCCCTGGCTCTATGGGGGCTCTTCGGGTCCGTTGGTGCCTCTATTGGGCTTGCTATTGCCGGTGGTCTCTGGACCAACATTCTACCTGCGAAGCTCTATGAATTTTTGCCCGAGGAGAACAAGGACCAGGCGGGCGAGATCTTCGGTTCTATCATTGTTCAGCTGTCCTATCCCATGGGGACCCCCGTTCGTGACGCTATCATCGCCGCTTACGGCGACGTCCAGCGAAAGATGGTCATAGCGGGTGCTGCGTTCCTACCTGCCTGTCTTCTATGTCTCTTATTATGGAAGAATATTAATGTCAAGACTCTCGAGGCAACTCGTGGAAAGCAGACTATGGGGAATGTGTTTTAGCCTGCTGAATGAGTGCTGTGGATGGGGAAATCGTTGGTAGGAGAGGGTTTCGCATAGTGTTTCGCTATTATGAGTAGGCCACTGGAATACAGTCTACGCAAGTATTGCAATTGATTATACAGATTACCCGAATGATCAGGGCCCTTCATGCTTATTTATTATTATAATTCCGATCATGTCTCCAAAGGTAGCTCGCTTAGTAGTCTCCCTAGACTTTTAGAAAGAATGCCTTCCTCACCCTTTAGAGCGGTTACTACATAGTGGGTGACTTTAAATTTATCACGATAACTCAAGCAGGTAAATATTACAGGTTCTACTTGGCCTAGACTAAGTTCTTACCTAATTTGATATAAGTTCCAACAGACAATAAGGAGAAGGTAGCACCTTCAAGCCTAGAAACTGAGTTTTGATCTCGGGCAAGAGCCTTTGGCCGTGTCCACATTGTCGTGTAGCTCGTCGGCATCTCTCTCTCTCTCGAACACTAATACATCTGCAACGTCAAATATTTCTAGGAAATCAAGAAGACATATTCATAAAAGTCCTTCTCGTTAGACACATTAAGAACTCATCTTCTAGTCTCCTCAATTTTGTATCATCGGTCTTAACTCATGAATCAATATGCAGGTGCGTTCACGCCCCTACGTCGAAAGTAGAGTCGGCGTCTACTTAGACCCTCTGAGTTAGAATTACTGAACTAAGAAAATCCATTGTTATAGATTTCCCGAGTCGTAACAATAATGTCCCTCGTCATAGCTACGGTAGCGGCCCCAACCTCCAACCCCATTGATACTAGCGCAGTGGCACCGTTTTCGGAAGAAATACTATACCACCTCATGTGCTACAACCGGGATGTCGACAGTTTCTGCCAGGGAAAAGCCAGCTGCACAACTGTCGGCAAGGTAGCCAGCAACGTTACATCCTGCGTGTCTGGTTGTATTTGCACTTGGCGGCCATTGCAGAAGATTGGAGATCAGAAGAGGGCCGAATTCGTGCCATGTCTTTCAGATCTTCACCCGTTGGTAGGTTTATTTCACTCATTATATCGCAGGCGATGAGGTTTACCACACTATTCTCACGGCTCTCACATCGATATATCTTAATCGGAAGTGGCCGTGTTTCCCCATGATACGGGTTCTAAGAACTGACGCTTCTTAATACAGATCATCTCCACCTTACGCAAGAGTGTTCTTGATTTGATAAATGGCTGCTGGTTCTGCGACAAAAATGTGTTGGAAAATCCTAAAAAATACCATGGACTATAGACCCCGCGACTCAAGGGCGGGATATGGAGCTAAGAGTAAGTTTTTGGCCGAACGGACGTACTCTTGGAGCAAGACTCCAGGGGGACTTTATCCTTACTTGGGTAGCCAATAAGTGTTTATGGAATATTACATCACCTACCAGCTCTATAATGGCCCTGTTAATATAGAATTCTTTGAGTAAAGATGATAGAACGATTTCAACCTGGGGAAGTTCCGGCGCTATCTTCCAGCTGTGAGAACTGGTTTGTGATTATAGGTATTCCGAATATAGAATTTGTTATTCATCTCACTCGCTTATCAATATGTGTCAATTGTTAGTAAGTCACTGCGTAGTTACATCTTTTAGATTACATCTAGCGAACGCCCTCACTCAAACGAAGTGATGTTGCTGTTGTGTGGTATCCAGCTGTGACAGGGAAAGCGGCCTTGCCACACCATGGTACCTATTGTAGTTGTCATCACATGGAAAGGCATAATCAAACAGATAAGTTGTACTCTGAAATGCTAATGCTGAGATACCTACTGAATAATTGAATGACTTACTTACTATGATAGCAGGCAGGTTGCTCGAATCTCGGTAATATTGGCAGAGTGTTTCAAGAGGCAAAAGACTATCTAACTAGTAATACGAGAATGGTCAGCAGCACATGTGGTATCATCAAACTTTTTGGAGAGAGAGCCTTCAGCTACGTGGCCTTTGACGTGATCCTCTCGATTACTATAGGCAGTTATAAAATAAATTACTCTTTTACTCACAGCAAACATATCTCTCGAGAGCCATGCGTAGTGAGAACTCTAATAAAGGATGCTAAATCCCGTTTACGTTTATACATAGATTATAAAGATAGCCTCGCTTGTAACTAACGCAAAAAGAACCTTAACTCCTGACAAGTGGCGTTCTACGCTATCATCGTATGTTTGCCACATATATTAGAAACTATGGAGAAACCACGCTAGGATATCGGAGATAAAGAAGAGGTGACTTGAGATTAGTATGTAGATCTCTTGAAGTCGTTTCTTCCCTACCTCCCTTAAAGCAGACGTCACAAATATGAGTATTCTTAGGAAGTACGAGAGGAATGCTTATATCCCCCCCTCGCAGTGGGTTCTATGTGAGTTACTCTCTCTCCATTACTTCTACAACATCAAAATCCAACTACCAGACACGAGCAGTAGCACGAGCAGAGTTACATCACGCTTTATGTAAAAACTTTGTATGCTTTGCAGTGTCCTGACCTGACGATGGTCTGTCTAACTACCTATTATCGGAACAATACTACCTAGAAAGGCAATTTCATTAGTCAAACGTGCCATCTGATTGGACGGGGACGGGCCGCTTAAACGTGGAACAGGGGCAAACAAACAGAGTTTTCAGTGGAGTTTTCCCGCCAGGAACCATCCAGTCTAGCGGTTCACTGTGGTATACCGTAGCTCAGTGCCGAACCAAGCCCATGGTTAAGGTTAGCCTCAAGCTTTCTCCGGAACCCTCCGTCACCACATCATCGGATACCTAGTGCTCTTCTTATCATTAAGGTATATCCAGCGGGAAAACTTTTACTTCAGATGGAGTCAGAGTGTATTGCGGCTCCATTTCAAATGGAACGGCGCAGGTCTACGGCCGGTCGGAGTCATACAGCCTATATCTTCCATTTATTCACAGTCGCCCCCCCCTTCGGATTCTATGTGTCAAGGTAACCCTCAGCTTGCTTTACACACCAAACACGAATCGACTGCCGTTTCGGACCATGGCTTCGTCTCCGGCTGTTATGACTTCACCAAGCGAAGAGAGCTCGTGTAGAGCTATGACAACACCTACCAGCGAATCTGAGAAGAAGGTGCCAGATGTTGCGCAGGCCACTGCATCAGTCGATGGCTCGCAGAAGGACTTAGAGGCCGGCAAGGACCTACAGCGTGGTTTGAATAGTTGGCATCTCCAGTTCATCGCAATAGGGGGCACCATCGGCACGGGACTTGTAAGCTTGTAACCATCACCTATAAGGGAGCAATCGTTTTCTAACATGTCGTAGTTCCTCGGCAGCGGAAAGGCGCTCGCGACAACGGGACCTGTCGGCTGTCTCATTGCCTTTCTCTTCGTAGGTTCGATTGCATACTCGATTATGGTCAGCCTAGGCGAGATGGCTACCTTCATGCCTGTTGCTGGTTCGTTCACGGCATACGCATCCCGATTTGTCGACCCTTCGCTCGGTTTCGCCTCTGGTTGGATTTACTGGTTTAGCTGGTCATCGACTTACGCGCTCGAATTGGTGGGCTCAGGCCTCGTCATTCAATATTGGAATAAGACACTGAACGTTGGTATCTTCATCGCTGTGTTTTGGGTCGTCTTTACGGCTTGCAACTTACTGCCTGTTCGGTGGTTCGGAGAGTTCGAATCGTATTTCGTGTCCATCAAAGTCATCACCGTTATCGGCTTCATCATATTTGCTATTTGCATCGATGCGGGTGTTGGTCAGCACGGCTACCTTGGCTTCGATGCTTGGGTACATCCAGGTCCTTTCACCGAATACCTAGTCCCCGGGAATAGCGGCAGGTTCGTTGGATTCTGGTCTGTTCTTGTTACTGCAGGGTTTTCATACCAGGGTATCGAGCTCGTGGGTGTCGGTGCAGGCGAGACGGCGAATCCTGCGAAAACTGTGCCGTCGGCCATCCGTTGGACATTCTGGGGTGTCTTTGCACTTTTCATAGGGACCGTCTTCTTTATCGGCATCACAGTACCCTCCAACAACCCAAATCTACTCTCCAACGCCAGCGACGCCTCAGCATCACCTCTCGTTATTGCCGCTGTATTGGCTGGCGTACCTGTCCTTCCACACATAATCAATGGAGTCTTGCTCACCGCGGTGCTGTCAGCTGCAAACTCCAACGTGTACTCAAGTAGTCGAATAATGGTCGCGCTGGCCAGGGACGGACACGCGCCAGGGTTCTTGGCGCGGACCAACCGCTTTGGTACACCTCATTACTCTGTCATCTTTTCCGGGGCAATCGGCCTACTTGCTTTCCTTAACTTGTCGTCTAAAGGAAGCGATGTCTTCGACTGGCTGTTAAATATCACGGGAATAGCTGGGTTTATTAGCTGGTGTTCTATCAGTATTTGTCACTTGGTCTTCAGTACGTTTACCAAATTCTGCTGTCCTCAGTCTTGGCAAAGCTTTTGCGTCTGCAGATTTCTACATTCTCTCAAACCCCCAATAATTGGTCAAATCTTCACTGTGCACTGTCATTGCTAATGCTTAGACTCTTCTAGTGCGAGCCCTACGAGCCCAAGGCATATCACGGGATTCCCTCGTCTTCAAAGCGCCGATGCAGCCCTACCTAACCATCTACGGACTCTTTTTCTGCGTGCTGATTCTCTTCACGAATGGATTTACCGTCTTCATTAAATGGAGCACTAGCTCCTTCTTCGCAGCATACGTCAGTCTTATCGTATTCATTGTCCTCTACCTAGTACACAAGGTCGTGTTTCGGACACGGGTTATAAGTTTGGCCAGTATCGATCTTGAACGTGACCGGGCAAGCTAGTAGGAAAAGGTCATGACATTTTTACAAAGTATGCATATGATATATTAATAGAAACATTCTTAATCTCGTAATGGTGGTTATATGAGAAAGTTCAGTGTGCTGTACAGAGTGTGCTTAAGGGTAAGGGTGATTGATCTGATTGATTGAACTTAAGTTGATGTATCTATTGTAGGCCCTTTTTGTGTCGTAAATAATACTGCAAAGGTGATGGAGGGACCTAGTGTCCTGGCACTATAGCTACCATATATATTAGGTACATAGGCTAGCTCATACCTGCCAACAATGAACCTTATGTCTGCTGGAATCCTTATACGTCATAGGGACCAATAATAATAAAAAGGTGATGTTATTGTTTCAAACCATCTCAACAAAGACAGCTGGTCAATTATAGGGATATGCTAGATAGAACATGCCTAAAACAGTTACTTTGTCGATTAGGTAGGTAGCTATAAATATTACAGGACTACTCTTCCAATGGGGAAGCTTGTTTCAGCTTTAAGGCGTTTTGAATACCGGTGAACGGGGAGCCAATCAATTCCCATCGACCTTCCATTTCCGTCAATTACCGCTTGTACTACGTATGAGTGAGGCCCTAAGTAGCACTTCTAAACCCCCTAAACATCACTGTAGATACCTACATTAGCGACCTAGGGAGATAGATATCAGCCGCTGAAGTGGAATGTAGCAAAGGAATGTATACTAATTACAGGGCTAATGTCAAAATACCAACCCGGTAGATGCGCCATCTTCAAGGTAATAATAGCACACGGAATTCTAGCAAATAACCTCCTTCAAGGCAACCAGAATTTAACAACAAACCATCCTAAAGCTAAACTATCCGATCAGCAAAATCACGTCCGAGCTATCGCACCAGAAGACATCAGATCTCGGCGGTATTATAACAGCTTGACCTACTTAGGACATACATCAGTAGATATATCCGGCAGGCGCACCTGGAAAAGGAGGGTTCAGGATTTAGCATGCCCCATCATGATTCATGACATAACCCGTTACACTTACCTAGACACTACCTACTCCTTGTGCTCCGCAAAGAAGCCTACGGAAAAGAGGGCTTCTCTTTCTTCTTTTGGTGCCATTCGCCCTGTGCCCATTCTCCTGGCTCGCGTTTTCACTTTGCCCCTAGCCACCTCTTGTCTTCATCCTTTCTTCTTTACTTCGTCCATTGAATTGGGCGACGAATGGGCTGGCTCTCCTACTTTGCTATTATTCGCGCTGCAAGCCTGCGTGTTCTCTTTGTTGTTGTTCCTCCAAAGCGCATGCATGTAGTATTAACTGCGGCTGGCTACGATGAAATTTCCGCAGATATTACCATTCCCATTCTTAGATCGCAGGATTCTCGATTTTCTTTTCTCTTTCTCGAGTAGCAGTTAGACTTACGGTTCCTCCCTTGCCGACTCATAAAAATTCCCTCGCTCGATTTATTTCATTCTCTCACGGAGCTGCCGCGACTATGTTGAAGGGCGCCGTTCATGCTGCCGCGCTGGGCGCGACTTCTATAGCCCCAATGGACCTCGATATCAAAAACCCCGGTCGGTTCATTTGATCCTCGCCTTACTTATCTATAGAACACGTTATTTTATCTAACTAGCATAAAGACTCTCTCAGGTCGGTGGCCAGTACAATCGCTTATGGCACAATGAGCTACTATACTGGAAACATAACAAATACTCCAGAAGTACGGAAATAATTACCGCTTCCACCAGATAGGCTTAGCAATGCTAACTATGTTATACAAGACTATTGCGATCTTCCCTCCACCTCATTGTAAGACCTTTCCTTATCTTCCTGTCGCAGAAACTCAATCTTACTAACATGATATCACAATAGACTGGTGGCAAGCCGGTGCCTGTTGGGGAGCGATGTTAGATTATTCACACAATACGGGCGATGCTAGCTATGATGACGTGATCACACAAGCTTTGCTAAGTCAGGTTGGCCCGGCTTTCGATTTCGTGGACCCGCTGTATGCTGGTTCTGAGGGCAATGACGATCAAGCTTTCTGGGCCTTCTCGATACTCGAAGCGACTGAGCGTAACTTTCCCCAGCCTGACAACTCCATACCTCCATGGCTGGAAATTGCAGAGAATATATGGAACACTATGGCCCGCAGGTGGGACGAGACCACTTGCGGCGGTGGCTTACACTGGCAGATATATGCTAGTAACCCAAACGGTCTCGATTACAAGAACTCGGTATCCAACGGTGGTTTCTTCCAAATTTCTGCGCGACTGGCACGAGCTACTAAGAACGAAACTTACTTCCAATGGGCAGAAAAGGTATGGGACTGGTCAAAGAATATTGGCTTTATCGACGAAAATTTCAACGTATTCGACGGTGCTAGTTCGAAGAAGGGGTGCCAGGACATCAACCCTGTCAGCTTCTCCTACTCGCAAGGCATTTATATGTACGGGGCAGCAGTACTCTTCAACTATACCGATGGAGACCAGGCCTGGGCCGATCGAACAAACGGCCTTCTACAGGCTTCCCGATCATACTTCAGTCCGTTTCCAAACGCTACAAATATCATGTATGAGCATGCTTGTGAGTTACACGGTACATGCAACACGGATATGAAATCGTTCAAGGGCTATCGTAAGTAATTCTCAGAGTTATCCATTCCCTCTTTGTTTTGTCCATCGTAAGAGCAGCTATATCGAACTGTAATCCTGTCGTGGGAGCTCCTATAATTTTTGGATTAGTTATAAACAATGATCAAAATGGCGATAACTGACTCCTAGTGTGATAGTCTCTCGTTTCATGGCCGCAACGACACAGATGATGCCGTCGACTCGTAACGACGTTCAAGAACTGCTAGGTGCGTCCGCTATAGCAGCAGGGAAGGCGTGTTCTGGCGGAGATAACGGTACAGTCTGTGGACAAAAATGGTATGCACTCTTGAGCTTTATATTTCCACCCATTGTCTCTCTGAAGTCCGACTAGGAGGGGTCAAATTTCTTCAGTTATCGTAGTTACTAACTCGAGATTTTGGATAGGTACGTCGGAGGATACGATGAAAACCCAGGGCTTGGGCAGCAAATGACTGCTCTGGAAACCGTCCAGGCGCTGCTTGCATTTGACGCACAACCGCCTTTCAAATTTGGTGAAATTAAACATGTTGAAGGTAAATCGCCACCGCTTTCGATGGTAACACCATCGACTACCGTGGCCACACCGACGACGACAGCCACAAGCGTGACATCAGCTACAAAAGGGCCGGATTCCCTTGCACATACCTTCACGATTAGCTATACTCCGACTATCGTGGCATTGATTGCCTCTCTTTTAGTTGCCAGTATATAAACGAGAAATTAGTGGCAAAGATGCATGGGTACCGGATTTGGGATTGGGAGGTTTGCATTCACCTCACATGAGGAGTGGTACCATCAAATTGGATAATGTCGGTAATATCACACGGTCAAGACCACTCTAGCCATTCAGAAGCCAATTATGACGAACCACACCCTACAGTGCTAAGTTTGACCTTCGGTAGGCAATCCCAATTAGTCTCAGGTTGTACCAATACGGGACCCAATCAGTACTGATTTGAGTCGGTAATAGTTTTAGGGTCGTACTTCACCTCATTAGTTCCACTTCCACCACTAGGAGTCTCTTTCGTTTTAGACTATTTCCATATCATATATCGACTACACTTTTGAGTTGACGGAATAATCTAGCATTTCTAATCCCCCCTACCCACTTAGAATGCTAGATTCCTTCTGCAAGAAAGGATATTTATGGAAACAGCCCCAAAATCACCATTTAGATCTACCCACGAGCGCCGACAATCGCTTCTGCACCTCTTCAACCAGTTTTCCTCTAAGAATAAGCTCTCCTCTATCCTTCTGAACCGTATCCTTGTCCCTAGTCGTCTGAAGTGCGTCTTTGGTATTAGCCGAAACAACTTTCAGCCTCACTTGACCACTTTCTAGTTCTTCCTGGCCGAGTATGACCGCAATCAGTGAGTCGTCCGAAGCACTGAATTGCTGCTGCAGCCTGGGTTTCACTTTAGCAGTGAATTCGGTCCGGATACCGACGTCCCACAGTTCGCGTGCTACTTTCAATCGCTCAAGAAGAAGTCCATCAAAGTCTTTACCTCCAAGCGCCATGATGTATACGTCGGCCTCGTGGGCAAGCTCAGAGCTGCTCTTCTTGCGCTGTGCATCTAGCAGAGTATAGATGCGATCTGTCCCGAATGATATACCAATGCACGGGACAGCAGTCGTGAGTCCTCGCCATATTTCTCCGAGAGGACATCTCGGAGTTCGAAGACGGGAGTATCAAGAGGAATGCCGCCGTGGCGCCTTAACACGTCGCCGATGGTCTGGCTGACAGGGGTCACGACAGATTAGCGGGAGGCCGATAGACTAAGATAGACTCAATTCAAAGCAATTACAAAATATGGTCACGCAGCAGCAGACTCTGTCCAACCCAGTCGCGAGTGCATTTAGCTGACCACCGGAGCGAGGAGGGGCGGCTTCATCACGAGTCGGCCCAGTCTAGTCCAGTTAGACGTTGAACCAACTATTGTTCAAGTGTTTTTTTTTTTGGACGTTTAAACTACTTTAAACATGGAATTAAATGTTGATTAGAAGTTTAACTCAACGGTGAAAGTATTAATATTTTATTAAACGCAGTAAGATTTGGTACAATGGAGGGAGGAGGCGCTCGATGAGATTTGAGTGAGGACTCATCAACCTCTTTTCTCATTTTGCTTATATGCTGGTTAGCTGCAAAAACTAGCCCCGTCATGCATCTATACGACATCATTAGCGCCACTTGATGCGTCAATGGAAGGTCGCTGCTCCGATCGGAGCTCCACAGTGACGGGGCTCACTAAAGAAACGCCTACCTGTGCGATCTCTGACTCAAGAGCTTGCAAAGCCACGATGGGGGTATAGTAAGTAGCTCATATTCTCAGAGGTCACAGTACAGGAAGGGAAATTTCGATTTATTTATTTTTTTAAGAGTTAGGCGGATAAGGACGAGTCGTACTGACCATATTGGCTCAGTATGGCGGCGTTCAACCTGGAGACCTGTGCGAGGTCTAACATCTTGGCGCTCGAGCCGTACCGTTGTGCGAGAGAGTAGGGCCTCTAGAAGTATTCGTGGTATTTGTCTTGGTGCTGACGTTTCTGATCTAGCGACTACAAGGACGATGGCACAAATATCTTGTTAGATGCAAATGAGAACGCCTACGGGCCCTCTCTGACTGCTGCCGCCGCCACTTCCTCGGCATCGTCAGCCACCAAGTCGTCAGGGCCCGAGATTGACTTCGTGGGCCTGCACAGATATCCGGATCCGCACCAGCAGGAGCTCAAACAACTCCTCTGCAATCTGAGGAATACTCACCACCACACAGACAAGACGATCACCCCCGACAACTTGTTCGTTGGTCTCGGGAGCGATGAGGCCATTGATGGTCTCATGCGGTGTTTCTGCGCCCCCGGCCGTGACAGGATCTTGGTCTGTCCGCCTACTTATGGTATGTATTCCGTATCGGCGCAGGTGAATGACGTGGGTCTTGTCAAGGTACCCCTCCTGCCCGCACCGACGTTTGCGCTCGATGTTGCCAAGATAAAAGAGGCGCTATCAAATGAACCACACATTAAATTAATATACCTGTGTTCACCGGGGAACCCGACGGGGGCCCCGCTTGCCAAGGGAGATATACGGCAATTACTGGAACACCCGACGTGGAACGGCGTAGTCATTGTCGATGAGGCGTACGTCGACTTCTCGCCCGACAGCTCGTCGCTCGCCGAGTGGGTCGCCGAATGGCCTAACCTCGCCGTTATGCAGACGTCGTCCAAGGGCTTCGGCATGGCGGGGATCCGGCTCGGGTCGATATTCACGTCGGCGCCCATCGCACGGCTTCTGAACAGCATGAAGGCGCCGTATAACATCCCCAGCCCAACAAGTGCGCTGGCCATATACGCATTTTCACCAGATGGATTGGCGGTTATGCACGCAAACCGAGAGAAGATCGTGGCGCAGCGGGAGCGCTTGATTCGCGAACTACCTAAGATCAAGGGGGTGGGACGTCTGCGGGGCGGCATCGAGAGTAACTTCTTGCTCTACGAGATGCTGAATAAGGATGGACAGCCTGATAACACCACAGCACTCGCTGTGTACGAGAGGTTGGCTGAGAATAGAGGTGTTGTGGTACGGTTTAGGGGTAAGGAGCATGGATGCTTTGGATGTCTGCGGGTCACGGTTGGGACGGAGACTGAGGTTACGAGGTTTCTGGAGTCTTTGGGGCAAACTCTTGCTGAAGTCAATGGTCATGATATCGCAACGCCCGAAGACGAGGACAAAAAAGAAGTTGCAGCGAATGCAATTATCTCCTAGACTTGGTTGTAAAATTGGAGTTCGTAAAATAGACCAAAATTCCTTCCTTTGGCGGTACGGCGCCCATAAATCTACAAAATTATGATCGGTTTTCCTAACACGAAATGTTACCTACTGGGAATAGCTTCATGCGTAGTAGGTAAGTAGAGAGCATTCTTTTTATCTTGAGTAGACCTCTGGCCTATCTATGTAGTACCTAGGTACCTAATGTTGAACGAGGCGATACGGTTTGCCTCATAATGTTGCTTATAAGGATACTCTGACGTTGAACCCCGCCCCAACTTACTCTCTTTTCACGATTTTGTCTATCACCACTCACACTCACATGGCATCGAGACCTTTCATATGAGAAGCAAATCAAAGTGACATTAGCTAGACGAGAAAATAAGAAGGCATGAGATTTAAAGTCATATTCTTATAAGCCGGCCATCTAACAACTATCTCATCTTACTTTTGGTGTCTAATGCACATACAAGAAATCAGCGACGAGGTCGCAGAGCGCCTCAAGCTCGAGCAATCACAATCTCAGTCTGAAATCGAAGCGTCACAGTCTACCTCTACATCAACAGAACAATCGCAAGATGGCAGTACATCCGCGTTATTGTCGGCGGCCATGCTCCCCGAGCTCTCTCCCGGCCGCGCAATGACGCAGAAAAAGACCGTCGACGAAGTAGTCGCGGAGCTGAAGAAGAGCCCCTTCTTCATGACGGAGCTGGAAGAGAACGATGAGACAGAGGCCTTCAAGGCACTAGCTTATGAAGGCACGCCACTAGAAAACTCGTCAGAGTTCAAGGAGCAAGGAAACGAATGCTTCAAGGCGCGGCGCTGGGCCGATGCCAAGGAGTTCTACACCAAGGGCATCCTGATCCTGGCCGCGGAGGAGCGCAAGCGGAAGCAAGCGGCGGCGGATCCCTCTTCACAGGAATCATCAGAAGTAAAATCCAAGGAAAATTATGAAGAACCGGAAAAAGACGAGGAAGATGAGGAGGAGAAGGAAAAGAAAAAGAAAGCGACGAGTGAAGATGAGATCCGTCAAGAGAGAGCGACCCTCGAGTCTCTATACGTCAACCGCGCAGCCTGCCATATCGAGCTGAAGAACTACCGCTCCTGCTGGCTCGACGGCTCCGCGGCGCTGCGCCTGAACCCGAACAACATCAAAGCATACTACCGCTCGGCGCGGGCCTTCCTAGCCGTCGGCCGCATCGCCGAAGCAGACGACGCGTGCGCGCGGGGGCTAGCGCTCGACGAGTCGAACAACCCCCTGAAGGCCGTGGCGCGCGACATCGTGAAGAAGGCAGAGGAGCTATCAGCGCGGCAGCGGCGCGAGGCCGAGAGGCAGGCGAAGGAGAAGCGGCGGGAGATGCTCATCAAGGCCGCGCTAAAGGCGCGCGCCATCCGCACGCGCGCCACGGCGCAGCCCCCCGAGATGGAGGACGCCGGCCTCAAGCTCGTGCCGGACCCCGACGACCCCGCCAGCCACCTCTGCTTCCCCACCGTGCTGCTGTACCCGGCGCATCTGGAGTCGGACTTCATCAAGGCCTTCAACGAGACCGACTCTCTCGCCGACCACCTCGGCTACGTGTTCCCGCTGCCCTGGGACCGCGAGGGCGCGTACACGCTCGCCGGCGTCGAGTGCTACGTGGAGACCGTCGCGGGCGGGCTGATCAAGCTCGGCAAGAAGGTCCCGCTGCTGAAGGTGCTGTCTGGCGGCAAGGTCGAGGTCGTCGATGAGGTCGTGCGCATCTTCGTGCTGCCTAGGTCGCTGGCTGCTGCGTGGGTCGAGGAATTCAAGATGAAGAAGGCTGCGGAGAAGGGATCTTGAGAGAATAGATTTTTACTCTCCATATAGACCGGGAAAAAGATACGTTAAACTTGGATGTTGCGCGAACATTCCGTGATGAAGTTATTTAAAAAAAAAAAAAAAAAAAGAATTTATAGAGGTCATCTCAGTGTGTGTAAGAAGATTAGCTGGTAAGTAAACGCCTATGTAATATAAGAGAGTTATGCGGTGAGAATGTTAAGGTATAAAAGCTTACGTAGCGGTCTCCCCTGGACTTAGTATCTACTAGTAGACATAGGATAATAGGAAAGCAAAAATCCACCAACTGTTAAGAAATAAGCCATATCTTAGGGATGTTATAGAGCAAATATACTCAAGTTAGATGCTTGAAAACCTCATCTTGTGCCCTCTTAAGTCAAATTGTTCATCACACGCCAACACTTTATGCTAGGGGACTTTGTATAACTATTTTCAAAATAAATATTTAAATGGAAAATCTGCCTAATTTCTTTGTAGTTTTGTAGTTCCATGATAAATGACTTCATAAAATTGATCTTTTTTTATCGATCTTCCAAATTATCTTCCAGATCTTTATTCATTCCCGTCCAACTTCTGTTAGGATACGAATAATTATATCCATTCCCCCGGCAACTCACCCTTGGAATCTCTCCTAGAAATTTAAGCGGTGACAGCGTAGCCCGAATTCAATAGTTACCAGTCATCATCATCGTGAAATCGTCATTCAGATACCTAACTACCTGCCCACCTGCACTGTGGATAAATCCACTCGGATGAATGCTATTTGCATCATATCGTACCATACTATTGAAGAACAGTATGTAATGGTATCAGGATCAAACACTGTATCGATCCCAAGGATACAGAACAGAGGGGGGGCTTCTCCCAATTCCCATCCCCATCCTCATTCTCATCAAACTCCATGTCCGAACCCATGCATGCATAATCACATACAGCTTAGTCCCCAAGACATCTCGTCTTGTTTGACCAAGGCATGTTCCCCTTTTCACCACCACTTGCTCTTTCTTCTCTTTCACTCGCTCACTCCCTCATAGCGAGCTTGTCTACCACATATCCGAAACCCCTTCCCCGCCAAGAAGAACATCGCAGTTCACCTAACAACCACCTACATAGAGTTAGACCGCACTCTCTTGATCCGCGGGAACACGGCATCAAGGGGCGAACTCAACACCCCAATCTTAGCCGCACCATCGCCGCCACCATCCCTATCAAGATTGCCAGCGTCAACTCTGCCGTCCCCGGCATTCCTACCGCCGGCTTCCAAGCTGCTGGTCTCCGCGCCCCGGTACCTCCTCCCGCTCTTCCCGGCCGACGGCTCCCGGACGCTGAGGTTCATCAGCAGCAGCGCGGCCTTCTTGTCCGCGCCGGAATTGCCCGTGCCGGCTACCCTATTATTGTTGGGCTCTGGCAGGCGTATCGACTGGTTCTCGGTGTGGTTCTCCTTGTTCGTATAGTAGTTGCGTAAGAGCTGCTGAGGTGTCGGCCCGTGGTGTTGTGTGTGCTGTGCGTCCTCCTCGATCTGGGCCGCTGGGCGCTTGGGGCGCGGAGACTGTGGTAGGGATCCCGGCTGGGGTCTTATGTCGGCGGGCGAAGGCAGTTGTCTCTGTGCCGTGCTTAAGTTGTGGTATGGATGGGGTAGATGGGACTGGGACTGGGACTGAGGTTGACTGAAGGGATGCGCGGCGGGATACGTCTGTGGACGTGTGGTCCTTGACGCGTTCATGCTCGGATACGGCAATGTTTGCAGATGGGCCGTGGTCGTGAACCGCGGTATTGCGCTTAGCCAAGGATTAGGGCCTGTGGTCTGGTATTCGTTGGGCTGGCGGAGATGGGCTGGGGGTTGCGGTGCGTTGGCCGGGGTCCAACCACTGCTGCTGCTACTGGCGTGACTTGATCGTAGGGGTGCAATGATTGACGGGATCGGCGAGTGTAGAAAACGTGGGAGTTGGTGATGAGGAAGGTCGCGGATTAAGTTCGTGCGGTCCGCGGCGGGAGAGATCTCTCCGTCAGTGTCTGTCGTATAGGGGCTGTTTTCACTTCCTGGCGTTGAAATACACGTCTTTCGTACACGATGTCGAGAATTATGCCTGCTGCTATCATCGTACGGAGCGCGAAAGCCCCGGCGATCACGCTTAGGGTTCGTATTATCATTGTCCTCCCTGGATCCAGAGTCTACACTCGCCGTGTTATTGGTGTAGAGGCGCCGGTAATATTCGGCCTCCCGGGTGGACTGGATCACTATTGCCGGGTCTATAACCATGCGGCTATACTCCGGTGCATCGACTGCTGTACAAAGAGCTGGGAAGTCCGGCCCAAATATAGGAATCAAGGCTCCGGATATCTTGTAGCAGAATGTTGCGCAGACAGCCTTCGCGCACTGATAAGGCATCCAGTAACCTTTAGGCCAATGGTTAAAGAGTCTTTTTTTTCTATTGCGTTCATTACTATACAATAACCCAATAGAACGTACCTTGAGCCATAATCGAACCCCCTGTGATGCTATGTGTGATTTCCTTAAGGCCAGGATTCAAGTTCAACATCTTGGCTGGCGTTGTCTATGCTTGTCAGCATGGCTTGCCTGGAGAATTATGGTTTCGTCAGGAATGTTTCCTTCTTCTTTTTAACTTACTTTGGGATATTTGCAACATTTGAAAAATGGAGTCATACGAACGAGGCCGACATTATAGTCCCACATGACCGCGTACTCGGCATCATCCCCGGGGACTTTGAAGACGTATTGAAAGACTGGATGGCCCGGGTTAATAAAGAGCCACTCCACTCCACTATAAACTGCTAGAATGGACATGGGTTGGTAAGTACCTTCGAAACTTTCTCGTCCAGTCTTCTCAAAGAAGTCCTTTTTACCACTGTTGTAGGGTATGTGCCGGGAATACTCCCGTATCTTCCCGAGTGGGTAGACTTGGAATATCCGTGTCTGGTGGAGCGATACCTCATCGAGATTTTCGAATGGCTGGAAGTTTATGGCCCCCTTTGGCTTCCCCTTGGTGAAAATTGCCGCGTCCTTCGGCATCTTGTGCTTGGGTACCGCTGACCGGTCCAGAAACGCAGACTCTTCAGCATAAGAGTCTGTTGGAGATGATAATTCTGGACTTAGAGGGAATCCATTACCACTTGACGACCCTGGAGGGGCAGGGTTAAGGAGAGACGATAGAGAGAGCATAGCGGTGAGTGGTTGTGGGGGTGGTGTGTGTGTCTCGAAATCACTACACTGCTACTGCAGGTATATGTTGCCGTATGATATTTACCACGGACGAGAGAAGCGGCCGAGAGACGGGATACAGATAACTCAAGACAACGCTTGTATCGGCAGATAAGAGAGGAAGAGGGTTCCTAATTCTTTTTGAATCTAGCAAACGGATAAATTTGAAGTATGTCCTCGCAAGACGGCGAAGCCGGTGTTGGCACAAGCAAGTCGAGATTGCTTTCTTCCCTGACCGTACCCAGTCATGCAGCTATGGCTGCAAAACACCGAGCGGTGTCCGATACGGCGGTATAGACCGGTGTATTCGGCACAGAGTTCTTTGTCAACGATGTCTTGGAATCGGCCTGTGAGAGTAGAGATGCCCGTTTGTGCACACCCACCGCTTCTTAGGAAGGCCGAGTTCTAAGCCACGAAATGATAGGTGATGAGATATTCCCAAGCAACTAGACAACATTACTGTCTACTCAGAGCGAAGACAGCGTAGTCGGATTGTAAACAAGGGCGGAGGCCACTGATCGATATCGTAACGTCTTGACGAGGGCGTGTCGGGACCAACACGCCAGGGTCACCAAACGAGGCCTTCGACTCCGTATCATCGCCGACGCGAGCGGGCTTAAGGAACGGTAGACATATCAGGTCGATACGCAAAATTCGGTCAGCATCGAGGTTAGGCAGGTTTCAATAGGTCTTCACCAGGCTAAGCCCAGGCCCCAAAAGGGCGATCACAGGCGACCGCATGACGCAGCGGAACTAACCAGCAGGACGGACAACAAATGAGTTTGGTACAGCCAGTACTCTGTAGTGGCGAGCCCAAACAGGGACTGGGGTTGTTTGGGAGGCATGGAAGACTGTTGACAGAAACTAACACATCGGCAAGCTGCATATTGTACCGTCCTGGTTTCTGGCCTAGGCGGTATTCTGAGCAGGGGAGAACAAAGAAGATGGCCGTAGTAAGTAGATAGATCCTAGACAAAGATTGCTTGACTCGACACACGTGTACCCGTAGCTGCCGCTCTGAGAGGCAGAGGCTTGGATGGAATTTGGCGACTGTGACATGTAGCAGCGACAGATCGCCCGCCTGTATCTCCCAGAGACAAAAAAACGGCGATTAAGCCTTGGGCTTGACCGCCGAGAAGGTAAGTCTTTATTCTAGCGGGGAGGGCTCTGTGCTTAGCCGACACCCACATAGCAATGCTTTCTGTAGATTCAATAACTCGACAAAATCTCTCGACAACTCAAGAGAGCATATATCTACAAGGTACTTGAAGTCGTTGGTATCTACAATGCATGGGGGGACGCAGCCATAACCTCATTGATCCATGTTTCTCCAGGAGCTGCTCAGATGGGTAGAAACACAAGAACATGGCTCCCGGGAACACAGACGCGGAGTCATCCACCCTTGGAAAGATGATGGCCTCTTGATGCTCTTGAGTATCAAAATACCAGCACAACAGTAGCATTTTAGTAAGGCCACGTCGTGGTCATCTGAGACAGCCATCTACTAGGCTGAGGCAACCACCTGGCCGGAAACAGAAGAAGTGATTGGTCTTTTAATGGTCATAGCAGATAACAAGCGGCAATAGTGGCTTAATAGATGCGTTTCGATATCGATTATTTATTAAAAAGTAGTCACATAAACAGCAGCTAAATTCACGGCTAACCACAAAGCGATCTTCATGGGCGTTGTTTGCTCCCAGAGCACAAGTTTGAGCCCAATGTGGCACCCTCCCAAGTCGATTACGGACGCAGGACAGATCCTCGAGTCATTCATCCCCGGGGGCCTGTCTCTCAGCATGCCGTGTCGCCCACCACATCGAGCGCTGCGGCATGCCGGCATGGCGCTAAGAGGCAGCTCTGGGCAGATACCACATCAACAGTGCATTGCCAGAAACGGACGTAGCAAGTCTGCTCACATGACACAAGGCTCAAGCACGGGATGGGAGAGCCGTGCGTGTCAACCAAGACGCGAAGAGGAACAAAGAAAATAAATAGACCTTGAGGTCAAGCTTATTGTCTCGCGCGTGAGGATGGCGGCAACGCAATCAAGTCCTTGGCCGTGGTCCGTGGCGTGGCGTGTGGTTAGGGGGGAGAGATTGCCCCACGGGTTCTATGAGACGGGATCTTTGAAAGGATTATCCCAGCTCTAGTTGGTGTCTGTGGCAGGCATGTGCGAGGAAGCGTGAAGAGGATCCGGACGACATAGCCGACGGCTAGAACAGCCGGGATAATTTTATCATCTGACCAGGCGTGTGCTTATAACAACTGCAGTTGATGCTCGTCGAGCAACCCGGTCATGAGCAATAGTAAGGGGTTGGCTCGATGAGAAAATCGCTCACATAATTAGGGGCTTAACATCATGTTGGGTAGTCGAGAGGACTTTTGGCTCCGCTGACAGTTGTGGTGCAACGGCGGAACACGGCGGTTGTGTACATGATGACCTCGGGAAATATAAATGTCTTATCACTTTGAGGAGCGCTGGCAGTAGTAACCATAGTGGTGACAGTTGCAGTAGCTGTAGCACAGGTACGGACAACGGAGAATTGTGCACTTTATGGTCCGCAGCAGAGTTCTTAGATAGAGCCATGTGTTCCGGGTGGGACGACCTGTCGTGAAAGCTGTCTACTTATATAGTAATAAAACATCTGAGGATTGGCGGCAATAGCGGTATTCACGCTGTCCGCAAGTAACTGAGAAAATGGGTGATAAGTTCGAAGACTAAAATATCGATAGACATGGCTTACAGAGAGTGTGTGAAGGCGCTTGGGACCGTATTATTATTTTACTACTATCGCCTGGCCATCCGTAAGAGTAATGATATATGATGTTTGTCTAGACTAGGTAAATACCTCAACTCTCTAGAATATCTAAGGTGCCAGTCTCATTGCTTTCTCACAGTGTTTTTCAGATAGAACCTGTAGAGTTAATCTGTTTGCTTCCCTCACGGTTTTGTGCTCCCCATATAGTAAATAGGTATAGTTCACGTATAAAGCGAGCCAGTTGTTGCCATTATCCAGTGACACGCGAAAGGAAGCGAGCCTTCGATGGTGCTGATCCATGCACCACCTTATATGGGTAGTTTGCTCTGAAATATCCAGATTGGGTGCATAGCAACACGCGACCTCAACCTCTCCTTGATCGAGGCGAATGCACGTATCCACGCACAGCAACGATCGAATCGACGCTGTTGAGACACCACATGCAGGCTTCTCCTCTAACCAATCATACAGCCACCTTTCATCGTACGTTTTGGACCCAGTGAGACATCTCGGGCCATGACTTCTCATCAACCTGCCTTGTCTTAAATAGCCACTTGTGGCTGATCGGCACACGACTTGTGATACATTCATTGTAAATACTCTGAATAGTAACTTGTGGCTGGAGCAACACCAGCAAGAATACATGATGTGGTACAGGCGCTTAGGTAAAAGTTATGATGTGTGTGAGGACCTTGAATTTGAATAAATATTGAAAACCAGATGAGATGCCATGCTAAAATCGCTACCGTCCTTCTTAAAATGAACCGATATAGCGACAGCAAGAAGAGAGCTCATAGCGGGCATAGGTTAATAATTGATGATCGGCATTTTGCATACCACCGCAAACTCAATCGTCACTATTCGACAAAAAGGGAACAAGAACAGATGATACAGGCCATTCCGATCCTAATCCATTCTTAGATAAAGACATAGCCGCTCTCAAGAAGATCCTAGTCAGGGAGAAGGAACCGAAAAGCACTGTCCCTACCCTAGTTAAGACTAAATGAGTCAACACTACTAAAGTGAGATATACAATCACCGACGATGGTGGCTCAGCAAACGACAAAATTGAGAAGACGGACGGCGATGTGGCCGTGGGAGATCTCCCTAAGACGGTTGATAACAGCAACGGAAATTCGTCTAATCTATCTCCGAGCTAGAAAGGACCCAAGGGCGATACGACAACTCAGAGATCGGAAGCCCAAGCCATAAACAAGCTCTCTACTACGACGACGACGACGACGACGGCTTTGATAACAACGACAATGGCAGTCATAAGAAAGAGGGCCCGCACGACAGAACGGAAATCCAACTTCTGATCTGACTATACCTTCCACCCTCCCATAAACCATCTGGTAAGGCCAAGGCACTGACCGGTTACTTTGTCCGAACAGCTGAAGCCCGAGGCCGGCAGCTTACCATTAAGGAGGCTCGCAGTCTACGGCTTTATACTCATCCGAATATCACCATAACAAGTCCCCTTTTCGCCACTTATCCCACTACCTAATTCGACTAAGCACCGTTTAGGGGTAGCATCAAACCCGCAGAAGAAGAAGAGGAACAATGGGGCCCTAACCCCCGAGACTATAAGGATGATGCTGTGACGGATCAACTATAAACTAACTCTCTCTCTCTCTCTCTCTCTCTCTCTCTCTACCCCTATCAGCATATCCTACTCAATTACAGTGTTACAACATGGAATGTTAGTCTCCGTGTGCTCTTCTTCCCACCCTGAAAATCCAAAGCGTAATACATGATGTAAAGACCAGCTTAACAGGTAATGCAGGTGCAGAATCCGGCACCAGGTCCTCGTCACGCTATCTATTAAGTCTAACTAGGGAGGGAGCTGATGAAAGTGATTCGATGACGAGTTCGGTATAGGTTGTAATAATCAATCAATCAAAATAGGGGCCCACGACGATTGGGTTCTCGGCGGCGGAAGGTTTGAAGTGAATAGATATATGAGTAGATATGAAGAGATCAATTGGGTGTGGACCACGATGCTCTGCTCGCGGGTTCTTCTCTTCTTGGGGGTGTTCTTGCGGTACTCTTGGAGTACTTGGTAATAATGAGAGATGAATGATGACTTTGAGTAAAGGTGAGACGCCCAGTTCTCGTTGCGTGTGTTAGTGGATGTACACGGTATAGGGCGACTTAGTATAGACTAAACCTTACCGAAGATAGAAAAGAGAGGTTGTGATTGTCTCTTTGCAACTCGGTAGGTTCTATATAAACAAAACTCGGCTTTCTTTGAACTTTCGTTGCAAAATAAAATAATAAAGATAGAAAAGAAACGAAAATTGTTTACAGAAACTTCCATAGCATAAAAGGCTAGACTCGTCGAATTACAGGAAAGAATTAATTAAATACTGTTACTGAAGATGTCCCGAATCAACAGACCCTGATCATACACCCCAACTCCGTCGTCACCCTAACCATGTATCCCGCATTCTGCCATCAGCATCACATTTCTCGCTTCGCTTTTCGTCACTTACTCTGCCATTTATGCAATGGCCACTGCACAACCGCCAACCCCAAAACCTTTACCATCTGTTTCTGTTGTTTCAAAAACAAGTCGCCCAACACAAGAGTTGCCATGTGCGTCATGTATCAGACGACTATTTTAGCTCTGGGCGCTAAGCAGGGGTTCATGTTGAAGGGTTACTCCACTACCGCTGACAAAAGAGGGAGTAGCATCTTCAGCTCTGATCATTGCCTCGGATGCTGCTAGGTCTCATCTCTTAACCATCAAATCATATCGAATCGTGTTGCACAGACAAATCATGGGAATGGAGTGTAGCGTAATGGCACGATGTGTACACTTCCCGAAGGTAGGTTTTCTTTTGGCCCTGGAGGGCATCTTAGGTGCTCATTTAAGCGGCTAAAGGCTCCTCTGTACCCTTAACGTCGACCTCTTTAGACTCGAAGTCCTGCTTAGGGACCTCGGGGAAGTCCGTCTCCTTAATGTTAGACTGGGGAGCAGGCTTTGAGACGGGTTCGGGGGAAGCAGAGCCGCCACGATGAAGCATCATTTGAGCCTTGGCAGTGTAGTCACCCATATACTGCTTGGTGATCTCAGTGGCCTGTGAGGTATGCTTGCTAGCAACTTGGCGCAGTTGCTCGGTCTGGCTGTTAAGAAGGTCGGAACCCTCTTGCACATAGTGATCGATGAGCTCTTGGTTGGTAGTGTAGATGAGGGGCGCCAGGAACAGGACAGTGGTTCCAATCAAAGCAAGACCCCAGTAGGGCACAATCTTGGCTAGGAAATAGGAGACGAAAGCCCCAACTGCAGCCTATACGGTGTTTGTCAGCATAGGAAGCAACAAATTCAGCATTGTGATGGGATCACTTACAGCAACGGAAGCGGGAATGTTCTCAGCAAATAGAATGCGTTGGGCCTCGATGACGAAGAAGTTGACAAGCTCATGAACATCGCCAATCGCAGCATCGAGGGTCTCACGAGAGACAGTGTAATACTTGCGAGGACGCAGCTGAGATGCAAGGCCATGACCAAGAATGGCCTTTCCGGTAACTTCGGCAAGCACGGTAATACCCAGGACCATCCATGTGAATTTGAAGACGTATCGGATGATGTCAAGATATCTAACGGCAAAGATTAGGGTAACGACGCCGGCGTAGGCAATAGCAGATGCTCCTATTGGGGAGGTTCGGTTAGTACTGTCTGTAGCTGATGATCACGCGACCAGTGCAAGCTTACGAGGATTGTTCCATGATAGCAATTCGGAGAAGAAGGAGTGGTAATGGGTCAAAGGTTGACCGGTAGCAGCGGGTTTCGCGGGGGTGCGGCGAGCATCAGCGAGATTGGAGAACTCGGTACCGGTCTTCGCAGTCTGGTCCTTCATGTTTGCGGCAACGGGGCCTGTCCGGAAGCGAGGGGTCAGCAGAACGAATAATCAAGGGCAAGTCGGCAGTGGGCAAGGTCGTTAGGCTAAGCAGAGTCCATACCGTTGGCCAGTTGATTGTAGGCAGCTTTGGCGTCTGTGGGAGTAGGTAGCTGTTAGTTCGGAATGACGTCGCACGGGCTAGATACGGAACGGGAGGGGGGCGCTCTAGCTGTACGCGCGTGTGTATAGGTATCTGTCTGTAGGTTGTGTAAAGGCTGTAGCTGTAGGTAGTGAGGTAGGGTGTCGTGAGAGCAGGATTATAGGTGAGTTCCTTTCGTTTGAAACACTGCGATGATACAGACGAGATTAGCCTATCGAAAGTCTTGTAGGTAGCGGGGGACAGGCTTGATTCGATGTCTGTACCCGTACAACACAGGTCGCATGTAGCACAGCACAGCACAGCATACAGATCCTGGAGCACTGACCTTACTGCCTTTTAGGGTATCAACCGAGTTGCCGCCGTTGGCGGAGGAGTTGGTAGCCATGATAAGCTCGTGTTTGTTGCGGGTCTCCAGAGAGGGTATATAGCTTGCGATAGGTAGTTGTATGCTTAGGGGTGGTCGAGATGCAGAGGGCTCCTATCTCTCCTTAGGTGAGCGCGCTGTGTCCGGCAGGTTAACTGACTTGGGGTGATGTTGGAGGAAGCATGCGTTAGATAAAGAGGCATGGCAAGGTACATCACCTCAGACTGTGAGTGAAGCTTGACGCCCGAGATAAGGATGGAGGGGTTTGGAGGAATCATCATACGTACCCTTTTGGCTTTTCCCTTCCTCTTTTTTCTCTCACAGCACACTAAGCTTGGTATCTTAGGTAGGCAGGTAGGTCAAAGACTCAGGCACAGATTGGTCTTCTATTGTTGTGTCGGATAGGGTTCCAAGTTGTGGGAGAGAAATTGAACCGTAGGTTATTATTACTTTTTTTTTACTCTCAGCGAACTAAGTCGGGTCGGGTCAGGATGAAGCATGATACAATGACGGCCTAGACTGCGTACCTTACCAAAAGTGACTAGTCGCCTACCGATGCATAGAGGCTTCAGTGGGTCATGGTACCTATTTACAGCATGCCTAGGTGCCTAGGTAGGTTCTTACTACGCTCGACTGGTGCTGTGACACAACTCCAAATGCCCAAGTCGTCAAGCCGTTTCGTGGCTACCTAAACTAGGAACTACGGCAGACAGCAAATACTATAGCAGGAAAGGGCGAGAGAGAAATGACGGCCACATCGAGGCCTGTCACGTGCGCTTTTACCTTACAGGTCTATAGAGATGCCTAGCACTAACACGCGTCCTGTACCTCGCTACTATGCAGTGTCCACTACCACGCATAGGCTAGGTACTTAGATCTAGCTAGCTAGCTAGCTCCCAAGCTCTAGGTAGGTAGGGAGTGTTAAAAGCATAGTAATACACTGAATAAGTGGAGAATATAGGTACAAGTATATACATTTTCCATAAGTAAAGTTAGTAAAAGAGTACCCTCTGTACTAAGCAACAATAACTAGAAATACTTTAAGTTACATGTTATCCTTGTATTAGAATTACTAGTTGTTATAATATGCAACACTTTGCCTTAAGCGTAATTTTAGTATACTGCTATTTATAATATAAGTTCTGTTTTTTTAATTGTTTTTATATAAAAACCTTTAGCTTTTTTTTTACTACCTTGCTAAATTAAATAAAAAGCTTTAAAAAAAAAAGCAATAATTATTAGATTATTTAGTAGCTTTATAAGCTTTAACTTTTATAGTGCTTTTTTATTGCTTAAAAATAAGTTTAAATAAAGCTTTAATGCTAATGTTTGCTAAGTTATAGTTTTTAAAAACTTATTTTGTTTAAATTAAGCTTTTATATTTAAGTTCCTTAGTTTTATAATACTTAATTTAAATATGCTTTATTTATTTATAATATATAAAGTTATTAATTAGCTATTTAGCACTATTATTATTAATGCTAATCTTAATTAATTAATTATTATTTAAAAAAGTCTTTAATTTATTTAAAAGTTATTATAAATATACGCTTTTTAAAAACATGCTAAATAGTAATATATACTTAGCTTTATAGCTAAAAATTGTAATAAATAATTGTTTTTATAATTTTTAGCTAATAATAATTAAAGCAATAAAAAAAATATAGCATTTTATTAAAATACTATTAAATTTATTTTTTTTATGTTTAGTGTTTAAAAACTTTATAAATAAAGTAGTATTATTATTAAATTTTAAGCTATAAATATTAGTTTTAATAAAATAACATAATATGTTTTTAATAGCTTTTAAATGTTATTATATTAAATTTACTAAAAATTAACTTAGTTTAAATACTAAATATATTATATTTGCTTTAGTTTTTATTATAGCATATATTAATAAGCTAATAATTTTTTAATATTTAATTTAAATTAAAGTATTATAATAGTTCTTTAAAAAAAGCTTAAAAATTTCTTTAAAGTTTATAAATATTAATTTAAGCTTAACATTTTTTTTAAAAAAAAACCTTTTAATAATTTAATAAATATATAAAGTTTAAGTAATTTATAGCTTTTTAGCTTTTTAGTTTTAATATATCTTTATACTTAAAAAATACTTATAAGGTTTTATATTAATAATCTAGAATTTATTAGTTAGTTTACTTTTAATGTTTATTACTTTTTGTTTATTTTTCTTAAAAATTAGTATGTTATTTATATATATAGCTATAATAATTTTATCTTTATAAAATAAAGCTTTATTTATTTTAAAACAAGTTTATTTAAAGTTTAAAAAAAATTGCAATAATATATTATACTAAATCTTAAAAAACTGCTTTAAGCTATATAATGCTTTTTGTAGTTTATAAATCTTCTTAGCTTTTTTATAGCTAAAAAAAAGTTATATATATATATTTTCATTAATTTTACTATATAAAAAAGCAATCTTAATGTTTAAATAATTAAATTTTTAATTATAAATTATTACTAATGCAAAAAGCATTTTATATGTTTTTTAATAAACTATTAAAGCAAACGTTTTAATATAATTAATGCTATATTTTTATTTAAATCTTTAAGCAATTTAGTAAGCTTTATATTATATGTTACAAAATTAGCACAAGGGTGGCCTTTAAAGCAACCTAATGTTTCTATATATACTATGCACCTCTTTTTTTGCTAGCTAGAGCTAAAGCTATATAATAACTTATTTAGCTTACTAAGCTTATAGTAATTTAAGGCTTACTAAGCTTATAATAATTTAAGGCTTACTAAGCTTATAATAATTTAAGGCTTATTAAGCTTACAGTAATTTAAGGCTTACTAAGCTTATAGTAATTTAGTGCTTATTAAACTTATAATAATCTAAAAAAAGTTATTACTTTTTTTACTTTTTTTTTGTTTATATAATTATATACTTTTTATATTTAGTTATTTATTTAGTTTTAGTTTTTTAGTTATTAATTTTTTTATAATTGCTAAGCACTAATATATTTATTATTTTTAATTTTTTAAAACTTTTATTAATGCATAATAATAAAAGTACTTTAAAAACTTTTTTAATGAACTATTATTAAAGATTTTATTATTACTTATAAATTAAAACCTTAAAAGTAAACTTGTTATATTAATATATAATAAGTTTGTTATATTTTAATAGCTTTTTAATTAATAAAACTTAATATATAAAAACAAATATTAGTATAAAAAGTTAAATAATAAACAATTTATAAAATAAACTTTTAAAAGTATACTAAAAAAATATTTAAAAGATAAAAATGCTAAATAGTATTACGTAAGTAAACTTTACTTAATAATTAATAAATTAAATTTAAGTTATATTACTAAAAACAAAAAGTTAAAAATTAAGTTTAAAAATTTTAAAAATTTTTAGAACTAGTAATATATTAAAACAATAAACTTTAATATTTTTACTAGTTACTTTTATTAAAAAAAAAGCAGTAGTAAAAAAAAAAAAGTTAAGTAGTAATAATAAAAAAGAACTAATATTAATACTAATGCTATAAAATAAACTAGTTATTTTAACTTAAAAAATAATTTAAATATTAAGCATTATAACTTTTAAACTAATATAAATATTAGCTATAATAATTAAAGCAGCAATAATAACTATTATTATAATAATAAGTTAAAGCTTTAAATAAATAATTATATTATAACTAATATTAATATTATTACTAATAAACTTAATGCTTATTTTTATTATTGCTATACTTAAAGTAATAACTTAAAATAAAAAACCTAACCTTTTGTTATTATTATTAAGATTATTTATAATGTTAAAAATGCTAAACATTAAAAGTTTTAAACTTACTGCTTTAAAGCTTTATAATAAATCTATAAATATAAAAGCTTTTTTAATTTATGCTAAACTTTATTTAAAATAGCACTTTATTACTATTATAAAAAAAATTTAAAAAGTAATAACTACTTTATAATTTTTGTTAAAAAAAGTACTAAAATAATTTTAATTTATTTTAAAAGATTTTTTAAAAGCTAATAAGTTAATTAACTTTAAGCTAAAAATAAAAAAGATTTTTAAGAACTACGTTAAGTTTAAAAATTAAATAAAAGCACTATTTAAAAATACTTAAAAAGCAAAACACGCAAAAAAAGCACTTTATTATTTAAAATAAATAAAAGCAGCAATAAATTACGTTATAAAATTTAAATAATTAGCAGTAATTTTAAAATTGCTTAAATTTATATTATTTTACTTATTTTATAATAAACTTAAAATTTAAATTTAAAATAAACTATATAAAATAAATAAACTAGCAAAAATTGATATATATATTAATATAACTATTATAATTAATTAATAATTATTTAATTAGTACTTTAAAACTAAAAAAACTAAAAAAAACAAAAAAAAGAATATTTAAGAAAATATTAAATAAAGATTTAAGCAAATTAGTAAAGTTTAAAAATAATAATTCTAAAATATATTTAAAGTTAAATATTATAACTATAAAAAAAAAAAATACTTTTAAAAATAATGCTAATTTAAAAAAAAAACAAAAAAAAAAGCTATAAAAAAGAAAAGATTTTTTAACTTAAGAAAAAAGTATAAGTTATAAAAGTTTAAAACAACAAAAAACAATAAAGTAATTTAAAAAATACGTTTTTAAAGCAAAAGTATAAAATTGCTGTTTTAAGTTAAAACAAAAGTACTATACTAAATAAATTTAAATGCTTTATTTATATAAATTAAAATAAATAAACATATAAATATTATTTAAAAGTTTTATAGTTATTAAAACAAATTACAAAAAAATATATTTGTTATATAAATAATTAAAGTTATTTAATATATAATTTAAAAAAATAGTTTAACTAAAAATAATAAACAATAAAAAATAATAAATTAATATAGTTAGCAGATTTATAAAACTATAAAAACTTTAAATTATTAAAGCTTAAAATATAACTTAAAAAAAAGTTATGTTTAAAAAAACAAAACTATAACTATAAATAGTATAGTTATTAAACTAATTATAAACTACTAAAATATTTAGTTGCTAAATAAACTTAAAAAAACAAAACTTATAAAACTTTAAAGCAAAAATAAATAAAATTAAAAGCTATAAAAAATACTACAAAAAAAAAACTAATAAAAATAAATAAAATATTTTTATAGCTTAAATTGCTTTAAATATAACAAAATAAAAAAGCATTAATAGTTAGTATAAAAACTAATATGTTTTAAAAGCTAAAGCTAATAATTTAATTAATTATTAAAAGTTATTATTATAATAAAACTATAATAAAAAATAATAATAATATTTTATGCTTAAAAAATTTAAAATATAACAAAATATTATAAAATTATTATATAGTATATTATTGCTATTAATACTTATTTAACAAATTAAAAAATAATTAGTTTTTTAAATAAATTATAAAAATAAAAATATAGAACTTTTATAAATTAAAATAGTTAATTATAACTATAGTTTATTATAAAGATTTATAAAAATTTACAACATTTAAAAAAAATTTTAATTGCATTTATAATATTAGTTTAAAAAAATGTAAAAATAACTACTATAAATATTACTAGCTAATTAAAGCATAATTGTACTAAAAAATAATTGCTAAAAGCAAAAAAGCTTAAAAACTACAATTTAAAGCTTGCTTAAAAGCAAAAACAAAACAAAGCATAATAATATCTAAAGTATAAAATAAAACAAACATTTAAACATTTAACAAAAAAAAGTTAAAAAACAAAATAAGTATTTGCTAAAAAAACAGCAAATAGCTAAAAAAACTAAAGCTTTATATAAAGTTTAATATAATAACTAATAAAACTAATTTAAAGTTAAACTTATATATTAAAAAAGAAAATATAATACTTTAATTAACTTAAAAATATAAGCTAATATAATTTTATTTAAAGTAATAAAACAAAATAAAATTTTTTAAAAATATAAGCAAAAATTCTAAAAGATTAAAAAATTTAATAAAAGCACTTTTAGTTATAATAATAGTTATATATTTAAAAAAACTAAACTTTTTAATATATTTATATAAAAATATAAAAAACAAATTATATTAAATATTATTAATATATTTAATTATAATATTATTTTAGGAATATTATAGCTAGAAATTAATAATTTTTTAATTTAATAAAAAGCAAAAACTATTAATTAAAAAAATAAAAAATAAAGCAAAAAAATTAAAAAAATCGCAAAAAAAATTTTGAACAAAATACTAAAAATATATTATAGATTTTATAAACTATTTAAAAAAAAAAAAAAAAGAAAACTTCTTAAATATAGTTTATAAAATTACTATATTTTTATTAAGAAAAAATGTTAACTAAAGCTTTATTAAGTATATTATATAAGCTTAAACAAAACAAACGTTTTATAAAAATATATTTAAAAAAATTTAACAAAGGAATTTTTAAGAAAATTTTAATTATTTGTTAAATACTTTATAGTATTAATACTTAAAATAAAAAATAAAAAACAACTAATTAATAAAAAAAAAAAACCAGTATAATAAATAATAGTTAACTATTAACTATTAAACATAATTATTATTATAAATAAATATTTTTTTATTTTATTAATAATTATAAAAAAAAACATTAGTTAAGCAAAATAGTTTATAGCAGTTAATATTTTAAATAAATATTATGCTATTAAAATAATTAAAGGAAAAAAATAAAAAACTGCTATATAAACAGTATATAAACTATATAAGTATATAGTTATGCTATAAAAATTATAAAATATATTAGCTAGCTTTTAATATATAATAATAATAATTTTATAGAAGTTTTTAAACAAATTTATGTTTATTTACTTAAATAATATTTTAATTTATTTTAAAACATTAAAAAAACATAAAAAACATATAACTTAAGTATTAAAAACACTTAAACAAGCAAAATTATAACTTAATATAAAAAAGTATATATAGCATATATAAAAAATCGACTTTTTAAGATTTATAATTACTTTAAAATAAATATAAATTTAACAGTTAAAAATTAATATAATACAAAACTAAAAAATATTTAATTTAACTATTATTATAAATATATAATAAACATTAAAATTTTTAAACTATATTTAAATATTAATTTAAAACTTTAAAAAAATAATATTTTATTTTATAAAATATACAAAAAAAAAATATAAAAAAAAGTTTTTTTTAATCTTAAAAAAAGCTTAAAAAGCTTTTAAAAAATTAAAACTAAAAGTTACTTTTAACTTTATAGTTAAACTACTTAATTTACAAAAAAAAAAAAAGCTAAAAATAAATGCTTTAAATAATATAATTATAAAAGTTTTAAAACAACTAAAAAACAACAAAAAATAGTACTTAATAGCTTATTACTTTAAAGCACTACAAAATGTAGCATTATAATACTTTATATATAATAAAAAACTGCTTATAATTATTATAGCACTTAAAAAATAAAAACTGTTTTTTATAAAAACTATAAAGCTAATTAAAATTTATTTAAATTATTAAAACTTAACAAAATTTATAACTACGCAAAAAATTATTAAACAACATAAAAATTAAATAGTTTTTTTTTTTAAATTTAACTTTAAAATATGCTATATTAAAGGAAAAAAAAACATTTAAGCAAATATACTTAGTTAATAAAGTTAAAAAGAATTTAAAGTTTTAAAAAAAAACATTTAAGTATTATATTTTTAAAAAAATAAAAGCTTAAAAGTTAAAATTATATTTAAAAACTTTACAAATATATAGCTATAATAAGCTTATAACTTAAAAAAGTTAATATAACTATAAAAATATAAAAAATTAAAAAATAATAAGCTAATATATAAACATAAAGTTTATTTACTAAAATCTTTATAAAATAAGTTTATTAAAAAATTTTACGAATATTTATTATATAAACACTAAAAAGCAATAAAAATAGTTTAATAATTATAAAAAAAGTACAATTTTTTAAAACTATAAAACATAATTAAATTTATTATAAAAAAGTATAATATTTATAATAAAGCTAAAATAGCTTAATATAAGCTTTATAAACTATTATAACTTATATAAATATTTAAATAAACATAGTATACTATTACTTAAGATTTTATTATAGCACTACTTTTATTAACCGATTTAGTTATAAAAATATAATACAATAAAATATAAGTTATTATTAATAAACTTATTAAATATGCTTACTTTTTATTGTTTAAAAAAAATATAATAGCTAAATAACTTATATATACTTTTATATACTAATATTTAAATAAATATAAACTACTAAAAAAAATTGTTTTAAATTAAAATAAGTTGTTTATTTTTAAGTTTAAAACTAGTTTTTTTAAACTTATTAATATTAAACTAAAATTTTTAACTGTTTATTACTTACAAACAAATAAACAAACAAAAAAATTAAATTAAATACTAAAATAATATTTATAAAGTTATATTAACTATTAATAAAACAATTAAGTAAAACTATTATTAATAGTATAAATTTTATATAATATATTAATAAACAAAAATATAAACATATTTTTACATAAAGCTGTTTATAAACAGTAAACAACTATTAAAAAACAAAAAAAACACTAATAAAAGTACTTACTATTTTAATTATAGTATTTTAAGCAAAAACTATTATAATAAAAATTAAAACGCTACAAGCTAAACTATAATTATGCTTTTAATTTTTATAATAACGGATGTTAGTATACTATAACAAAAAACAAACTAAAGAACTAATTTTTAAAAAAAAAAACAAGGTTTATTTACTACAATAAAAACAAAATGCAAACATTAATATTTCTTAAATTAAAACAAAACAACTAAGCAATAAATTAAAATTTAAAAAACTTAGCTTTTTTAAATTTAAAGAAGTTATTTTATTTACTAACTATAAACTGTTATTATTAAAAAATATGCAAATTTACTTTATTTTTTACATTTTTTTATTAAAACTAGCATTTATTAAAACATTTATTAAAACATAACTAAAAATAAAAACAGATTAAAATATTTATAAAATTAAAAGTATACTAAATTTTTATTAAAACAATAATAACCTAAAATATTTTATTAAATAAAAAAAATACTTATATGCTAATAATATTTAAAAACTTAAAAAACACTTAAAAATTACTAAAGTAGTTATAAGTTAGTTTTATTGCTAATACTTTAATTGCTTAAAACTAAAAAAAAAAAGTTAACCTTAAAAAAAACGCTTAAGAAATTTTAATTAAATTTAAATAAAGCAGCTTATATTGTTTTAGCTTGCTTTTTTTATTATTTTTGTTTTTTTATTAGCGCTTTTTGTTTTTTTTTAATGCGTTTTATTTTGTTTAGTTTATTTAAAGATTAAAGCTTTTGCTAAACTATTTTAATACTTTTTGCTTTTAAAAAACGTTTTTATATATAAAGCTAAACTAATTTATTTAAAATAAAGTTAAAGCTATTTTAAGCTTGTTTTAATTTTTTTTAAACTAAAAGTAATTATTGCTTTGTTTGCTTTTTTTTTTTTTTAAAACAACAATATTTAAAAACTATATTGTTAATTAAGTTAATTAAAACTTTTAATTTATTGCAAAAATAACTAACATATACGCATTTAAAACAACAAAATATATTATCTGTTATTTTATACGTTAATAACTAATTAAAGCAGCAAAAGCAAAATATAACTTTATAATTAATAAAATTAATAAAAAAAGCAAAAATAAATCTTTGCTTTGTTTTAAATAAGCAATTAGTTTTTTTAATGCGCTTTAATATTATAATATATAAAAAAAAAAGAAAAAAAAAATATTTACAGAAAATTATTAAAACAATAATTCTAAAAGAAAGAAAATAATGTTATAAAATTAGTATAAAAGTAGCCTTTAAAATAGCTTAATGCTTTTATATATATTATGTACTTTTTTTTTTGCTAGCTAAAGCTAAAGCTATATAATAATTTACTTAGCTTATTAAACTTATAATAATTTAAAGCTTATTAAGCTTATAATAATTTAAAGCTTATTAAGCTTATAGTAATTTAAAGCTTACTAAGCTTATAATAATTTAAAGCTTACTAAGCTTATAATAATTTAATGCTTATTAAACTTGCAGTAATTTAAAAAAAGTTATTACTTTTTTTACTTTTTTTTTGTTTATATAATTATATATTTCTTATATTTAGTTATTTATTTAGTTTTAATTCTTTAGTTATTAATTTTTTTATAACTGCTAAGCATTAATATATTTATTATTTTTAATCTTTTAAAACTTTTATTAATGCATAATAATAAAAATACTTTAAAAACTTCTTTAATGAACTACTATTAAAAATTTTATTATTACTTGCAAATTAAAACTTTAAAGGCAAACCTGTTATATGAATATATAATAAGTTCGTTATACTATATAATAATATTTTTAAAGCTTAATTTAAGCTTATAAACCTATTTATTAATAAAAACATAAAAACTTAAGTTATTATTTATAATATTTTAAGTTTTATTATTAATTAAAAACTACATTTTTTTTTTATAGCTTTTAACTAGTATTTTTATTTAAGTAATTATAAAGCTTTTAAATATATTTTTAGTTTTTTTATAAAACTATAAATAGTAATATTTTTTATTGCTACATTATAATATATTATAATATTTAAGTTTTTAATTTTTATAAAGTTTAATAGTTATTATAAAAGTATAAATATATTAGTTTATAGTTTTAACTTTTATATTTATTAAATAACACTTTTTAAAAAAGCTTACTTTTATAATATAGTTTTTAGTTATAAAAAATTAACAGTTTATTTTTTAGCTTTATTACTTTTAAATGTTTTTATAAAGCATACTCTTTTAATAAGTTATATTAAGTAAGCTTATTTATTAGCAAGTTATTTTTAAAAGTATAATTTATTTAATAATTTATTTTTTAATAATTATAGTTATTAATTAAATTGCTGTTTTAATAAATTTCTTGCTTTAATTTAATTAGCAAGTTATTTTAAAAATAATAGTTAATTTGCAAGTATTAATAAATGCTTAATTAGTTAAAAGTGCTATAATACTATTTTAGCGCAAAAAAAAGCAAAAAAATTAAAGCTAAAAACTAATAAAGTATAGTTTTTTAAGCTTAAAATAATATTTTTATTGCAAAAGATCTTTTTTGCTTTTTTAATAATACTTGTTATAATGTTTTAAAAACAGTAAATATTATTAGCATTATATTTAACTATAATTAAGATCTTAGCGTAATTTTTTAGCTTTTTTAGCTTTTTAAGCTTTATTTTTTTTAGTATTAGCTTATTGTTACAAAATGGGCTAACTAAGCCGGTTAAAAAGCCAGGTGTAAAAAAAGCATACGTAGAAAAAGTCCTATTTGTTAAAAGAATATATATTTAAACCACTATGAGGGTTTAATGCATAAACTTAATAAACTTAAGCGTTAAGTTTATTAAGCTTTAAACTTAACAAACTTAAGCGTTAAGTTTATTAAGCTACAGACTTAAAACAATATAGCGTTAAGTTTATTAAAGGAAATAATATTTATAAATTACTACTACTGTTTTCTTTATTTATATAATTATGCATTTCTTATATTTAGTTATTTACTTAGTTTTTAGCTTTTTAGCTATTAATTTCTTTATAATTGCTAAGCACTAATATATTTATTACTTTTAATTTTTTAAGACTTTTATTAATGCATAATAATAGAAGTACTCTAAAAACCTCTTTAATGAACTACTATTAAAGATTTTATTGTTACTTATAAATTAAGACTTTAAAAGCAAACTTATTATATTAATATATAATAAGTTTGTTATACTTTAATAGCTCTTTAATTAATAAAACTTAATATATAAAAACAAATATTAGTATAAAAAATTAAATAACAAACAATTTATAAAATAAACTTTTAAAAATATACTAAAAAAATATTTAAAAAATAAAAATATTAAACAGTATTATATAAATAAACTTTACTTAATAATTAATAAACTAAATCTAAGTTATATTACTAAAAACAAAAAGTTAAAAATTAAGTTTAAAAATCTTAAAGATTTCTAGAACTAGTAACGTATTAAAACAATAAACTTTAGTACTTTTATTAGCTATTTTTATTAAAAAAAAAGCAGTAATAAAAAAAAAAAAGTTAAGCAGCAATAATAAAAAAGAACTAACATTAATGCTAGTATTATAAAGCAAACTAGTTATTTTAACTTAAAAAACAGCTTAAATACTAAGCGTTATAACTTTTAAACTAGCATAAATATTAGCTATAATAATTAAAGCAGTAATAATAATTATTATTATAACAATAAATTAAAGCTTTAAATAAGTAATTATACTATAATTAATGCTAATATTACTACTAGTAAACTTAATGCTTACTTTTATTACTATTATACTTAAAGTAATAATTTAAAATAAAAAACTTAACTTTTTATTATTATTACTGCTTTTATTATTAAAATTATTTATAATATTAAAAATGCTAAACATTAAAAGTTTTAAACTTACTGCTTTAAAGCTTTATAATAAATCTATAAATATAAAAGCTTTTTTAATTTATGTTAAACTTTATTTAAAATAGCACTTTATTATTATTACAAAAAAAAATCAAAAAATAATAACTATTTTACAATTTTTGTTAAAAAAAGTATTAAAATAGTTTTAACTTATTTTAAAAGATTTTTTAAAAGCTAATAAGTTAACTAACTTTAAGCTAAAAATAAAAAAGATTTTTAAAAACTACGTTAAGTTTAAAAATTAAATAAAAGCACTATTTAAAAACTTTTAAAAAGTAAAATATATAAAAAAAGCACTTTATTGCTTAAAATAAACAAAAATAGTAGTAAATTATGCTATAAAATTTAAATAATTAGCAATAATTTTAAAATTGCTTAAGCTTATACTGTTTTATTTATTTTATAGTAAACTTAAAACTTAAGTTTAAAACAAACTATATAAAATAAATAAACTAGTAAAAATTAATACGTATATTAATATAATTATTATAATTAATTAATAATTATTTAATTAGTACTTTAAAACTAAAAAAACTAAAAAAAACAAAAAAAAAATACTTAAAAAAGTATTAAATAAAGATTTAAGCAAATTAGTAAAGTTTAAAAATAATAACCTTAAAATATGTTTAAAGTTAAATATTATAACTATAAAAAGAAAAAACACTTTTAAAAATAATATTGATTTAAAAAAAAAAACAGAAAAAAAAGCTATAAAAAGAAAAAAATTCTTTAACTTAAAAAAAAAGTATAAGTTATAAAAGTTTAAAACAACAAAAAATAACAAAGTAATTTAGAAAATATGTTTTTAAAGCAAAAGTATAAAATTGTTATTTTAAGTTAAAACAAAAATACTATATTAAACAAATTTAAATGTTTTATTTATATAGGTTAAAATAAACAAACATATAAATATTATTTAAAAGCTTTATAGTTATTAAAACAAATTGCAAAAAAATATATTTACTATATAAATAATTAAAGTTATTTAGTATATAACCTAAAAAAATAGTTTAACTAAAAATAATAAACAACAAAAAGTAATAAGTTAATATAGTTAGTAAACTTATAAAACTACAAAAATTTTAAACTATTAAAGCTTAAAATATAGCTTAAAAAAAAGTTATGTTTAAAAAAACAAAATTATAACTATAAATAATATAATTACTAAACTAATTATAAACTATTAAAATATTTAGTTGCTAAATAAACTTAAAAAAACAAAACTTATAAAACTTTAAAGCAAAAACAAATAAAATTAAAAGCTATAAAAAACACTACAAAAAAAAAACTAATAAAAATAAACGAAATATTTTTATAGCTTAAACTGCTTTAAATATAACAAAATAAAAAAGCATTAATAGTTAATATAAAAACTAATATGTTTTAAAAACTAAAACTAGCAATTTAACTAATTACTAAAAGTTATTACTATAATAATTTGTATTACTTAAATAAATAGCTTGTTAGCTATACTAGTAGCTATTTAGTAAGACTTTATATAAGTAGAAACCTTTTTTAGGGCAAAAACCACCTATATATGCAAAATATGCAATAGTTTTGCTATAGATTTTATTAATTTGCTGCTTTTTTTACATAATACTCCGCTTTTAAATTTTATACGCTAAGTCGGCAGCGCTTTTGCTTCGTAATGCAAAGGTATAAAAATTAACGCGCTAATAAAAAGGTTTTTTGTTAATTAGTAATAAAAGCGCCTTTTTGCTAGCTTTAGGTTTTGCAAGCTATAAATAACATAGTATTAAGTAGATTTTAAGCATTATATAGCGCTATATTTTTTATAAATTGCTTAGCGCTAAGCAGTAAGCTTTAAGTTTTAATTATGCTAAAAATATAAGCTATTTGCTATATAAAAAAACTAGTGCTTATGTAGCGTTAGCAGCAAAAGCTAAAGCTGCCCGTTTTTATAGTAGCTAATATACTAAATTAGTTATTTATATTGCTATACTAGCAAAAAGGCAAAGTCTTTAAACTTTTAGCTTAGCTATTTAACTTTTAATTTTTTATGCTTTTAGTGTAGTAAGCATGTAGTTTAAATTAAGCTAAAAGCAAACTAACTTTTGCTTTAAAGTAAAGCAACTGCAAACCAGGCAAAACTTGAACCTATGACTTCAAAAAAAGTAGCTAAGCGTATACCACTATGCCACTAAGCTAAGTTATTACTATAATAAAACTATAATAAAAAACAATAATAATATTTTATGCTTAAAAGATTTAAAATATAATAAAGTATTATAAAATTGTTATATAATATATTGTTATTATTAATATTTATTTAATAAACTAAAAAATAATTAGTTTTTTAAACAAATTATAAAAACAGAAATATAAAACTTTTATAAATTAAAGTAGTTAATTATAATTATAGTTTACTATAAAAATTTATAAAAATTTATAACATTTAAAAAAAATTTTAACTGCATTTATAATACTAGTTTAAAAAAATATAAAAATAACTACTATAAATATTATTAATTAATTAAAGCATAATTATACTAAAAAATAATTGCTAAAAGCAAAAAAGCTTAAAAACTATAATTTAAAGCTTGCTTAAAAGCAAAAATAAAATAAAGCGCAATAATATTTAAAATGCAAAAAAAAACAAGCATTTAAACATTTAACAAAAAAAAGTCAAAAAATAAAATAAACACTTGCTAAAAAAGTAATAAATAGCTAAAAAAACTAAAGCTTTATATAAAGTTTAATATAATAACTAAAAAAACTAATTTAAAGTTAAACTTATATATTAAAAAAAAATATAATACTTTAATTAACTTAAAAATATAAGCTAATATAATTTTACTTAAAGTAGCAAAACAAAATAAAATTTTTTAAAAATACAAGCAAAAATTTTAAAAAATTAAAAAATTTAATAAAAGCACTTTTAGCTATAATAATAGTTGCATATTTAAAAAAACTAAACTTTTTAATATATTTATATAAAAATATAAAAAGCAAATTATATTAAATATTGCTAATATATTTAATTATAATATTATTTTAGAAATATTATAGCTAAAAACTAATAACTTTTTAATTTAATAAAAAGCAAAAACTATTAATTAAAAAAGTAAAAAACAAAGCAAAAAAATTAAAAAAATCGCAAAAGAAATTTTAAACGGAATACTAAAAGTATATTATAGATTTTATAAACTGTTTAAAAAAAAAAAAAAAAAAAAAACTTCTTAAACATAGCTTATAAAACTACTATATTTTTATTAGAAAAAAATATTAATTAAAGCTTTATTAAGTATATTATATAAGCTTAAATAAAACAAATGCTTTATAAAAATACATTTAGAAAAATTTAGCAAAAGAATTTCTAAAAGAATTTTAGTTATTTATTAAATATTTTATAGTGCTAATACTTAAAATAAAAAATAAAAAACAATTAATTAATAAAAAAAAAAAACTAGTATAACAAATAATAATTAACTACTAATTATTAAACGTAATTATTATTGCAAATAAATACTTTTTTACTTTATTAATAACTATAAAAAAAAATATTAGCTAAACAAAATAGTTTATAGCAGTTAATATTTTAAATAAATATTATACTATTAAAATAACTAAAAAAAAAAAATAAAAAACTATTATATAAACAATATATAAATTATATAAATATATAGTTATGCTATAAAAACTACAAAATATATTAGCTAGCTTTTAATATATAATAATAACAATTTTACAGAAGTTTTTAAATAAATTTATATTTATTTATTTAAATAATATCTTGATTTACTTTAGAACACTAAAAAAACACAAAAAACATATAACTTAAGTATTAAAAACACTTAAATAAACAAAATTACAACTTAATATAAAAAAGTATATATAGCATATATAAAAAATTAACTTTTTAAAATTTATAATTATTTTAAAATAAATATAGATTTAATAGTTAAAAATTAACATAGTATAAAACTAAAAAATATTTAACCTAGCTATTATTATAAACATATAATAAGCATTAAAATTTTTAAACTATATTTAAATATTAATTTAAAACTTTAAGAAAATAGCATTTTATTTTATAAAGTATATAAAAAAAAAATATAAAAAAAAGTTTTTTTTAATTTTAAAAAAAGCTTAAAAAGCTTTTAAAAAACTAAAACTAAAAGTTATTTTTAACTTTATAGTTAAACTATTTAATCTACAAAAAAAAAAAAAACTAAAAATAAATGCTTTAGATAATATAATTGCAGAAGTTTTAAAACAACTAAAAAACAACAAAAAATAGCATTTAATAGCTTATTATTTTAAAGCATTATAAAACGTAGCATTATAATACCTTATATATAACAAAAAACTGCTTATAATTATTATAGCACTTAAAAAATAAAAACTGTTTTTTATAAAAACTATAAAGCTAATTAAGATTTATTTAAATTATTAAAACTTAACAAAATTTATAACTATACAAAAGATTATTAAACAACATAAAAATTAAATAGTTTTTTTTTCTAAATTTAACTTTAAGATATGCTATATTCAAAAAAAAAAAACATTTAAGCAAATATACTTAGTTAACAAAATTAAAAAAGATTTAAAGTTTTAAAAAAAAACATTTAAGTATTATATTTTTAAAAAAATAAAAGCTTAAAAGTTAAAATTATACTTAAAAACTTTATAAATATATAGCTATAATAAACTTATAACTTAAAAAAGTTAATATAACTACAAAAACACAAAAAAATTAAAAAATAACAAGCTAATATATAAATATAAAGTTTATTTACTAAAATTCTTACAAAATAAGTTTATTAAAAAATTTTATAAACACTTATTACATAAATATTAAAAAGCAATAAAAATAGTCTAATAATTATAAAAAAAGTACAATTTTTTAGAACTATAAAATATAATTAAATTTATTATAAAAAAATGCAAAATTTGTAATAAAGCTAAAACAGCATAATATAAGCTTTATAAACTGCTATAATTTATATAAATACTTAAATAAATATAATATACTATTGCTTAAAATTTTATTATAGCATTACTTTTATTAACTAATTTAGTTATAAAAGTATAATATAATAAAATATAAATTATTATTAATAAATTTATTAAATATGCTTATTTTTTACTGTTTAAAGAAAATATAATAGCTAAATAACTTGCATATGCTTTTATACATTAATATTTAAATAAGCATAAATTACTAAAAAAGATTATTTTAAACTAAAATAAGTTGTTTACTTTTAAGTTTAAAACTAGTTTTTTTAAACTTATTAATATTAAACTAAAGTTTTTAACTATTTACTACTTATAAACAAATAAACAAACAAAAAAACTAAACTAAATATTAAAACAATATTTATAAAGTTATATTAACTATTAATAAAATAATTAAATAAAACTATTACTAATAGCACAAATTTTATATAATATATTAACAAACAAAAATATAAACATATTTTTGCATAAAGCTGTTTATAAATAGCAAGCAATTATTAAAAAACAAAAAAAAAACACTAATAAAAGCATTTGTTATTTTAACTATAGTACTTTAAGTAAAAACTATTATAACAAAAATTAAAACATTATAAGCTAAACTATAATTATGCTTTTAATTTTTATAACAATAGATATTAATATACTATAACAAAAAACAAACTAAAAAACTAACTTTTAAAAAAAAAAACAAAGTTTATTTGCTATAACAAAAATAAAATATAAACATTAATATTTCTTAAATTAAAACAAAACAACTAAGCAATAAATTAAAATTTAAAAAATTTAGCTTTTTTAAAATTAAAAAAGTTATTTTACTTATTAACTATAAACTATTATTACTAAAAAATATGCAAATTTACTTTATTTTTTATATTTTTTTATTAAAACTAGCACTTATTAAAACACCTATTAAAATATAACTAAAAATAAAAACAAATTAAAACGTTTATAAAGTTAAAAGTATACTAAATTTTTATTAAAACAATAATAACTTAAAATATTTTATTAAATAAAAAAAATATTTATATATTAATAATATTTAAAAACTTAAAAAATACCTAAAAACTGCTAAAGTAATTATAAGTTAGTTTTACTACTAATATTTTAACTGCTTAAAACTAAAAAAAAAAAGTTAACTTTAAAAAAAACGCCTAAAAAATTTTAATTAAACTTAAATAAAGCAGCTTATATTGCTTTAGCTTGCTTTTTTTGTTGTTTTTGCTTTTTTACTAGCGCTTTTTGTTTTTTTTTAATGCGCTTTATTTTATTTAGTTTATTTAAAAACTAAAGCTTTTATTAAACTATTTTAATACTTTTTGCTTTTAAAAAACGTTTTTATATATAAAGCTAAGCTAATTTGCTTAAAACAAAATTAAAGCTATTTTAAGCATGTTTTAATTTTTTTTAAACTAAAAATAACTATTGCTTTGCTTGCTTTTTTTTTTTTTAAAACAATAATATTTAAAAACTATATTATTAATTAAATTAATTAAAACTTTTAATTTATTACAAAAGCAATTAGCGCGTATACATTTAAAACAATAAAACATATTATCTATTATTTTGTATATTAATAATTAATTAAAGCAGCAAAAGCAAAGCATAATTTTATAGCTAATAAAATTAATAAAGGAAGCAAAAATAAGTTTTTGCTTTGTTTTAAATAAGCAATTAGTTTTTTTAATGCGTTTTAATATTATAACATATAAAAAAAAAAAAAAGAAAGAATATTTATAGAAAATTATTAAAACAACAATTTTAAAAAAAAGGGAATAATGTTATAAAATTAGCACAAAAGTAGCTTTTAAAGCAGCTTAATACTTTTATATATACTATGCACTTTTTCTTTTGCTAGCTAAAGCTAAAGCTATATAATAACTTATTTAGCTTACTAAACTTATAGTAATTTAAAGCTTACTAAGCTTATAATAATTTAAAGCTTATTAAGCTTATAATAATTTAAAGCTTATTAAACTTATAGTAATTTAAAGCTTACTAAGCTTATAGTAATTTAATGCTTATTAAACTTGCAATAATTTAAAAAAAGTTATTACTTTTTTTATTTTTTCTTTATTTATATAATTATGCACTTTTTATATTTAATTATTTACTTAGTTTTAGTTCTTTAGCTATTAATTTCTTTATAACTACTAAACACTAATATATTTATTACTTTTAATCCTTTAAAACCTTTATTAATGCATAGTAATAAAAGTACTTTAAAAACTTCTTTAACGAACTACTATTAAAAATCTTATTATTACTTATAAATTAAAACTTTAAAAGCAAACCTGTTATATTAATATATAATAAGTTTGTTATACTATATAACAATATTTTTAAAGCTTAATTTAAGCTTATAAACCTATTTACTAATAAAAACATAAAAACTTAAGTTATTATTTATAATATTTTAAGTTTTATTATTAATTAAAAACTATATTTTTTTTTTATAGCTTTTAACTAGTATTTTTATTTAAGTAATTATAAAGCTTTTAAATATATTTTTAGTTTTTTTATAAAATTATAAATAATAATATTTTTTATTGCTACATTATAATATATTATAATATTTAAGTTTTTAATTTTTATAAGGTTTAATAGTTATTATAAAAGTATAAATATATTAGTTTATAGTTTTAACTTTTATATTTATTAAATAACACTTTTTAAAAAAGCCTACTTTTATAATATAGTCTTTAGTTATAAAAAATTAACAGTTTATTTTTTAGCTTTATTACTTTTAAATGTTTTTATAAAGCATACTTTTTTAATAAGTTATATTAAGTAAGCTTATTTATTAGCAAGTTATTTTTAAAAGTATAATTTATTTAATAATTTATTTTTTAATAATTATAGTTATTAATTAAATTGCTGTTTTAATAAATTTCCTGCTTTAATTTAATTAGCAAGTTATTTTAAAAATAATAGTTAATTTGCAAGTATTAATAAATGCTTAATTAGTTAAAAATGCTATAATACTATTTTAGCGCAAAAAAAAGCAAAAAAATTAAAGCTAAAAACTAGTAAAGTATAGTTTTTTAAGCTTAAAATAATATTTTTATTGCAAAAGATCTTTTTTGCTTTTTTAATAATACTTGTTATAATGTTTTAAAAACAGTAAATATTATTAGTATTATATTTAATTATAATTAAGATCTTAGCGCAATTTTTTAGCTTTTTAAGCTTTATTTCTTTTAGTATTAGCTTATAAGCTTGTTTGCTTAAGCGCTTTTAAAACCTTTTGTTTAGCTTTTTTTTAGTTTAAGCCTTAAAGAAAAACAAGCTGTTTAGTACTATATTCGGTATATATGCTTAAATTTAAGTTATAGCTTATAAAATCTTACCTTAAAGTTTTAATAAAAGCTTAAAATCTAAAAAAATAGCCCTAATTATTTTTTAAAGCGTTTAATGCAATCTTTTTATTAAACTAACTTGTTTATATTAATAAAGTGCTAAAAATTTAAATTAAACGCCTTTTTATATAAAAAAACCAATAATTACTTAGTTTTTAAATTTTTTGCTATTATTAGTTCTATAAAATTAAACCTTTATATTAGTTTATGCTTTAATTTATTTAATATTTAATTAAATAAAATACTTAGTATTAAACTTTTGTTTTAGTAAATATACCTTTAAAAATTAAATTATATTATTTATTATTAATAAATAATATAACTTGTTTATAAAAGTTACTAATATAATTAAGCTACTTAAGTTAATATATTAGCAAGCGCTTTTTTATAAAGCTTATAAAACTATAATATAATTATTTTTAGTAGTTCTTTTAGCTAATATATATAATTTGCACACTATATTATTATAGTTATTAATAATTTAAATGCCTTTTTTTAAAGCTACTTTATAATAGTTCTAAAAGTTTATATAGCTAAAGCATTAATATAAAAGCATTAAAAGTACTATTAAACTTAAACTTATAGTTATAAATGCTATTAATAATTCCTTTAATTTTAAAAGCTTTTAATAATTTAAGCAAATAATAATAAAATAATTAAAAAAGTAAAATTTATTATATAGCTGCTTATATATTATTAGTATTTAATAATTTAAGCAATTAAATAATATAAAGAAAATTTAAGCTTTAAATTTATTTTATTTAAACTTAAAGCTTTATTATATTATAAAAATATTAATTAAAATAAAGTTTAGTTTTATATATAAAACATATAAAACATTTCTTAAAGTAATAAGTTTAATATTATCTTTTTATTAAACTATTAAAGTAACTTTACTACTATTTAATATTATTGCTTTAATATTTACATTTTTTATTTTAAAAAGTTTAATAAAAAATATATATATTATAAACATTTATTATTTATAGTAAATGTAGCACAAGGCCTTTATATTAAATAACTAGTTAAAAAACTTAACTATTAATAGTTTTGCAAAAACCTTTAATATTACTTTAAATATATTTTTTAAAAACAATATAACATAAGCTTAAACAAAATTAGTTTATAATAAAAAAGTATTATATTAATTAATAAAATGTTATATTGCTTTATTTTACTTAATATAGTAATTTTTAAAGTTTATAGCTTTTAAAAAGTTATTTAAACTTATATTAAAAATATTAATTAAAAGCTTATTTTCTTAGTAGTAAGCTGTTTTTTTGTTTTATTTTAAACAATATATATTATTATTATAGTTATTATAAATAGTATTAAATTATTTATAAATAAAACAAACCTTTTAAAAAAGTCTTATATAATTAAAAAGTTTTTCTTTTTTAATAAAGCTTTTAAAGTTATTATTTAAGCATTATTAGTTACTTTAATTAATGTTTAATTTGCTATATTTAATAAAGTAAACTTTATTATTTTTATTAGTATTATTTAAGTAATATGCTAATATTGCTAAAGCATTACGTTTAATATTCTTAAATAGCTTTATTTAATAATTATAAGCTTTAAACATTAACTTTTTTAAAATAATTAAAAATTTATTACTAACGTTTATAATAAAATATATAATAGTTATAAATATTTTTTAAGTATTAAAAGCATTACTTAAATTTGCTATATATTATAATTATTTAAGCTAATTAAAAATTTTTTAGTTAAATTAAAAAAAGTTAATAGTTTAATAATTATTAACTTAATGTTTATTATACTTATTAATTCTTTTTATTTATATTAAAGTCTTTTTTAATAAAGCATATAATAAATCTAATAAATAATTTGCTTTTTATTGCTAATAATAAATAGTTAGTTAACAATATATAGTATAAATATTTGTTTTATTGTTTATATTTTATTTTTGCTTAATAATTAAGTTTAGTTTGCTTTTAATGCTAGCTAATAAATAATTGTTTATAGTAGTTTAATAAATCTAGCGTTTAATAAAAGTATTTTAAGTAATATTATTTGTATTATTAAAAAGTTTTATAAGCTTAAAAAAAGTGCTATTAAATATATTTTTAATGCTTTTTTTTAGCATAATGTTTTATAATGTAGTATTAAAGTTATTTTAGTTAGCACTTTTATTTTTAAGTTTAAATATATTAATAAAGCTAGCATTTAACTTTATTAACTTAAAAGCTTAAATCTTAATATTATAATTATTTATATTAAGCTTTTTAAGCTTAAAGCGTTATAATATAATATTATTAATATAAAAGTTAAAAGTTAAAATAGTAAATAAAATAATAAATATAAGCAATATTAAAAGCAAAATAAAAGTATTTTATAAAAAAAAAAGCTGTTTTTCTTTTAGCTAAAAAACAAATAAGTTATTATTTAAAGCTTTTTTTTTAACTTTAATTTCTTTATTATATATAAATAATATATTAAAGCATTATTATTTTTATAGTTTATCCTTTTTTAAGCTTTAGAAAATAAAAGCAAAAATAAAAAGCCTTTCTTTAAATATAAAACCACTAAGTAGTTAGTTTTAAAAAGTAAGTATATTATTAAGTAGTTTAAATTTATGCTTTTTTAACTGTTTTTTTAAAAAACTCTAGTTTAATTATAATTAAATATATTAATAAATAATAATTAAAAGTAAATTTTAAGTTTTTTAAGTATTTTAAATCTTTAGTAAACTTTTGTTTATACTTATTAATAAAAAAAAAAAAATAAATATATAAATAATTTTTTATAAATAATAAGTAATTATATAACATATAATTTTTTATTATAAAATAAATATGCAGTTTTATAATATATTAACTAAAAGCTAAATAGTTATTTAAAACACTAAAAATATTAGCAAATAGCACTAATAGCAAGTTTTTTTCTTATATCTTTATTTAAAAGTGCTATAAAAAAAACAAGTATTTATATTTAATAGCAAATAGCTTACTTTTAATAGTTAATATTTTACGTTTAATAACTTAAAATATAAATAAACATTAATAAAAACCTTTTATATTTTATAAAATAATAATAAAGTAAAATTTCTTTTATATTAATAAAGTAGTAATAATAATAATAAACTATTTTTAGCATTATAGCATTATTTTAAGCTAGCTATTAATTTTTTAGTTTTAGCTAGTTTTTTAGCGCTTTAATAAAAAATTAATAGTTTACTTAAATCTATTGCTAAACTTAAGCTTATAACTTGTTAAAAGCATAATAATACATTAAATAAGTAGAAAATATAAATACAAATATATACATTTTTCATAAGTAAAGTTAGTAGAAGAGTACCCTCTGTACTAAGCAACAATAACTAGAAATACTCTAAGTCACGTGCTATCCTTGTACTAGAATTACCGGTTGTTACGATATGCAACAGGGAGGAGTCCCTCCCCGGTCATCAGTGATCGCTTTGCATAACTGGGCTGATTTCACCCTGATAACGAGCAGCGTTTCATCACGACCACATCAGCTCACCCAACCTTCCCACCTACCTCTCTATCTCATGATACAACCTCAATCTAATCGATTGGACGGAAAGGGGGAAGAGACACATTACAACTTAACCAGTCCTCATGACACATAAATCAAAAGGAGGGGAGAGAGAGACAGAGAAGAGAAGAGAAGAGAAAAAGAAAAAGACACATCGCCACATGCTATTATCAATGCCGGGAAGATGGGGGAAGATGGCGTCACTCGAGAGTCTGTCTTTGCCAAGACGCATGTGAATTTGTGCCCACCCACTCCTAAGTCACTAGGCGACCCCCCACCAAAGCGAGAATGACGCATGACAATTCTACGGTAGAACTTCCCACGCTAGGATTCATCTCTAATAAGGTAGTACGCAGTAGGGATGACCTACATACGCATATACATGTAAGACTTAATTAATTGTGCAATCTGCCAATACGTACTCGTATCTGCTCGTATTTTCTACCATGTATAAAGCATTTCCTACCTAGTATTTGAGAAATTGGTCTGTATACACGCTGCCATGGGGTTAAGCAGAAGCTCTTGATTGTTTCGGACAGAAAAATTAAGACATAATCCGTCACTTGGCGCGGCGCGTGGAATATGGTGTGCATTTGGATATCATAGCTCTACATTTCTTAGCTATAAGAATGAGAACCTGCAGACAGTGAGCAAAAGCAATGGTTCACTCTGTTTTCCAAAGCGCTTTGTCCTCCGTTGTCTCTTTGCTCTCCTACAAGAACCCCCTCTACAATAATTGTTAAACGTCCCTCGTGAAATGTTGCTCTACACGCAGCCTCCAAGTCTGTGCTATGCTTGCTTGTACTTTATTCTCGACAACAATGTTGAATGCTCCTTGTCAGGCATTCGCTTCTTACACTTGACACCTCTTTCATATAGCAAGGGGATAAAGCGAGTGAACATTACCTTCGCCAGCCCCAAAAGCCTCCAGAGCCTGTGTTAGAGGTCGTCGATGAAGCTGGCGCAGGTGCACTCTTAACACTGCTGCTAGTTTCTGTCCTCGATAAGGCAAATAATCCCATCATGCCGGGAGTTGACGCGCCCCCCGTCGACCCCGGAATGTCACCGAGGGCTACTCCGCAGGCTTTCCGCAGGCTTTCAAGCTTTTGTTTGTATTCGTCTGCTTCTTGCCGGGCGACTGCTTCGGCGGTCTTAGCCTGTACTAAATCCGCAACGAGAGTATCATAGTCATTCAACGAGCTTGTCTCGGTCTGCGATCGTACAAGAAGAGATGATGAGCGCTGGGCGAATGTTGCCTGCGTGTTGGGCGTCGACTTGCTGCGTCCAAGCTTCAACTCACGCAGGCCACCGTTGTTGCCGGTACTGCTTGCGTTGCCCGTCGAGAGGCTTGTGTTAGAAAACCACCCGCCCGCATCCAGTGTCGTGCTTGGCGTCTCCGCAGAGGCTCTGACTCGAAGAGAGTGGACTTGTCTCTCCAAACGTTGTTTGTCCTGGTGCACGTTGCGAACATGGGCATGGCTCTCTCGAAGTTGCTCCCTCAGCGTATTGGCTTCTTGGCTAAGCTCGTCAATCCTGCGATTGTACTCTTGCGATTTGGACATTTCGATCGTGAGGTGTTCCTTCGTCCTAGCTAACTCATCACGAAGTTGTGATTTCGTTTGCAGTGACGACGAATTTCGATTGTGGCTCTTCTCATCACCAAAACGGTTCTCGACAGCACTCACGAGCTGTGATAAACAGTTTTCACCCGCCTCTTGCCCATCATTATTTTTCCCATCGTCATTACTAAGAGTCTCGCTCTCATCCCCGATGATGGGTTGCAACTTCAGCTTGGCCAATAATGACTTGACCGTTTTCCCATCTTCTTCTCTTTCCTCCCTTTCTTTTTGTAATTGTGTTGCGAGTAACGAATGATTTCGCTGCAATTCACTGAGTGCAGTTAGGAGATCCTCAATCTGGGAGTGTAGGTTTTTGTCGCCAGCGTGATGGTATACATGCGATTTCGCCGCAACAGGCGTTGACTCGCGGACGGAAGCGTCATCGGCGTTTGACGAGTCGCGGGAGATAGTGGTTGCGTCTGTCGATGCCGAGCTCAAAACGCTAGCAGAGCTGGCTTCCATCGAGTTTAACGTTGACGCCAAACTTTGTTTTGACGTACTTCGACGTAGCATACTTAACGGCCTCAGAGGGGCCGCGAAACCGGGTGATAATGTTCCAGATCTTGGTGATGAACTGCTCGCTGTCCAAAGGCGACCCAAGAAACGGGAGGCTGCTGTGGTTACATCGGCCGTCCTAGCCGCATTGGCGCTAGCGATCTTTTCCTCCCTATACCGCTGTTCGAGTTGCGCTAGCTTTTCTCTCGACACAACATTAGACAAGCTGACAAAGTCATCGACGAATTCGTCTGCATTGTAGTGATAACAATCCCAAAGCCCTCGTGAGAGGAGAAGCTGCATTACATCTTCCAGTTCGGTACAGGCCAGAATACGGCCCTGGTTCTTTCGCATAAGCGACAGGGCCACCCGCATGATAGTCTCCGACGCACCCTCGGCAAAAATTACATCGTAGATGCGAAACAACATGGGTAGTGGGCACGTTACGGCGAAAAAGGATAGGAACCACTGTGAAACATAGGCTGGATCGACTTGGAGATCGTCTAAGTGGGACGACAACGCGGGCATATCTTGGCGCAGCAGTTCGCGGAACTGATAGATTCGGACGTGCAGACCCGACAAGTCTGGCAGGAAGCAAGATCGTAAATCATAGTGCTCCATCAGCCTACCATCAAGATTCAGGTTAGTCTCTCGCTCTAAACCAAAACTCATGGTACGGTTGGGACAAAAGGAAAAGTGGTGAGGTTCTAACATACCGAACCAAAACACAAAACGCCTGGTTATCAGGCATGTGCATCAGCAAAGGACCAACTAGAAAAGCCAGCCCCTGGCAGTACCCGATCTTGTGGTCGTAGAGGGAGAAACACTTCAGCACGCGGCCCAGCATCCGTTGTCCATCACCCTCCGGGTCTCGAAACATATCAACACCCGGGAAGCTTCTACCCAGGTCTTTGCCAATGATCCCTTCATAAGGACTCGATTCGCCACTAAGCCTGTCGAATTGCTCCAAGAGGAGTGTATCTCTCGCACCGGCCATGCTTTGCCACACGACACCTCGCAGTGGTGGCGGCACGCCCTTTCGAATTTTGTTGGACAATAGTGTGGGGAGACGGGCAGCTGTCTGTTGATAATCCTTCACTAGGGCCATGTAAAATTCGAGATCCGTCATCGGTGGCGGAGGGAGGACGGAGTACCGTAAGGCTGTGGGCGTAGGGCCGTTAACCATTTCCCGCAGCTGGGCCATTGAGGGTGGCCGCGGTCGGCGCACGGATAGCTGTTCAACGACTTTCACTTTGACACTCTTCGGGTTTGTAGCGAGCATGTTGTTTTCTTGTTCGAGTCTTGCTAGGAGCATCGCTGTGGACTGCGAGGGGGGTTTTTGATGTCAGTACTCTTTTCTATGCGTCCCCTAGTGACACGTACGTTATCATCCTGATCTTTCACTTGCTCGTTCTCCGACTTTTGTAACTGCTCCCAATTGACTTCCTCTGTATCAGACTCTTCCGCGGCATCTTCATCTCTATGTATTCCCTCCCGATCCGTAAATTCGGCCTCGCTGTTTCGTTCATCGTGTGCTGTTGTAGGGGTCCCACTGTCTGTCCCTGGTTCAGCATCGTCCCTTAATTTTCTCATTTTCCCCTCATCCTCGCATAATGTCACGGCGCTGGTAGGTGTGCATTCTGGGCCGAAGACGCTTCTTCTTGAGGGCATAGTAGCTACAGATATTTCCGTGTTCACAGACAATGAAGGAGGCTCTGACAAGCGGACTGTGACCATTGAGTCGTGGCCAGGCATTTTAGTGTCGGCTGGCGATTTCGGCATGTTCGATTCTATTAAAGGCGGGCTGGCATTCGAGGAAGACTCATTTTTCCGGTGATGCTCAAAGTCTCGTTCCATCACGAAGGATAGGCACGCTGGAAACAGTGGGGTGGCCGGGACAACTGACTGGAATGCTGGTTTCCAGATGTGAAAATGCCAACTAGCCCCCTCGCGTCTGCTAAATCTCAGACAGCTTCATCCAAATCAACACGTCCTGGGGCTATTATGGCATCGGACACAGGGTCGGAAGAGTGTGACAGTAACAAACTGTTCAGGGTTGCGTAAACGATTAAGCCGTGTTACCTAGTCGTTGTTGAAGGATCCTTTGAGTGGCAACAGTGGCAACCAGGTCGAGAATCGAGCATCGGACGTGTTATGCTGAATGTAAAGGTGGCAGGGGAAGCAGGTAGGTTGGTAGACTAGACGATGATTCAATCCAGGGGTTCGGAGTCAAGGTATCAGCTACTGCTAGTACTCAGTACCTGGGTAGTTTACGGCACCTATAATGCACAATGGTTATACAGGGCAGAGACAGCAAATCGGCAGCTCCCTCTGTTTCATATGTGGATTGAGACTTCCTGGCTAGACGGTGTGGGCAGCGGCCAAGCGGGTCAAGTGTACAAGTTGTGAAGGTTAAGGAAGGTTCCCTGGATCCAGACTAGAAGCTGGAAGAGCGGTAAAAGAATGAGGGATTCAGGAGTTGGGCCTTGGCTTAAAGGAGCGTATTATTATTATCGATTCGACCTAACAAAGTCGTCGAGTTGGTGAATCAAAGGCAGACGAATGAGTAGTGTAAGTGGCATGAACAAAACGAGCCTATCGATGCAATATCAACGAAGGAGAGAAATCCACACAGACAACGAGCGTACACTGTCTACATTCCAAGCAAGTATGCAGACAGACTACAGTTGGCAGTTATTGAGGGCCGAGGGGAGACGGCAGCGACAGGGTGAATGGAGACTTATTCAAAAAGTCGCAATGCAGACGCGAGACAGGAGAGCCGAGCAGGGGTCGAATGCTCACTTGCTGTTCTTGGCATCTAGCCAAATACCCACCGTGGACTAGCGTACCCAGGTCGCATTTCTAGCTAATCAAACCGCCTGCGTCTTGTGATTCGCTCCTGAATGTTGTACACTGGCATGTATACCTAATACCTCTATTACACGAGATCCAGTCATTTATACCACCTCTCGTCGATTCTTTCTCTTCACAGCGCTTAACTAGTTGTATCGGCCGTTTAAGTGTCCACGTAGTAAGTATTTTCAACAGATCAACGGCGGGCGAGCATCTATTGTTATGGAGATAGCTTGTATCTACATACACGCACTTGCATAGTATATAAGTACCTAGGTAAGTTGAATTAGCTCAGGTACGTCTCCCCTTTACAGGCTTACTGCGTGCCTAGTGAAACCAGAACCTACACTAATGCACTGTGAAGGCCACACTACAGCTCCCCTGTCAATCTCCATTTCCAAATCTAGCCGATCAGGCAAGGCCAGTAAGGATACACAACCCATGATTGGCCCAAGCCTAAAGAGCCTCCCGCGTGATATTGGGAAACATTTTCTTCCTCCAACGGGATGAACGCGACGCGATAGCGCATAAACCATAAATGTAGTAACTAGTAGTAATTAACTAAAATTATTATTAATTTTTGATTATTATTACCATGGTGACTCCGATGCAGACCGTCACCAGAATTAGCCCGCTAGGTACTCTTTTAAGCATCACATTGCTTCTCCATCCCATCATGTGCGGAAAATTGGTTATTTCGAACGTGTGTCTGATTGATATATGCATTTGTACAAGAATTTCTATTCGCTCATGATATGAATATTCGCTTACGTTAAGACTAACTAACATATTCCTCTTGGAAGAAAAAGTTAGCAAGCATGGTGCACAAAGAGAGCAGTCGGCTTAAAATCATGCGCAAGAGACGAGGTAGATCATTACAAAGCAAGATTATCGAGTACCTATTCTGAGCCCTTTTGGTATGGACATCCCTACTATCGTCCCTAAGAAAGCCACGGGATGACTACGAAGTCTTCTAACCCGAAAGAACCGAGAATTGGACTCCGGCTAAAGTTCTAGAATATTGTATGATATCCAATATCAAGTAAGGACACATAAATAACAATCCTTAGATCCCTAGTTGTTCATACTCGTCTTTAAAGACCTGAAAAAGGTCAGCAATTTTGGAATATGGAGAGTAACGCTAGTATAAAACGCATAACATACAGCGATATTAGGGTTATGTTCCTCTGGATCCAGAAAATGACGAAAGCTCTTTTACTATATTAGGTATCATGGTAATGATGGTATAAGTAAAATGATGTTGCAAATGATGATGGTGTAAGTGGTGGTAAAGTCCGGGCGCTAGTGCGACTACGCAGTAAAGCCACTTCCTGCGGCGCGATAAGATCGAGCTTGGTGGATAAGCTTTGCATTTCCCCGCTTTTGTGATCCCAAGTGAACACCATATAAAAGCTTCCTGGCCAATCCTTGCAATTGAACAACATCGTCATCGCGCCTCTAGGTGAGAGCGTGTCTTGGACTTTGGGTCCTATTTAACTACTCGTACTCGTCCTACCTTCTCGATGCTTGGGCATCCTGGAAATATCCCCCCGACTTCTGGGACAGGTTTTCGAAGATCGAGCTAACCCACGGGGCATTGGAAGAACTCGACCGACGGACCCAAACTCGGCGACCTCCTCCCTCCTATCGCGCCGAATTTCTTCGTGGAAGTAAAGTAGTGCAGCAGTGGCAATACGGCAAGCTCTTTACGACGGAGCGATAGGATCTCGCGCCATACATAGCCTGAGCCGATTTATGATAATAATGCGTATACGTTTAGCTCGGCCGACTACGACGGTACCCTCAAGTTGTACGCCCATCACCCGACAGCGCCGACTGTCGAGGGAGGGCCTCCCTCGTATCATATGACCCAGATTAATACATGAGGGCTAACTGGTAATATTGATACATTTCGACACGGAGCTAGGGACGCGAGAGACTTAGCAAAACAACACCGAGACCGCTTTATTATGGACGCTAACACTGTGGCTAGGCAAGCCAACATACCGACTAATGAACCTTACTCGAATGATTCATAAAGCGCATAACAACGCCGTAACCTCTAGCGTAGGGATGCCGAGGATAAACTTCAACGTAAGATATGGAATCAAAACATCGTTAAGTCGCCCAGCCTTCCCCAGTACCTACAAATAAGTGAAAACTCCCCAAATACAAGCCAAGCATCCACAGCACCAGATTTTAGCGACCAGTACAGAAACTTCACGTTGAGCTTCAGCACCAGAGCCTCCTTGCGTGGAAACATACCGACGAAGGGGCAAGCTCTACTTTGAGAATTTACACGAACAGGAAATTGAAACCAAACCAGAGGATTGGATAGAACAAATGCCGCCTAGCGGTCCTCAATGTTTCCGTTGGCAAAGCACCAAGTCCAGTCGGCTATTTCGGACAACCAAGTTGGCGTGAAAGCAAAGAAATTCGCGGTAGGTCAGAGTGGTATGACGTATTAGTAAAGAGTTGTGTCAGATATGGGTGTAAAGGTACAGTAAATTCCCGCCCATCAGTGTCGTATTCGCGCTCTATGTTTTCATTCACACTTGGCCTTGGCTAGAGCTTCGACAAGTTGTGCCACTCGCTTTGCATGAAACGTATATCTAAACCTTGAAGCTAGGGAACGTGACACCTACGTATATATGCCATTGGGGAAAACCTCACAGTGAAGTATGAAAAGCTGCGTTTCACAAGTGAGCGAATGCAACATGATCAAATTACCATAGCCTTGTGGATTTGGAATACCTTCACAGATAAGACGACGGATCTTCGGGTATAACCTATGCAGCACGCGAGTCGAATATATACTTTGCCTCTAAAGAAACCCTTCGTGTCCCAGTCCTGACTCCGATAACGCCCGAGGTAGCGTGCCAAGAACATTAATCATATACCGATCTTTGCAGACCATCACCATAATCTTTATACAGAAGGCGGCGGTCGCCCCTCAGGACAAACTTGGTTTTTAGCTCCGCTAGATATGCCAGAATTATACTTTTTCCATCCACATAATCCATACAGCGAAAACATGTCAATTTGATACGCAGTTGTAGACCGCTAAGTGTTTTAGGAAGCAGGTAAGCCCGCAGAAGTTACCAAGGTTGGTGTTGATTGCTTTCCTGGCACCGGACTAGCTTGGCCGGGAGTCTGGGCACCAGATTGTGTTGAATTAGGCGCTTGAGCTAGCGGTCGAATGCTAGGTTCCTTATTCGGGTCGATTTCAGGAAATAGAACTTGAAGTTTCCTGTATAGCTCTCCGATATATTTGGTCGTTTCTTCTCGGTCTATAATGTCAGGTTTGACTTCGCCCCCGTCTGGATTTTGTACCTGTCTCAGTTTGATGCTTGTATTCAACGGTGGTGGTTTCAGGTACGCAGGATATGCCACGGATGCCTGGGTAGGTTTTCTTTCCTTGTCGGCGAGACCTGCTAAATACGCCAGATTTGTTTGGAGCCTTCGCATACAGCTAATTGTGTTAGTCAGCAATGAAGTTTTGACGAAACAAATAACAATGCAACTTACTGGATATAATCCTGCGCAAGCTGTTCCTCTTCTGGAGACTTCTTCTCTCCATCATTCATGTTGCCATCAGTGCCATTCATAGCTACACGTTCTTTCTTGATAATATGCTGAGTGCTTTGAATTTGCATAGCTTCGAGTAGTAATTCATTATTGATCTCTAGAATTACTCCCACCCGCTCCCTCTCCTTTAGATCTGTCCCTGGGCTTAAAGGGGTGGACGCGGATGACATTCCATTCGTATTATTTCCGTGGGCTTGGGTAGGAAATGTTGGCGTCTGTGGTGTCTGTATGTTATTTGAGGAGGGTGTTTGTACTTGTGTTTGTGATGGCGGCATTGATTGCTGTTGTTGCGGTGTGGTATTCGGCGCTTGCCCATGATGTGGTCCTTGTGCATTTGGCGGCCCATGAAATTGAGATTGCTGCAAAGGCTGTCCGTTGCCCGGACCCGGTGTTCCTTGTGAAGGTTGGGGTTGAAAGTTCCGTTGAGGCGTAGGCGTCGACATATTGACATTGGGCTGAGATGCTTGCATACGCTGCATCATTTGCTGCTGCTGTTGCGGATTCATGCCTTGCTGCATAGGAAACCCGGCCATGGGCATGCCGCCCCCCATCGCATAATTTGGAGCCATATTCATTTGAGGTGGTACGGAGCTCGGTATGCCAGCGCCGTAGGCGGAGTTCGAGTACGGAGGTTGGAAATTAGGCACTACTCATCAATCAAACGTCAGCAGCAGACCTAAATCCGATGCGGAAAGCAATGACACGGCCATCCTAGGCGTATAAAGGGTCTAAAATAAACCCGCGCCGAGAGAGCGGCAAACACGACGATCAGTTGAGCTAGCTGTAGCGTCGTATTAAGCATCCCGTTCCAGTGCAGGAACATCGGAAGCGGCCTTACGCGTAAGGAGAAACTCTAGGAAACATTACACACGCAGCTATAGAGAGGCAAAAGGAAGACAGAACACAGTTACAGGACGGAGCCGCGACAGGAGGAAAACAAGCTTACTTTGGCCATTAGCATTGGCCATGTGCGGCATGCCGGTATTCTGCATCATTCCGGGAGGAGCTACACCGGCCATCATACTAGGATTGCCAGGAAAGGCAGTACCAGACTGGGCGGCCATGGAAAACTGCTGAGCATTATACATCATCTGGTTGGAAGACGTTCCAGGCTGCATGGCAGAACTCTGGGAGCCCGGGGGTGGGGCGCCGCCATTGTACTGTGGTGAACCAACAGGATTATTGGGATACCCATAGTTGCCGGCGTACATGGCTCACGACAGGCTGTCGCAAAAGCTAGCGCACAGCTGGCAGGGCTGGGCAAGCGTGGGCGGAGGGCGTGCGTGGGCGTGACGTGGGCGTGAGCGCGCGAGGGCAGGCAGATCTGGGGATCTGGGACAGGACTCGTTGGAACCTCTTCTCAGATTTGTTCCGCTGGGGCGGACGAGTCGAAAGTCCGCAGCAGGCAGGTCGATACAGTACTATCTGTGTCGCGCGTTGTGGGGGGTGCGGTCCCAAGCGGCAGGGGGTACGACGATCAAAATGCCGCTATGCGAGCTGTGTCGACGAACAGGCAGCGAGCAGCGTCGACAAGAGGATGCGCCGTGGTGGCACACCAATTGCGCAGAAGCAGCCAGTCAGCACACCAGGCCAGGGGTCCGATCACAGTCGGCTGGGTCGTATATAACAACAACGGCAGATAGGAGCTGCACGGGTACGGGGACGCACGCCCTCGATCTCCCTTGCTTCGAGGGAAGAGGGAAGAGACAATTGGAGCAGTAATACGGTATACGGGGTGCTGGAATGGTGTGAGACAGCTTAGGTAAACACGACGGGGTGTAGAGCTAGCACCAGGTACAAATGGCCAGAAATGAATGTATATACCGGTATCCTAGACCTCCCGTGCTGTACGTAAGTTAATGATAGGTAGCCTGTCCGAGCAGATACAGGCAGAGGTGGAAGTCAAACAAGCGTGTTCGCAGAAGCTTCCTTCGTCGTTTACTCTGGAGGAGGTTCAAACTATCGACAGTCGTCCCTTCAGATGTAAGCACTGCAGTAGTGAGCACACACTATGGCTGTCACAGACTGACTGACCAACCAACCACTATCTACCTCCCGTACACTGCAGCACACAGCACGCAGCAAGCACAGTGATAGTAGGTAGAGAGGAACGGTGAAATGGAGACTAGGGACTGGAGACTGGACTGGAGACTGGAAACGGGAACTGGAACCCGGAGACCGGCAGCGTTACGCAGACAGGTTGGCGGCAAGGCGAGGCAAGGCAAGGCAAAGCAGAGCAAAGCGGCGCAAGGATAAGAGCAGATGGAATACGCTTTGTGGGACAATGACACATGGGGAATCTCCCCCTAGCGGAGAAAATGTGACGCGACCCTGGCGTCCCTGGCAAGCCTGACCGTCGGGTACCTGAACAATGTGCGTGCTGTGCGGTGGTGTACTGTACTGTACTGCACCGTCGCAATCAAGGTTTTCGGGTGTGTGAAGGAGAGTCGGCTGCTTCGAGCGTTGTGAGTGGACTGGGACGACGAGCTGATGGATGGATGGACGATATGCGAGAGGATCCTGCACTAGGGAGGGAAGTAGGTACCACGGTGAGAGAGCAAAACTGCACTGAGTGAGCAAGGCAGAGCCGACGTGGCGGGGTTCTTTTTGGAGGCCAACGACGGCAGAAAACAGCCGAGCACCACTCATGTCAAGAAGACGGGGACTAATAATAAAGTGGAGTTGATGCTAACCTACAACGCTAGCTTCATGTGGTGCTCTGCACATTAGTGTAGATGTGTAGATACTTGTACAGTACCGTACCTGGTTATGTACATTGGAACTTTTGACTTAAGTCTTATATGTATTGATATCTCATGCTTAAAGGTAGAGAGGTATTATGATTATACTCTACTACGTAGGTAGGTCGGGTATAATATCATCGAAATGAGATACTATGACATGTTTCCATGCATAAAGTCTTTTCCGAGCTGAAACTATGTGGTGATATAACAACGTAAACTTGAGGTTAGGTAAGTTCAATTTACATACATATAGGTATCCATAAGTCTCCGTCTTTCTCTACGAAATCGAATATATACTTGGATAATAGTCGAAGCCAAATTCACCCTTCTGAAATAGAGTCAAATGCTAAGGCCTATTCACTGGTATGCTAATAATGCTCACGACAACCATGTGTTGTATAAACCCCATAGTCTTTTAGGTACTATCCAACTGAAATCCATGAGTCTTGATTCGTCTCGTTTTATATGTTCTGTTCGGCAAGGAAAAGTACGTAGTCGGTAGATGTTATCCAAGCACGAATTCCCGCCAATTGCGCCCTAGTAGTTCCACTCCCTCCCGAAGATCCCATCCCTTTATCTGGCAAATCTTTCTACATACTTCCTCCAGGCTACTATCCATCTCCTCTCCTGCTGTATGTAAGTCACTTTCAACGAGGAGTCGATCATCTGGCACAGCCCGGATGGCTTCTTCGGTTTTCTCACCCCCACCGGTACCCCAATTGACGGCAGTAGAAAATGAGAAATACACCTTGGCGGGCACACTAGGGTGTATGTACATCTTGAGTTGTTCAACATGGCCGCTGTACGAATGGAGACATATCCGAGGTGGGAACTCGCGCGGTCCGATTCCCTTATTGCTAACCCCCACTGGTTTGGGGGAGTTGCCTTTCCTATTTAGCGTGTCATCGTATTCACTATCCTCGTCCGTGTCATCCGAGAAATCTTCTGCGCCTGTAGCGATCTGGTGTTTTTGTCTGCGAGATAAAACCTCCTTTTCGTGGCCCTTCCAGCAACCTGCTATTGTCTCATATAACACACCGTGAGCCTGGACCCCGTGGACGCTAACAGAACGGCCCATACGCCCCGCCAATTCAAGTTGAGCCCGCAAGATAGCAACTTGATGCGTTACCTGCACGCGATACGGACTAAGGCGGCGGCCTTCGCGGCCACCAGGGGTAAGACCCTCCTCCCGGTCGAGTTCCTCGACCGATGTCCAGGCTGTCGGGAGACGAAAGGCCTTGTCTATACCAACCTCGCCTACAAGAGCAAGGGGCAATTTTTCCAGGCGTTTTCGGGTCTCTTCGAGGAACTCGGACAACGGCCTTGGATCACCTAGTCCGTTGCTAAACGAGACATCTTTGGATGACGGCTTAGGAGCTAAGACTTGGTCATAGTGTGCTATTTTCCCAGTGGGCGTGCCATCGTACGTGGGATTTGACACTGTATCGTCGTATAGTTGATAAGAAAACCAAGGGTGCCAGCCAAAAGAGGGGACAATGCGGTCTTGACCTGTAGGTGCAAGGGGGTGCGACAATAACGTCTTACCGTCATGCACGCCATGCTTAGACGCCACCTCGCAAACAAGTTCCTGGTCTTGGGATCGTGTGGCCATGACGGTCAAAACACGTGCTTTCATGGCAGGTATGGACCCTATGGATGCCATTGTGTCTGTTGGGTGGCAGTGGGCATCGAAAACCCCAGCATCCCAGGGGAACGCCTCACGGGAATCTCCGGAGACATTGTGCCCCGGGATTTCACCTGAGGTTTGCGGCAAAGTTGGCTCACCATCGCCTTCGGAATGTTGTATACACATTATAGGTAGGCGATAAGCTAGTTCTTATGTAGTGGCAGCAGAAGTGGGTAGAACAAACTAAGCTCAAACAGGTGTGTTCACTGAAGCCAGAAGGGTGGGACTGGCGGGTTGAATAGAGTGAGACGAAAACTCGATCGAAACGCTTATGAACCTTGATCACACGCAAAGGTTGATATTATGGCAGATGTTGACGGCTTCGTAGGGAAATCACGGAAGACCACCAATGTTATGCTCCAGACTTATCTGTGGACCAGGAACAAAGGCTCCGCTCCCTACAATATAAGCTTTCCGCACCGCTATAAATGCCGAGATCGAGATAGGTTTGGGATGTTTCTGCGAGGGCGTTGCGATGACCCTACGAGACTAGGTGGCACTTTATCTTGACGTCAGGCTTGATTACCAAGAAGATGGCGGGGTAGGTAGCTAGAGCTTCAAGTTGTCTCCTTTTTTTGTTTCTTCGGGCGAGACAACGGAGAGATGGATGGGCTGTGTTGACGGTCGGCTATATATTATCATGCAAATAGGGCCATATCAACGGCGACAAGTTGAGTGACAGAGAAGACAATAAACACTGCCCAAGGCGTTTTGCATCATGTTCAGGCAGGGTTGAGTCACTAGATCACCTAACTTCTCTTGGTAGGTAGGCATCTTATTCACATCGAGATGTGGCTAAGACCCCGCCAACCCCACTAAGATACTAAAGAACAATCGGCAGCTAAACTAGACAATTTCACGCCGGGATATACAAGTAGAGCGTAATAGCCACAAATTCCAGACAGTACCTACGTAGCTAAGGTAATTACAGTAATTTTCTAGAAAGTATGTTGCATGCCCACAATCAGCACAGTACCTGTCGCACGACAATAGCATGACTGAGACTGAGTTTCCGAGTTGTCGGAATGGCGACATTTGGCATGTGAAATCGTCTAGTTGCAACCATCCATTGAGAGCTCGTTCACACTCTATTTTGGCATAATTCCATCTTTAGATAAGTAGCTACATGCTTACCAACTTTTGCCTTTGTATGGTATAAGACCCGGCCCTTGTTATTGCTATTCCTCTATCTTCTCACCACAGCCCATTCACCCCCTTTCTCTCCAACCTATCGGGTTGTTCAAGCAGCCCGTCTCGTCGAGTGACTCCTCGAGGCAATTGTATGTAAACACTCGCCCAACAAATCCGAACCGCAACGACATGTGAGACAATTCAACTGGCTCATCGCTTGAGTAATCAACCGTTGAGCCCGCGGATTCCGTATATCAAGCTGCACGCGCCCTTCCGTCTCAAATACGAACAATGCCATCTTCCCCAGTGCTCTTCTTCGGTCCTCTCAAGTTCTTCGTCTTCCCCTTCGTCTTCATCGTCGCGTTTCCCCTCGCGCTCTGTGCCGGCATCACTACTATCGTCGCTTTCCTCGTCCTCTTCCTCAGACTGTTCCTCGTCTATTTCGACGTCGGCTTGGAGACGCTGCGATACGTTTTAATCGGCCATGCCACGCACGCTCGATATATTACAGTAAGCATCGCTACAACAGCCCTTTCCGATGAGGAATGATATTCATTCCAGGTATTTATAGTCGCGGGGCACATCCGGTGTGACGCCCGGCTCCCCGACGACTTTAGCATCCCTCCCCTCCTCATCAACTGCCACTACTCTCAAGCATCGGCGACGTGAGAAATCGCACCGGCGCGGTAGTAGCGGACTGGTCGTTCCATCGTCGGCCCTTGATGGGTTTGCCGCAGTTACCCCAAGCATTGGTCTGGAAAGGGACTTCGAGGGTGTCGGCGGATGGAGGCTGGAGAGCACCGATGTGGATACCGATAATGCCGAAGAACAGCAGTGGTGCAATCTCAACTCGCGGCTCGAGAATCCGTACCGGCGTTTCCATTTCCGATCCCAGAGCGGTGGCGCCCTCGTGTCAGGTCCCGCCGGCTCCGGGATACTAGCGAGACCGGTCTTCATGACGAGATCGCGGAGCCCGGAGGCACTGAGGCGGTCTGCGTCTCCGAGTCGATCTAGCTCGAGGACACCAACTATAACTAAACACCACGGGCTAACCAAGGTTGATCAAGATGATTACTTTTTTCGTGTATAACGAGGAGAATACGAGGAAGATAGGCATTTAAGCTCAGCTTCAATATTTTGAGAAGCCGCTTCAACGCCTTAGAAAGACTGCTATGATTCGACTGAGGAAAATGTGTCTCCAATGGTAGAATTGGAACAATAAAGGAAGGTAATGGTTTTGAAAAGCTCCTGATATATGAGCAGTTGTAGAAAAAATCTGGGAATTGCGGAAATGGCGTGGCGCAAGGAGTTCAAAGTGTTGAACTTTAGTATAGCCGGCTCTCATGACAATAGGAAGCAGGCGCATGTATCATGAATCAAATATAATATAATGTCAGTTCCCAATTACAATCACTATGTAAAAGTCAACCGACTCTTCAAAGTTTGCAGCCTCGGTGGTATTCCAACGCCATGCGCCATCCCTTCCTAACATGAATCATCTAGGCACATATCTCGTGTGAATTCTCATCATCTAATTCAGAAAGCCACCCACCCACCTAGAGCGCACCATCCGCACACGATCGCTCTCGCACAGCGCAGCTAGATCGTCTGCCAGAAGTAATTAGCGTAGAAGAAGCGAGAGAACTTCTTATCGATGTTGACGACGTGGACGTCGCCCTTGCGATCATTGCGCACGACGGCCTTGCAGAACTCGCCGTCCTTGTCGTCGCGCTCGACGTCGATGCCGAGGCTGCGGTAGACGCTGAGGCGCAGCAGGACCTCGTCGTCGACGGGGTCGCGCCGCCGCGCCGCCTCGTCCGCCATGCCCTCGACGCCCTGCAGCTCGAGCTCCTGCAGCCGCGCCGCGAGGTCCGCCGCCTGCGACGACAGCCGCTCCGTCTCCATCTCCAGGTCCGACGTCGCCTTCGCGATGCGGAACTTCTGCGTGTCGAGCCGCGCGATCTCGCTCGCGTGCGCCGACGACGAGTGCGCCGACGTCAGCTCCTCGTATTGCGTCTGCTGCGTGTTTAGCTGTCGCGAGAGTTCTGCGGAGGGGAGGAAGCTCCCTCTTCGTTAGCAGGAGTTCTTTTCTTCTTCTTCTTCTTCTTCTTCTTCTTCTTCTTCTTTGTTTATTTTACGAGTTTAGAGATTGCGATATGGGTTTTTAGGGGATCTCGCTGGACACGTACTTTTTAACGCTGCTTCGGCATCGCGTAGGCGCCTCTCGCGCTCCTGCTCTAGTGAAGATACATTGCTTTGTATCCGCGAGATAGCTAGTTTGTCGGGCGCGGTGTTGAAATTGTTGATCGTGTGGTGAATGAGCTGCGCAATCAACCAGTTAGCATCTTTTTGGTCGTCATTTGATCGAATTGGGGTTGCGCAGGTCGCGTACCGTAGCGGGGTCCTCGTCGAGCAGCATTGTGATGGGTATTATAATAAGGTGGATCGTCTGTAAAATTCCTATAACAGCGTCTATGGTCGTGAGTTTGCAATGTTTTGTGGTATGATAGGTGTTCTTGAGTTATGGTTCTTCACTGAGTGGTAACATCAATCGAAGGCTCGAAGCAGATGGCCATTCCCTGAGAATTCCACTTTAACCAGAAGCGGTAATTAGCAAAACAACAAGTTTGGTGATCACCAGGGTGATTACTTTCGGACAATAAGTACTTGCTTATGTACCTACCTAGTAGTGCAGGCGGTAAGTACCTAACGGGCCCACCGATGCGTCATTGTAGATTGGGATACCGATATAGATAAGTACCTAATTAGTGGAGGTAGCCCTGTTCGTTACCTCCACCTAGCCTGGTAAGACACTCACTCATCAGGTGGGTTAGCTTCGGACTTCATTTGCATTTCGTAGCTCAGTAGGCGACTTAGCACATACATCCCATTTCTATCGTCTTCCCTAGTCTTCACCCCAAGACCGCCGACCCTTAAGTTGCATCCGTTCCTGGAGGCATTATCTTTACATTGCCGGACTCCTCGGCCACGCTGCGAATTCCAGCCTCCAATTCTGGCCTTACTTTGTCAGACTGAAAAAAGATGACTGCGTTACCACGTATGTATTTTCTACAACAACGAGTTGTCTTACTTACTAACGTTGCATTCATTTGACAGATGCCGTTGATGCGGAAACGTGAGCTCCTACCTTACGACCCAAGCCCGCCAACTTCAACTGATCGTCTTAACTAGTCCGCTAAGAGAAGAGGAACTACAAGTTCTCCGAGCGCAATATGAGAAGGAGGGTGATATGGTGGGCGTCCAAACCAAATTTAACTATGCTTGGGTACGCTCCCCGATCCGCGATGATGCTATCATTACTGCCAGGTCGACAGACATATAGCCACTGACATCGATTTCGCGCAAAGGGTCTCGTAAAGTCCAACTCCAGGAATAACCAGCAGACGGGAGTACGCCTACTATCTGAGATCTTCCGAGTAGCACCCGAACGCCGCCGCGAATGTCTATACTACCTTGCCCTGGGGAACTACAAGCTAGGCAACTATGGCGAGGCGCGGCGCTACAATGATCTACTTCTCGAGAAGGAGCCGGCCAACCTGCAAGCCGCCGACCTACGCCGGCTGATCGACGATAAGGTGACGAGAGAAGGGCTGATGGGCGTCGCGATTATAAGTGGTGTGGCTATCGCTGCCGGCGTAGTTGGCGGCATTCTTTTCCGGGGCAAAAGACGGTGATGAGGAAGCAGAGCAGAACAGGAAATGTGTACAGTCGAGCGTCGGTGATTGCATTTGACTCAGGCGTTAATACGGTTGGTTTATTTTAGGAACAGCCTCCTCTTTACCGCATCATATATATATAATACCTATGCTATACTTTATGCCCGAGTTTTCGACCCAGTCTACGCAAGAAGCAATTTAGAGTATGGTCGACTACCGTGTGTGGGCGCTGAGCTCCATTATAACTTAAGCAGCGAATGGCGGCACAACGGTACTTTAGGCTCTCTTCACTTTTATGACGGCCACACACATACCTCCAGCTATATCACCTGTCTGCAACCCCCTGCGTATTGATAACACTTGGCTGCAATGACATGGTTATGCAATCTGGACAGGGTAATGCAGGCATTTCAGCCCGAAGCAGTGTCATTGATTGACAGTGCTATTTTATGACAACATACCGTACATGTCATACATAGTACATAGATCAGCATTAGGTAATGTTAGTAGGTATGTATATAGTACACCAGCTACCTGCTACATGGATGCATAGTCTAGGTACCTATACTAGTTCGTGGATATAATTAGCCACATGTGGCTGTGCAGTATGTATAATCATGCACGGACAAAAGAGTACCGAGTACGTAGGTAGGATGTAGGTATGACATTTCCAATGTTCAGCTTTCCATCTGCCCCGCGGAACATCCAAGATGACGAAAGAAATATAATCAAAGCACCTACGCATATCCTATTTACTGGTACCCTTTTAGTGCATCTGTAATTGGACTCTACCTCCCATCTCTCTGCTTCCAACCTTCATTCTATGTGTGAGCTCTAGCCTCACTATGTGCCCAGGTCGACAGGGAGGTACCTTTCAAGAATAGGTACCCCATCAGTACCACTCTACCTAGCAGCCACACTGACTTCATCCGACGTTGGTCGGTCTTTGAATAATGTTGCCAGAATAAGATATTCAGCCTGGAACAACCAACAAACAATGCCCATGGCCTGTGTTTACATCAACTTGTGCAACAGTGACTCTTGTTCTGTTGTTCATTCCGGCTACCGCGCCTATTCACTATTCAACTGCATCTTGATGTCCATCTAACCTGGGTATTATTCTTTCATATACTGTCATACACTTTATACACTTTCATACCGTATCCCAAGCAACGTAACGTATTGCGCGCCCGATCGTTTTCCCGTCGAGTTGTAGACAGTAGCCGAGCCAGAGACACGCCGAGAGCACTATACAGTATACCACAACACTCGGCCGAATCGGTTCTGGCACCTACCTAGCGCGCCCACTCAGCTCTATCGACCGACCCTCGGGCATCCGACCTCTCTCCCTTGCCCAGAATCGACGTCGTCCTGCCCGTGAGTATACATACCTCGTAGTCCTACATCCCCTCCCCCCGAGAGACCTACATCATCTCCGACTGCTGTCAGATACCCCGTCTCCCTTGTGTAGCCTTCGCATCAGACGCTGTTTTCTCTTACGCAATTCCGCACCTCGAGCCAGCCAGTCACGAATGGTGTGGTACGTCTCGACCTTGTCGTCCATTTCCGGCCTGGCCCTGCATGTCATGCGCCACGCCTGCCTGCATTTGACGTTACCAACCAAGATACAGCGCCTGCTAACCAGATATGCAAACAGATAATCGCTCCCTAGCTAGAATCGTGTAGTGCTGTGGGAGCCCGTTCAACCACACCCCTAAAGCGCGGTCAGCCTTGTCTCGCTTTCCTATAGTCTGCCGCTCTACACTACCGCGTCTCCACGCAAGGCTCTCAGACAGTCTAGAACATTCTTCTCTCGCTTCCAGCTGGGCAAGGTCCGCTGCCGCTGCCGTATCGGAACCTACCCCTCTATCCTATCCCGCTCTCTTCGATCCTCCCGGAAGGCCCCTCCCCCTAGGTTCCTTGACCATACCGAAGATAGCCTAAGATCCCCGCCGTCACGGTGGCTTTTCGAGCGCTGCGAACTGCTAGCCTAGCACTCGGTCTCGGCATTACCGCCCTCGCCGCTTATCAACAATCCAGGCAGGGCCGAATGGCGTCCCGGTCCCCGCACCTCGAACCAGCCGAGGGACGAGAGATCGTGTTTTGTCACAGCTGCCGATATGAATGGTATCAAGACGAACACCCTCACAGTCTTGCTTGCCCCGCTTGCCACGAAGAGTTTATAGAGATTGTGCGTACTACGGCACGGGACTATAGATCATTCCTACTAACAATACGCTAGGTCGCTCCTGAGTCTGACCCTCGAAGAAACGGCAGCTCGGTCGACTCCGAATCGGAGCAACGCTTTCTTTTCCATCACCATCACCACCACCATCGACACAATGACTCTGATTCGGATCCCGAAGAGAGCAACATTGAGGAGCACCACTTCCACGGACCAGGTGGCATCTTTGGCCAACGCACTATCCATCGTTCGCCTGAAACGTCGGGCTATAGCCGCAGATCACGAGTCAGTCCCGGAAGTAGCGACGATATAATGCGCAGATTCACCGAGATGGTAGGAGATTTCGGTGGTCCAGGCCTGGTCGGCCGCTCCGGGCCCGAAACTCTATTTCATGATGATCACGCTGGACCTCATTTCACTTATCGAACATTCCGCGGTCCAGGTTTTTCCGGAGGCGTCAGCAGTTTCACCATTACTACAGGCACCAGTACTAGACGACCTTCCGGTCCCCCAGGATTAGGCTCTCCACTGGGCGCCGAGGATCCCTTTCAAAGGTAGACAACCAAGCCAAACAGCCCTATTATAAATTTTGGTGTTGTCCAATACTAATTTAGTCCATAGGATATTTAGTGAGATCTTGGCTGCGGGTTCTCCTATGCAGCGCGATGATCCATCAACTCGAGGTCCCAATCAAGGCAATGATGGTGATGGTGCTGGACGCCCTATGGACATCGCGACTGCCTTAAACCAGCTTCTAGCTTCCATTGTAAACCCTAACGCCATTCATGGCGATGCCGTCTATTCCCAAGAGGCATTAGATCGCATCATCACCAACTTGATGGAAGCTAACCCCCAATCGAATGCCCCACCCCCAGCAACTGAAAATGCTATTGCATCGCTGCCGAAGAGGAAGTTAGACGAAGAGATGTTAGGGCCCGAACTTAAAGGCGAATGTACAATCTGTATTGATGAGGTAAAGGTAGGAGATGAAGTTATAGTGCTTCCATGCAAGCACTGGTTTCACGAAGAGTGCGCCAGTCTATGGTTGAAGCAACACAATTCATGCCCAGTCTGCCGCGCCGCTATCGATGGTGCCACTGCTGGCAAGCCACGCGCCGAAACCACTGGCTCACAGAATTCACCGCGGTCCAGTGATCCTTCATCATCAAGATCCACACCGGCTGAGAGACGGAGGACGCACTTACAACAGAGAAGGGAAGAGAGGCTTGATTCCATCCGTGGCTTAGCTACCACCCCTCACGACCGATCGTATAACCGTCAACGAGATTCAAATTCACCTCCGCCTCACAGTTCCTCCGCCCAGCGCTCACCAAGAGTTAGAAGCCCTTCACCGTCGAGCCGGGGGTCCACTCAGGGTGACCGAGGTCGCGATAATCGGGGATCATCCAGTTCCGGGCCGTTTAATTGGATTAGAGACCGATTTAGCGGAAGATGAGTTCCCATCAACTCCAGCCTTAGCGAGTATAAATAGTAGTGCCACAAGCTCTACAAGGGAAAGGGCATTTCCAGCATTAAGGATCAAGCAACTCTCGGACAAGTTCTCAGTACCGGGTTGATATCATTCTTGAGCAGGAACAATACAACGCAGTATTTACCGAGCAGTAATAGCGTGTGTCTGCTTGTCCTTTGCACGCTAAACTGACACATGCAAGTAGTAGTGGTGATGTCGCACTTGCTACTATCAGGGATGAATGTTCCCAGGTTTCTTTGTAATAGACACCGTCAAGTGCACCAATGAATGAATGATATGCCAGCGGGAGGGCCAGAATAAGTGTTGCAAAAAAATGAACGTCTTAAATATCATAGATGAATAGCTAGCAACCTAGGGGGAAAACTGGTTAGGGGAAAGCCTAGGTTCGGTCTTTACACGGTTTTAATTGACATTGATACGAAATACTTTTTTACGAACACAGCATGACATGTGACAAGATTAAATGTGACATAATGAAAAGCGAATAATTTATTCGCCAGTATATAAGGTGCGAATTATTGCTTACGTGTATATTTACTTCCACCTCGCCTATAAATTTCCACCGTACAGGTCTCGTTTTACCTGTGTCAAAGCAGCAAATCACAAGTGTAGATGTGTATGGATTCTAGGACTAGATAGTGAGGTAAATAAGTGAGTGGAACTTACCAAGAATAATGTCATCAACATCTGAATACTTAATAGCGAAAACATGGTACTATTGTGGATTTCCTACCGTTATTAGAGATTTTTCTCCTTTAGGACGGCGGGCTCTCTCTATATCTTGCATGGAGAATTATGCGCGTCTAAGTCAAAGGTTAGCAAGTTATCCGGTGTCAGGGGGTATGAATAAAACTAAATGTTAGCCAAGCTCTTAATTACTTAAGATATTTACTTCAGGCCCGATCTTCTTTTACCGTTTTTTTCTACTTCTCCTTATTCTTATCTTACTTTTCTATCATCTATGTTAGCAGCAAGTCCTTCTGCAAACGGAGATAGATAGATAAACTCAGTCGTAGCCTCTTCTAAGCAGAGACTTCTACAATCGATACTTAGAGCTATTACCAGACATGAAGTAATAATCCTAGTTTAAAAAGCTGTTAGCAATGGTATTTCTTTTCTTTTATTTTCTTTTTTGTCTTACCTAAAAGGGGCAGGGGGTGAGGGGGTTAAGGGAGTAAAGGGGGTAAAGGGGGGGGGGGGGGGGGGGGGGGGAAAAAAAAAAAAAAAAATTAAAAAAAAAAAAAAAAACAACCCGCAACAAC